>CM053273.1:57381331-57957381 GCA_028583415.1 Protea cynaroides | reverse complement strand
GTCTTCGGAATATCACCTAATCTTCAACTGATGGTAACCCGATCGAAGATCGATCTTAGAAAATACTTTTGCTCCTTGTAACTGATCGAACAAGTCATCGATCCTGGGTAGTGGATATCGATTCTTGATTGTCAGTTTGTTCAACTCCCGATAGTCGATACACAATCGAACACTACCATCCTTCTTTTTCACGAACAGTACCGGTGCTCCCCATGGAGATATACTGGGTCGAATATAACCCTTGTCCAGCAGTTCTTGTAATTGCACTTTTAATTCCTTCAGTTCAGTAGGAGGCATTTTATAAGGTGCTTTTGATACTGGTGCGGCTCCAGGTATCAGGTCTATTACAAACTCTGTGGCACGGTCGGGTGGTAATCCGGGTAGTTCCTCCAAAATACGTCAGGGTAATCCCGCACGACGTCAATGTCTTCCATTCGTGGTGCTTCCTTGGTTAGGTCGACCACTGATACTAGATACCCGACTGCTCCCTTTTCAAGGCACTTCTTAGCCTTTAATGCTGAAAGTATGAGCTTGCGTCTCCGGGGAAGTTTGGTTCCCGAGAAATTGAACTCTGCCCCTTCCTTGTCTTTAAATGTTAGCTTCTTCTCGGCACATAACAGATTTGTAGAATGTCGAGCTAACCAATCCATTCCTAAGATGACATCAAAGTCTGCCATCTCAAGTCGTATCAATGTTGCATCTAAAATCTGTTCCACAATGAGAACTGGACATGGTCCATAACCTTTCTCTAGTTCCACTTCTAACCCCATCGGTGACCGTACAAGTAATTTGTAGTCTAATGTCTTGATGGGTAAGTTTATCTTCTTTCCGAATGACACAGATATAAATGAATGAGTAGCTCCGGAATCGAAGAGTACTCTAGCGGGTACGCCATTTATAGGTACAATACCTGTGATTTTTCTTTATTTAGTCTACATGCTCATTCAATGTAATCATAACTTTGAAAGGTTTCAGTCATACCTGTGACCACATCGGGTGATGCGGCCGCATCCTCGGACGTAACAGCATATACACGTCCCTGATGGAATTGTTTCTTGGGCTTTGGGCACTCCCTTGCCATATGCCCGGGTTGGTTGCAGTTAAAACACTTCAGGACTTCATAATTTTTCTTTGACTGAGGTTGCACTGCTGAAGTGGTCTTGGGTGCAGTAGTAGAGTTCTAAGGATGGAAAGGCTTATACATCCTGTTATTGCCTCCGTTGTAGGAGTTTTCGGCTGGTCTCTTGATGCCTTTGTTTTGAGTAAAATAGCTCTCCTTCTGGCTCGATTCAATCACTCGAGCAATCTGGACGGCTTCATTATATATTGTTTTCTCTAAGCCCAGAACATGTTCTCTGATGCTTCCTCTCAGTCCCGTGACGAACCTACGGGTTTTGGTCTCTTCTTCTTGCATACTTAGTGGTGCGAAGAAAAACAGCTCTTCATAACGCTGTTGGTACGCATCCACTGACATCTGTCCCTGGTAAAGACTCAGGAACTCCTTCTCCATCGAATCTTTGAAGCTTCATGGAAAATATTTCTCGAAGAATGCTTCTTTATATATAGCCCATGTCAGTAGGGCGTGCTTGGTCAGTAAATATGTCTTCGTGGATTTCCACCAATGGTGTGCGTCGCCCTTGAGCATGAAGGTGGCGCATAGTACTTCCTCTTCCTCTGTAACAGTCATCATGAGGAAGTTTCTCTCCATCTCGTCTATCCAGTGTGCTGGCCACAATGGATCAGACGGCTTGCCATTGAATTCTCTGGGTTTCATCTTCAAAAATCTCTCCACTAGTCGGGAGTGGTCCAGCTGATTTTGGGGGTTTGCCCCAAACATATTGGGTGGATACTGGTAATTCCCTTGAGCTGCTTCCGGTACTTGCACTGGAATCGGTGCCGCCGGTTGTTGAGGTGTCTGAGGGGCTGGTTAGTTACCTACTGGTGCCGCACTAGCTTGTCCGGTGTGCATGGGTGCAGCCTGAGTGGTTTGGAACATAATCCCCATGGCAACCTGCATCTGAGCTAGTACGTGTTGCATCTGCTACAGCTGCTGTGCCAGATTCATCACCACTGTTGCTAGCTCGGGTGGTGGAGGTGGCAAATTTGTAGGATTTACCGGTTCTGGATTTCTCGGTGCATGGTTATTCTCTTGACTAGTCTCCTCCACTAGTGGTGGTGGTGGGACTGTGTTTCCCGTTTGTCGGGTCACTCTACGTCCAGACATAATTCTTTTCGGTGATGGGTAGTGCCTGAAAATCATCAAAATAGGTTAGAAGTCATTTATATTTTATGTAGGCACACTAACCGATAATCAATTCCAATTTTAGCTCATTTTATAAAAAAATGCTGTCTTTTCCATGCAGGGTCGATGGTGAGGGTCGATGGTATGTCTGACCCTTGGTATCCGACCTTGGGAATGACCTGTTCTTCCCGAGAGCTGAGGGTCGATGCGAGGGTCGATGGGTGTCCGACCCTCAGTTCCGACCCTTGATTTTCTGTCAGATTACCGAGAGCTGAGGGTCGATGGGAGGGTCGATTCGAGGGTCGATTGTTCTAGTCGAATTGTCCGACCCTCGGACCAAAAATCAGATTTTTAAGATCCGATTCTGGGTCATTTCTCACTATTCCTCCTCCGTTTCGACTCGTCTCTACTCTCTGAGTTGCTACAGTGCTACTCCACTATTTTTGGTCGGTTTAACTCCGGGTTTCGACGTCCACGTCATCCCTATAGGTATATCCTCTCATCTTTACCTGTTTTTAGGTTTTCTTTTCTAGGTTTTTACCCATTTAACTCATATTTTCCAAATTAAACTTTTTCCAACCGTAAAAATTCGATTTTTATTGGGGGCTTTTGTTATTGGTGTCTCGAGGAACGAAAGCCCTCAAAAATTTCTGAGTTTCATCGGTTGGTTATCAAGAAACTTAAAATTTTCTCTTTTTGCCCTAATTTGTCGAAATTTTTGATTTTTCTTAAATTTCTTCAAATTGAGCTTCGTCAGTTGAAATTTCCTACTATATGTGGGTTGTAGGACATGTTTTAACCTACGTAAGTTCTCATACCCACTTGTATGGGGAGAAATGGGGTATTATGGCCGACCTACGTCGTTATTAAATCAAATTTGGATTTTTATCCTGCTAACTCCTTGTTTCCTTTTTCTTTCTTATTTTGCAGATACTATGGCCCGTACCAAAGTACCCAGAGTGCGTGATCCACTTTTCTTCCGTTCGAATGAAGCTGAGGCACAGTATGCTGACTATGCCCGTAAGAAGGTTGAAGGGGGTCGCATGGTGAACTTAGCTGAGCTAGCCTTGTTCAATGTAGAGGGAGCGTTTGGTGATATGGGGTGGCTCCCTATCATCACATACGATGCGTGCACATGTCTAGACTTGGTGCGCCAGTTCTATTGTAATCTCCAGGTGGTGGGGTATTACAATGATGTTGAGCACGGTTAGGAGTTGCGCATCACCAGTTACGTCAAGGGGGTGCACATCTCCTTTGATTATCGACAGCTGGCCGATCTGTTGGGCATGCCCTATGATGGCCCCATGGTGTACTGTGCGTCGGGAGAGCCACAGTTTTTTGAGATGGAGATGAGAGCAGAGATCGACAGCCAGTTGCTCCGTCCCGATCGATGGCAGATGAGAGTTTGTTACTTGCGTCCAGCTCCACGAGTCTTCTGCAAGATTATCCAGCATAATCTGATCCCGCATAGTGGGCACTATGAGAGGGTCTCTCAGCTGACACAGTTCTTGATCTACAGCATCTGCACTCGTCAGCCGGTCTGCCTACCTTACATCATCATGCAGACGATGATTAGTGCTACATTGTCCTGTCATAGGGGTAATCTACCCTATGGACGCATGATTACTGTGCTACTGACCCTCTGGGGGTGGATCTGGTAGATGAGAAGATCCAGGAGAAGACCTTCTCGTCGCCTCTAGATTGGGAGGCTATCTGCAAGATGGGGCTGCGAGATGCTGAGGTTAGTGATGAGGAGAGGAACGCGATGGTGCGCCCTCATACTCGGGTCGAGATGGCTGATGCTGAGGCTGCTGCTACTGCTGCTAGAGCTCGTGTGGATCCGGTCGACGATGATGATCGTATGTATATGGACGCGACTCGATACCATCGCCTTCACCTATACATGCGGCTGGAGTTGGTACTTCTTATGCGGCGGCTCCTGCTCCTGAGGCTGGTCCTTCCCATTCGGCTGATCCTTCACTTCCACCTTCAGCCATGATGGAGATGCTATAGGAGATCAGGGATGCTCAGCATAGATCTGATCTGAGGATGGATGAGCTGTTGGCTGCTCAGCACGCATCAGACGCGCGGATGGGAGAGCTCCTAGAGGTGCAGCGTGCGACTGATCAGAGGATAGCCGGTCTCACAGCTAGTCTACAGACGACCCAGACTCAGATAGCCTGGTTGACTAGAGTCTATGCTGAGGACCACGACAGAGGATAGCTGCCTCCTCCTTCGCCTCCAGCTTCCTGAGTGTGCTTTTATTTTCTTGTACTACAGAGTAACTGTCCGGGTTGTGGACTATACTCTCCTTTAGTTATGTATATACGTTTTGTTTCTCTCACTCATTGTATGTAACTTGTTTCCCTTTAATAAATGCATTATTCTCTTTTTAAATTTTGTCTCAATCATCACTTGTGCTTACAATGTGTTTGTATTAAAGCTTTTAGTCTATCCTATCTCAGTTCACAATTGTTTCAAATGTATGTTAGTCAGCGGCCAAGGCCTGAGATGCTTTGATACCAAGTTGTCACACCCCAATTCTGTACATCTCAGAATGGTGTGATGAACCGCTAATAAACCCACGGTTCCACCAGGATCTCAAATAGACTATCCCCGCGTTATCCAAACTTACACACATCCGTAATCATAATCAGAGTAAATACACAGTAGAGAAAATCTTATAAATAAATGAACTGAGAACTAAGATGATATCAATAACTTAATAAAAAATTATTCTGTTTCCAACTGAGACATAAATATTTAAATATCAAATACAAGTCTTTATTAAATTCAATAAAAGAAACCTATAAAATATCTAATCAAATACACACGAGTTGCACTCGCAAGAGGAGTCGTGTGTATCCGCTTCAGCTTCAACTTTCATGACTGCCACATTTCCGTACGCAGACACGTTCATGTAGTCTTCGACGGGATAACCTGCATCATCAACTAAAAATATTCGACGTCGAGGGTTGAGCACACATCACGGCTCAGTGAGTAGCCAAAACAATGCAACAATACATATGCATGCAAAAAGTCAATTTATATCTTTGGTCCGGTATATAAGTTTGCAGTATGCTATAGAAAGGTTTAGGTAGCCAAAGGTCGCGTTTATTGACTCTGCCTCTATACACGAGTGTGTGATGTTACCCGAATATCACGTTTATCGTCAACTCACAAGCACCCAATCATGAACATTATATAACAAAGGTTACGTTTATTGCTATATAGTGCCATACCAACACGTAAGCCCCTGTTGGCGAGGGCTGCAAACTAGGCTCGCAACTAACCAATCCTAATGCCAAACAGTGTATCCAAGGCCTCACCCCAGCATCCCTCACAATGCCATAGAGATAGAGCTAAGGCCCCCCGGTAGAGTCAGAGACTACAAGGACTGAGACCACCTCCCCTGATACTCTACGACATAATAGTTCTGCTAAAGTAATGGCGATACGACGATGTCAATGCACAAGACTTGAGTTAGAGATAGAGCTAAAGTGCTGAGACCCGCCAAAGGTTAACGTTTATTGATGTTCTCATCACACCTCCCCCGATACTCGCTCGCATCAAGCACATCAACCACACACATACAAGCACATGCCTATTCCTATCATCATCATCATCATCATGTTATAAACAATAAAGTAAATATGCATGAACAAGTAATAGAAATATTGGATGGCATGCTGTATGCACATTACAAACATATTCGCATAGAATCAAACATAGCATAGGACTCAAGAAATAGAAAATAGTTTATTATAAATCAATTTAGTTTGGGGTTAAGGTTCCTCACCTTAGCTTGCTATAAGATACTTTTCCAAGCTCTAAAATCACCGTTATAATGTTATTATATTGCCAGTAGACCGAACAAAGCCGATAAAATTTAATTAGAATAAATTCTGAATTTAAAAACTACTCTGTTAACTGAGGGTCGATACTAGGGTCGATGCTAGGGTCGATGGGTCTATTGACCCTCCCCTCTTTTTGGACTTCCCGAATGCTGAGGGTCGATGGTTAGAAACACCTAGGGCCGGATGGTCATCGACCCTGGGTGCGACCCTCGGTGCACTCTGGTCCAATTTCCACTTTTTAGTCCATTCTTCGTGTTTGGAATCCTATGGCTTGCTCCTCCATTCCATTCTACATTCATTCCACGGTCTGAAACCATGTATAATCCATCTAAATAGTTTTTATGCATTCTCCTATGGTTTCCATGAAAACCTAACTATAGCTTGATGGTTTTGGGTTTCTCCGAGATCACTCTTTCAACATTAACTAACCTAAGGTCTGTAGAAACTTATGGAATTAGTATCCATACCTGAGAAGATTAATCTTTCTCTGCAACTCTTCTCCTTTTTGCTAAGTTCTCTTGCTTGCCTCTCTTCTTCCTCTTTTCCTTCTCCTCTCTTTCTCTCAATTCAATTAGGGTTGTGAAAGGAGTGAAAGTGGCTTAGGGACGTCCTTTAAATAGACTAGGAACATCCTAAATAAGTCCCATTGGGATTTAGAAAGAATCCCAATCGAAAAATATAGAAATTTCCTAATTTCTATATTCGGCAGAAACCGAGGGTCGATGGGAGGGTCGATGATCCCGTCGACCCTAGGGTCTTAAGCTGTCTGACCCTCCCTCCAAAACCAAGGGTCTGACTTTCTGTTTTGGGAGGTCCGACCCTGCTTACCTGGGTATGCGACCCTTCCCCTAATTTAAGTATTTTTGGGTCGATTTGATACCTGGGATCTCGATCTCCTTCACGCCCTTGGTCCATTTGACTCGACCATGATGGGTAAACCTGGTTCAAGGTGGTAAGACCGGGTTAGATTGACACGGGTCATACATAAATGACCATTTCCATATGTAATTTTCCTTGGGACCCTCCGAAGACTTTTACCCGATATTTTCCACGTCCACTTTGTAGGACATCACAAATGAAGAACAATGGCCTTGGAATCGTCTGAATCCGACGTAGAACGGAAAAGATATGAAGGTTTGAAGTTCTAACGATAATTTTGCATGAAAGCTTGCATGGGACCCACTGGTGACTTCTACCTAGGATTTTTTACGTCCACTTTGTAGAACAACATGAATGAAGAATAATGGCCTTGGAATCGTCTGAATCCGATGTCGGATGATGAAGATATGATGATTTGAAATTCAAACAATCCGACTTATGATAATTTGCATGAAGGCCCCTGGGATTATTTATAATATTTTTAGAAACCTCCCTTATATGTATCATCCGACTAAAATGGTCATATCTTCTTCATTTGATATCACAATTGAGCAATTCTGGTCTCATTTCGAAGATAATTCTATGACCTATGCATCCATGCAAATTATAACCTATGACCTTGCTGTGGATCCATTGAAAACTTCCTCAAATTCAGAGACCGATTGAAAACTTCCACAAATTCAGAGACAAAAATCCAAACTTTCGATCTTTCTCCTTTTGTTGTCTACACGCCTGTAGGAATTTGTTTAGCTGGGATGACAAAAATGGGGTGCTTACAGATGCCCCTCTTCGGCCAAAATTGTGGGCAATTGAGGCCGAAGACAAAAGTGCCCCATTTTTGTATTATACTGCACTTGATCTGGGTTCTAACATTGCTCCCTTGAATTGATGCTGTAAACTTCTTTTTTTTAACAGTGTACAACAAAAAACTGTAGATGTCAAGCTCCTTGAGTAGCGACCTTATCAGGTCTGTGACTTTGGCTCAAGACTGCTCATGGTGTAACTTTAACTGTCAAGATTCTTGAGTAGCGACCTTATCAGGTCTGTGGCTTTAGCTCAAGACCGCTCATGATGTAACTGTAACTGTCAAGCTTCTTGAGTAGCGACCTCATCGGGTCTGTGACTTTAGCTCAAGACCGCTCATGATGTAACTGTAACTGTATTTTGTGCTCTGGATTTGTAACCTCTGGATGTGTATCCTTTGGATGTGTATCCTTTGAATGTATAGCCTTTGGATGTGTAGCCTTTAGATGTATAGCCTTTGGATGTATAGCCTTTGGACCGAATTTGGGGTGTCCCAAATTGCCTACGTATCCTTTGGGACTTCAATCCCTCCAGAATCAGGTTCCGCATAGTTCGGGCTAGAGCTTTCTCTCTCTTCCCATGATCTTTCATTCTTTCTCTTTTTTTTTATTTCTTTGATCATCATGTTCTCTTTGTGCTTTCATTTTTCTTTTGCTGATCTTTTATTCTTTTCTTTGCTTGTATCTTGTTCACTTTTCCATTCTTATTCTGCTTTCTTCATTCTTCTTTCTTCTATGTACTTTCACCTTTCTTTCCTTTTCTCTTTTTTTTTTCCATTTTTCTTTTTCTTTTTCTTGTTTTTTTCAGTTCCTTTCTTCATCTTTCTTCATTCCCAAAATGGGTTGAACTTTCCATAAATATTGAGGTAGCCATAATGGGGCTCAGCATCAGCACTTTGTCTACTAACATTGCTCGAAATCCAAGAGGAACTAGAGATCATGATTTGATCGACTTTCCTTGATTTGACTTAATCTAGACTGAGAGAAAACATGTTTCTTTTCTTTAAAAGGCAATTTTGATATGTTCTGCATTCCTTCCAAATTTATATGGGTTTCACTTAGATCAAAGGGCAATCAGGTCTTTTTAATGAGGGGCAAATGATGACAATGATTCAATTTTATTTCATTTTTCAAATTTGTATGGGTCATCTTTCTCTTACATTCAAATAAACTCAGCTAGAGTTTCAAACAGGGGACTCAACTAAACTCATGATGTTTGGATAAATGGGTGATTTTGCCCCAGTGTCTTAGTTCAAGTCTGCACACATTGATAGGCAGGCGACTTTTGAGTCATCAATAGAAATAACCTTAAGGAGATGCAACCCTACACTAATCTTTAGGAAAAACGTCGAAGAATGCTTTCTCCTCTCGGTATCATTCAGATAGAAAACAAATTTCAACAAGCAATGCTCAGATGCTGAATCGGTTATAACCACGTTTGGGCCCAAATCCTTTAAATCTGTATACAAGTATGACGACGAAGGTCCAGATGGACAGATAAGAAACTGTCCAATGGGTCTGCCATTGGGAGAGTGTTTGGTTGTTTATGTAGAATGGCTTGATCTCCACTAGGCGATGCCATTTTATTGGCTAGCAACAAAAGACTATGGAATTCTTGGACGCCGTCGAAATGATGAATGACAGATAGATATTCCAGTCAGATTTATTGAACCATATTTATGCATAACAAGACGACATGTTCACAGGAAACAATACCATAAAATTTTGTGACATTTTAAGTAAGGGCATGTAACGTAGACTCTATGGAAGACCGTCAGATTGATGGACGGGAGAGAGAGTCTTTAGCCAAAAAAAAAAACCTCTGATGACAACAAAGTGATGAGACCACCCCCTGTATGGGCGGGATGTAGTGACCAAAATAAAAAAATCCAGCTCAACACACAACGTGAATCACGACAAATGATCAGCTCTCCAATCAGGTTCTAAGAAATGGTGTCTATATGTCATTGTACGAGTACCAATTGTCTTATTGCTCTATAACTGAACTCGTCCATCAGCAAGGCTCCAAAGGAGTTGCCCCATGTACATGCCTTGTAATCAAACTCACTCATCATTAGTGTTTCAAACTAGTTGCTTCATGTTTATGCACCATAGTTGAACTTGTCCACCATCATTGTTCCAATGTAGTATGCTAACCAACCTCATTATTTTGTATAACTCTTTTTTTTTTCTTCATTTTTTTTTCCTTTATTTTTTTTTGAACTCATATTTGACTTTGAGGTTGATCTGTAACATACTTCATGTTTGTAGATGTCATGCACTTGTAGAAGACTTAATCACTTGAATGGTCCTTGTCTATAGACCCATTTTTACAAAACTGAACGAACCACCTGTATGAGTCTATAAATGTTCTCTACTTTCAAGGAATATCCCAAAAAAAATTATTTCTGTAAATTGACCAAATGGGATGACATTTTGATGTACCAACTTGTATCTTTGAGAATGCTTCCATGACTTTAACTTAATCATTTGTAACTTTCACATGTGTGTTGCACTTTCATTTCTCTAAAGGCCGATGAAGTTGAAGTTCAGGTTGTGGCTCATCATCCTCAATCGTCATCAGAATCAGAATTAGCAATGGACATGGAAGAGGAAGAAATATCAAACTGGGAAGGAATGGATTGGAAGTAGTAAAACACTGTTGTTGATGTCTCAAATGGGATGATTATTATTTTTTTCAGAGCATTTTGGACTGGACCGTTTACAGACACATCGGACTCGAGCCCAAACATAGATGACCTATCAGATACCAATGGTAGCCAGTTTAGACAAGTAATTCACCGAGTTACCCCAATTGGATACAACATTATTGACGCCAACTTATGATTGGTTGTAGGACCGAATCTCCATTCAGACTTTCGCTAGTAAGGCTCATTATGCCTATCTATCGACATGTGTTTGACCCTTTCCATCTTGAGATAAACCCCTCTTGGGTCTATTACCATTTTTATTTATGCCCCAATTCGGGTTTGACATTCACCTGGCCAATGCCTCAATTTGGGGTAAATATATTCCAATCTTATGCCCCAGTTTGGATGTCATGAAACTCTGACCTATACCCTTGTTGGTCCATCACGTTTTTGGTTTGCCCTACTTTGAATCCATTAACATTTTAATTATGCTCCAAGTTAGGGTGCACTGATATTTTTGTTGTGCCCCAATTTAGGGTATACTGACATTTTGGTTTTGCCCCAGTTTAGGCTGCACATGAAGTTCATTTTCAAGCTACCTTAATTTTGGGATATAATTGACCACATGGTCTTCCTTTTCATCTTGGATTTTAGGAGGTGGGTGGGCCATTCTTGAAGGTTCGAGGACTACTCCTTTGAGTCATGGTCACCTTAGATGATGAAAGTAATTTCGGAGTTAGGAACCAACTCTGTCAGTCAAAGTGGTTCAATCGGGTGAACGAAATGCTTTCCAATCTTAGTTTTTCCATTTAAAATTGGCAGGTATGCTAACATGGGAAAGAAAAATGTAATCTCTCAGAATCTATGATTCAGCTTTCTAATCTCTCGGATTCCTTAACTCCGATCTTGGAATTTCAATTCCTCTCTACAATATTTGGGCTCTCAATATACTGTCTTCCAACCATTCCAACACTTTGAGGTACAAAAGTCCTCCTTATGAACATGAACCGAGACATGAACCAGTGATGATGAGACCTTCTTATGAGAGGATGTAATAAGAGTGGATGCTTTGTCTACACACTCAGGTGTTCTCTTAAGTCTAGACAATTATATCCTCCCTAGTTCAACCTTTCTTCTTTTTTTTTGTTTTTTTTTTGTTTTTTTTCTTTTTTTTTGTTTTTTTTTTAATTTTATTTTTATATAAACAATGAACGAAGGTTAAGACTCAGAAGTGACTGGACACGAGAAGGATGCACATACACATACAATCTGACTCGACCAAACAAAGTTAGCTCCTTCATGAAAACCGACCATTAGACATCATCTGTAACAATTTATTTGTATTTGAATAACCCCATGATTGGTCTTGGGGCCTCAAGATTCTGAATGGAGCATTGTAGCACCAAGGTTCGACCATGTGGTTCATCAAATTTCAAGAAATTAAAATGGATATGTTTATTTGTAGTTTTCATGATGGATGACAAAAGCGGTTCATGATTGAAAAAACTGATAAATTTCTACTTGATCACAGTATCTATACCGTGATGAAGATTTTCTGATCGTTTTTTGAGATTGACGTATCAATATTGAACAGATCAACACAATGAGCTTTGTACGATGGAGGGCGTGTACAGACCGCCCACACTAATGTGTATGCGGGTATACGTAACCCTCACGCTCCCAACAAGTGAGAGACAAGAATACTCAAGTGTGAATCTAAACATGTTGACAAGCCAAGGACAAAAATGGGCAGAACTTCGACGTCTCAGATGTAAATATTATGATCGAGTAGATTTTACCATGTTGGTTCAAATATGGACCAAAAATAACATACATATGGCTCAAACTGGGTTAGGACAGAAAATGCCACCTTGACGAGGACGGGGTAACCTATCATAGAATGCTCGATGAATAATGGGTCCCCATTCCCTTTATATACTATGTTGCAAGGATCAAAGCGATGTGGAGTAGCATAACGCATTCCCAGGCAGCCCAAGAAATGCTCGTTAGAGGCTGATCGCCGGTCGTGGTCTCACAAAGTACAGACCAAGGCTGTGTGTTTCGCTTAGAGGGCTACCCCACATGCATGGGACCCGGTTCGGCTACTCGCACGAAAGTGTGACTGAACCCATTCCCCCAAAACAATATGTACAAACAATAAATATGGTACCCTAGATCTAGCATCAAATGTCAAGAAAATCAATATAAGGAAAGTATCCTAGGAGTCTAAATATTCATCCCCAGTGGAGTCGCCACTGTGAGGACAATGGGAAATCGATGATCCTCCTCTGGATAAATGTGTATCCTGTATCGATGAAGATCGATTTGTTCTATTGGAGTCGCCACCTAGATTAAGGTCTAGGACCTCTAAAAATGTAGCCTTTAAGGTAAGACTTCTATTGACTCGTGACCCAATGTATCGGTTCTTTGGTCTGCAACAGATCGGGTAAGTATTCAGGGTACGATTATGGGAAGGTGTTAGGCACCCAAACCGCCCGATCAATATCGGCCTCCTAGACTTTCCTTAAATTCTAATTTTGACTATGCTTGGTCAACTGGATGACTAGGGTTCAATGGGGGATGTCCTAAACCAAATGGTTAAGTTATTCTAACCTAGGGTTCAGCCAATCATGTTTTAAAGCAAATAAGCAAGCAAAAGTAATGTACAATATTATACAGTGAACCGGACCAAAGATGGTTCGGTCTTGGACTGAATCTGAGATGTGTAAGACATCTCAAACTACCTACGTATTTCAATCCTGGAAATCAAGTCCAAAAACATAGTTCGAAATGATTTGTGTGATTAATGATTATGGAAGTGATTTATGCATTTGCTTCAATTAGATTCTTTGTTGTTCAAGTTGAAGTTTATGCTGGATGTATGGTTGATGGGTGGCTTTGTACCGTATTTGGGATTCCCAAATTGCCTATGTATTCTAGGGTGTGCCCTAGAAATCAGGTACGACGTAGTTCGAAAATGATTGTGAGAGTCGGATTTGGAATGTGTACCAAATTCTTTCTATTTTTGTTATAGGATCTAGGGATGAGACCTAAATTCCTACCATTTTTATTTGGGATGTGTACCAAATTCTTTCTATTTTTGTTAATAGGATCTAGGGATGAGACCTAAATTCCTACCATTTTTATTTGGGATGTGTACCAAATTCTTTCTATTTTTGTCAATAGGATCTAGGATGAGACCTAAATTCCTACCATTTTTATTGTTTTTATTCTTAGGTTTTTAGGGTTTCCTATCCCTTTTCATTGTGATTTTTATTTTTTAGGGTTTCATACCCTAATTATTCTCTTTATTCTAGGGTTTATTTTGCCCTAATTAATCTTTCCATTTTTAGGGTTTCACTACCCTAATTGTTCAATTCTTTCCATTTTAGGGTATATCTTGCCCTAGTTGTTGTACAATGTAAACAATCTAACATAGCAATGTGAGCTTAAATATAGCAGTGTAAGCATCCAAATATAGCATGTTGGAAATATATTCAAATTTAGTAACAAATCAGTCAAAGATGGCAAGTGAGCATGTGAATCAATACAAACATGGTAAGTGTGCATCCAAACATGGCAGTAATCATCCAATATGGCATGTGAGCATGTGTAACAGACAAATATGGCAATAAGCATGTGTAGCATTCCAAAACAACAAGAATCATGTAAGCACCCAAAGATAACATGTGAAAGCATTCCAAGTATGGCATGTGAGCAATGTGAGCATCAAATATGGCAATTATATGGCATCATATGTATCAAAACAACTTGTATGCATGATATTCATATTCGCTTAAATTAATCATAATGAAGATGATGAAGGTAATTCGGGAGCAGTTGTATAGATTGGATATTGAAAAATCAGAAATGGAGATGGTAAATGTTAATGGTTGCAATCTGATTTGTATGGCTGTGGACAGATCGTGAGGGGTAGTGCATTGCTGTTGGGATTTGGTGATTGGATGTATATTGGGTGATGAGTGATATGGTGGTGAGCAGGTGTAAGGTGAGAGATTTGATGAGGTATTGCAGGATGAAATTGGTACTGCAGATGATAGCAAACTGCCTGGCCGTGACTGGGTTTTGATTAATGATGCAGGCTAGCAAGAGTGAAGAGATGGGACTGTGAGTATAGCTGGACAGGTGTTTAGATGATTATGTGAGTGGAAGCTTGGGTTTGGTGCTTGGTGGGGCTAAAGCAGCAATGGGTATGACACGGTGGGGAATCACGGAGATGGAGTTACGGTGATGATGATTTTTCCATGGCCAGGTAGCCGGGTGCATGAGGATTATAGGTTGCAAGCTTGGGTGGCTGAGAAGGCACGTGAGTATGTCGGTTGGAATAGATTAGGTGTTGCTGGGTTTATATGGGAATGGTGGATGGTCAAGTGGCTTGGTTTTGGACAGGATGGCTGGGTAATTGAAGATATGGGCAGCAAGTGGAATCAACAACATAAGTATATAAAAAAAAACTTAATAGAAAGACAGAAACAAACCAACTTACCTCCTTCTCTCTCTATGTTCTTCTCTACTTCTTCTACTTTTCTGCTCTTCCCCATTCATTCTTCTCTTTCCCGCACCTCTCCATTTTCTTCTCCTTTTTCCCCCAAACCGTGAGCCTCTCCCCCTCTTCACGTTTTTTTATTTATTTTTCCTTATTTCTCCTTCTTTTTTCTCTCTTCTTCCCTTCTTTTTCTCCCAAAACCTAGCCCCAAAAGCTTTTCATGTTTCTTTCTCTTTCCCCTTTTTTTCTCTTTCCCCTCTTTTTTCTCTCTTCTTCCCTTACTTTTCTCCCAAAACCTAGCCCCAAAAGCTTTTCACGTTTTTTTCTTTTTCCCCATTTTTTTTTCTCTTTTGGAAAAATCCTCTCCCCCCTTTCCTTCTCTCTTTCACGTCTCTTTTATCTCCCCCCTTTTTTTCTCTTTTGGAAAAAATCTAGAAACCCTAAATCTTCTCCTTTTTCACGTCCTCTCTCTCCCCCTTTTTTTCCTCTTTTGGAAATCATCTAGAAACCCTAAAAAAAACTCCCTTTTCACGTTTCCTCTCTCCCCTCTTTACTTTTTCTTCTCAAAATATTTTGGATTATCTCAAAACCCTAAATCCCCATTCTCTTTCACGTTTTCTCTCTCCCCTCTTTCCTTTTTCTTCTCAAAATATTTTGGATTATCTCAAAACCCTAAATCCCCCTTCTCTTTCACGTTTCCTCTCTCTCCTTTTTCCTTTTTCTTCTCAAAATCTTTTGGATTATCTCAAAACCCTAAATCCCCCTTCTCTTTCATGTTTCCTCTCTCCCCTCTTTCTTTTTTCTTCTCAAAATCTTTTGGATTTTCTCAAAACCCTAAATCCCCCTTCTCTTTCACATTTCCTCTCTCCCCTCTTTCTTTTTTCTTCTCAAAATCTTTTGGATTATCATTTACATATAATAATATATATTATATACATATATACACATATATTTAATAACATACACACACACACACACACACACATATATATATATATATATATATATATATATATATATATATATATATATATATATATATATATATATATGTAGTATACAATATATATAATATATAAATATTATGCACATAGATGAACTGATTCAAAATGGGTTGAGACTGACTTGGGTTGACTGAGTTAAACTGATTGGGTTGAGCTAGGTTGGACCAGAACTGGCTTGAATTGAGTTGACCGGATTGATTGGAATTAATTGGATTTTCTCTCTCTATTATTTCATGGGTCATTTTATCCCACACGGGATTTTCTGAAAACCTTTATTCCAAATTTTCTACGTTCACTTTGTAGAACATTAAAAATGAGGAATATTGAAACTGGAAATAAAATGGCCAACTTATGACTTTCTGAAGTTTAAGCAAGCCAATTATCGATAATTTGGCTGACCATTCTGCATGAGATCTTTCGGAGGCTTCTATCGGAAATATTTTACGTCCACTTTGTTGAGCCCTAAAAATGGAACATAACGAGACTGGAATCACCTGATTTGGATATGGGATGATCAAAATATGAATTTTTGAATATTAAATGACCATTTCCATATGTAATTTTGCATGGGACCCTCCAGAGACTATTACTTGAGATTTTCCACGTCCACTTTGTAGGACATCACAAATGAAGAACAATGGCCTTGGAATCGTCTGAATCCGACATCGAACGGAAAAGATATGAAGCTTTGAAGTTCTAACGATAATTTTGCATGAAAGCTTGCATGGGACCCACTGGTGACTTTTACCCGGGATTTTTTACGTCCACTTTGTAGAACATCATGAATGAAGAATAATGGCCTTGGAATCCTCTGAATCCGATGTCGGATGATGAAGATATGATGATTTTAAATTCAAACAATCCGACTTACGATAATTTACATGAAGGCCCCTGGTATTATTTATAATAATTTCAGAAACATCCCTTATATGTATCATCCGACTAATATGGTCATATTTTCTTCATTTGATATCAGAATTGATCAATTCTAGTCTCATTTCGAAGATAATTCTATGACCTATGCATCCATGCAAAATTATAACCCATGACCTTGCTGTGGACCCATTGAAAACTTCCTCAAATTCAAAGACCCATTGAAAACTTTCTCAAATTCAGAGACCCATTGAAAACTTCCTCAAATTCAGAGACAAAAATCCAAACTTTCGATCATCTTTCTCCTTTTGTTGTCCACACGCCAGCAGGACTTTGTTTAGCTGGGATGGTAAAAATGGGGTGCTTACACCCTCCCATCGACCCTCCCATCGACCCGTTACCAGGGGTCGCAGGGTCTATCAATTGTCCGACCCTCCCATCGACCCTCCCATCGACCCTCGGTATTCGGGAAAAACAACACGAATCGAAAATTAAGAAACTTTACTAATTTCAATTGAAACCTTTCCTAAACTCAATGGGACTTATTTTGGGAGGTTTTAATCTACAAATAGGACGTCCCTAAGCCTCTTTCACTCCTTTTACAACCCTAATTGAATTGAGAAAAAGAGAAGAGAAGGAAGAGAAGAAGAAGAGAAACAAGGTAGAGAAGAAAGCAAAAGAAGAAGAATTGCAGAGAAGGAGTATTCTTCTCAGGTATGGATACTAATTCCATGAATTTCTACAGACCTTAGGTTAGATAATGAAGAGAGTGTGATCTCGAAGAAACCCAAACCATCAACCCATGGTTAGGTTTCCATGGAAAACCATGGGAGAATACATAAAAGATATATAGGTGGATGATTCATGGTTCTAGACCGTGGAATGTATGTTGAATGGACTGTAGGAGCAAGCCATAGGACCCCAAACACGAAGAATGAACTAAAAGGAGGAAAATTGACCAAAAACCACAGGGGGTCGCACAGAGGGTTGATGACCATCCGACCCTATGTGACCTGAGTATCGAACCTTAGGGTTCTGGAAGTCCAGATTTGGGGAGGGTCGCACCCAGGGTCGATCATGACTCTGACCCTACCTCCGATCCTCAGTTAACAACAGGTTTTTAAATTCGGAATTAATTCTAATTAAATTCTATCGACTTTGTTAGGTCTTCTAGCAATATAATAACATTATAAAGGTGATTCTAAAGCTTGGAAGAGGATCTATTAACAAGCTAAGGTGAGGGAACAAGTCCTAAACTAATTGGTTAATAACAAAATGTTTTTATTTCTTGAGTCCAATACCATGATTGTGATATGCGTGTGTGCTTGTAATGTGCATTCAACATGTCATCCAATATTTCTATTATTACTGCTCATGCATATTTAAATTTGTTGATTATAACATGATGATGTTGATGATGGTAGGAATAGGCATGTGAATGTTTCTGTTTGGCTGGTGCACATGGTGCGGGTAGGGATGGTATCAACCAGTACTTCAATGCCGTTCTCATCGGGGTATATTCTGCCATGGTCTATTCAAGTCATGTCCACTAAGCAAGTGTTAGTGTGCTTGATGCGAGTGGGGCATCAGGGGGAGGACGTGACATTGTGGTTCAGCCTAGTCACCAAACTCTAGCTCTATCTCTACTCAAGTCTTGTCCACTAACATCGTCATATCGCCATTATCTTAGCGGAACTAATATGTCGTAGGACATCAGGGGGGACGTGGCAGTGTGGTTTAGCCTGGTCACCAGACCCTAGCTCTATCTCTATGGACGTATTGAGGGATGCTGGGGTGAGGCCTTGGATACATTGTTTGACATTAGGGTTGGTTAGTTGCGAGCCCAGTTTGCAAGCCCTCGCCAACAGGGGCTTACGTGTTGGTATGGGCAACCGGTACAGCCATGCCATTTTCATGGGGTGTATATTGTCCATGGTTGGTGCATGTGGGGCAATAGTGCCGTTTTCATTGGGAGTTTCCACACACTCGTGTATAGAGGTGCGGCGGCCACTTATCCTTTCTATAGCACATTGCAAACTTTAAACCATACCAAAGATATGAATTGATTGCATGCATATGTATTGTTGCATTGTTTTGTTTGCTCACTGAGCCGTTATGTGTGCTCACCCTTTCAAATTCGAATACTTTTAGTTGATGATGCAGGTACCACCATTGAAGATTATATGAACGCTCCTGTGTACAGGCATGTGGCGACAATGGAAGCTGAAGACTTAGTGGATATGCATGACTCCTCGTGCTAGTGCAACTCATGCGTATTCGATTAGATTTGTTTAGATTTTATTAAAGACATGTAATTGGTATTTATTTAATTATGTCTCAGTTGATTTAACAATAATTTGATATTTATTTATGGTTATCACAATTAGATTCTCAGTTTATTTACTATAAGACTTCCGCTATTTATGTTATTACCTCCGATTAATGTGGAATGTGTTTTCGTTTATCATATGTGGGATAGCTTATTGTGAGATCCTGGTTGAACCGTTGGTTTATTGACGGTTCATCACACCATTCCGAATGGTGTGGATTTGGGGTGTGACATCTAAGGCACCCTATGAAATAGCTCCTATAAAGTTGAAGGAATTGAGACTCAACTACGGGAGTTATTAGACAAAGGTTTTAATCGGCTAAGTATTGCATCACGGGGAGCGCCAATGTAATTCGTGAAGAAGAAGGACAATAGTGTTTGGCTATGTACGGACTACTAGGAATTGAACAAGCTCACCATAAAGAATTGAAATCCATTGCCACGGATTGATGACTTGTTCAATTAGTTGTAAGGTGCAATGGTATTTTCTAAGATTGATCTTTGGTCAAGATATCATCAACTGAAGAATTTGGACAGTGATATTTCAAAGATAGCTTTTAAAATCGGGAATGGGCATTATGAGTTCCTGGTTATGTCTTTGGTTTGACCAATGCACCTGCATCTTTTATGGAGCTGATGAACCGAATGTTCATGACATGTTGGACATGTCAGTTATAGTTTTTGTAGACTATATATTGCTTTATTCTAAAGACGAAGAAAGTCCTGTAACGGACCTTAAAGTATCCTTACAATGATTATGAAGGGAGAAGTTGTATGCCAAATTTAATAAATATGAGTTCTGATTGAATGAAGTATAATTCTTAGGTCACAGAGTATTCTCAGAAGGAATAAATGTGGACCCTAGCTAGATAGAAACTATTGTGGGGTGAGAAGTTCCTAGAACATTATAGAGATTAGAAGTTCTTTGGGTTTAGCTGGTTATGACAGACGATTCATGGAGGACTACTCTAGGATCGCAATACCTCTTACCAAGCTAACTAGGAAGGGAGATAAGTTTATTTGGATTGACAAGTATGAAGAATACTCTGGACTCTAAAAGCAAGGGTGATATCAGCTCCCATCTTGATCGTTTTGGTACTAGGGAAACCTTTTACCCTACACATCGATGCTTCTAGATTGGGTTAGGATGTGGGTTGATGCAAGATGAATAAAAGATTGCATATGCTTTAAGATAACTAAAGGAGCATCAGAAGAGTTACCTTACTCATGACTTAGAGTTATCAATGATGAATTATGCAATCAAGACTTGGAGACATTATCTATACGGAGAAGAATTTTAGATTAAATTAGATTATAAGAGTTTAGTTATCTCTTCACCTAGAAGGAGTTGAACATGAGGCAGAGAAGATGTTGGAACACTTGAAGAGATTGTACTTGAAAAGAGGGATGAAAACAGATGTGGATTAATGCATGTTCAATGTATGAATTGTTAGCAAGTAAAGGCTGAAAGACAAAGACCAATAGGCTTTCTACGACTGCTACCTGAACCAGCCTAAAAATGGGACTACAATACAATGGACTATGTCATCGATTTACTACTGACTCCCAGATCGGTTGATGTAGTTTGGGTAATTGTTGATTGCCTAATAAAGACGGATCGTTCATTACTATACGACCTAGTTGTGCGTTGGAGCGGTTAGCTATGCTATATGTAGATAATATTGCTAGATTGAATGGAATGCATGAAAGCATTGTGTTGGTTAGAGGCTCACACCTGACCTCAAAGTTTTAGGAGGGACTACAGAAGTGATGGAAACAAAGTTAAAGTTTAGTACCGCATTTCACCCTCAAACCAACGGATAGTCGAAGCAGACTATGTAGATCCCAAAAGGTATTCTCTGAGCCTATGAAATTGTTTTTAAAGGAGATTGAGATGAAAAATTTCCATGGATCGACATTGCTATCAGGCTACTATACAGATGTCACCCTATGAAGCACTATATGGTAGGAAGTCTCGAACTCCCTTTTTTAGGAACCAAGTCAGGGAGAGAAGAATTGTAGGCCCTGAATTTGTGGAAGAAACTTGCAAAGTAGTTAACATAATCAGGGAAAGAGTTAGAACAGCATAGAATCGTCAGAAACAGTGTACAGAAAATCGACGCTGAGACCTTGAGTTCATTGTGGGTGATAGAGTATTCCTGAAAATATCACCTATGCGAGGCTTAAAACGGTTCGAACAGAAAGGAAAATTAAGTCTGAGGTACGTCGGGCCATATGAACTTCTAGCTAAGCATAAAAAGGTAGCATATTAGTTAGCACTACCCCCATCCATGTCAAGTGTACATGATGTATTTCATATCACGTTACTGAAGAAGTACATCTGAGATCCAACACACGTCCTAACAGGGGATCCACCAGGTCTAACTGAAGATTCGACATTTGAAGTAGTATCATTTGAAATTACCAGTCGAAAGGTTCAACAATACGCAATCGTGATATCTACTACGTTAAAGTTACTTGGAGAGGCCAAGATGTAGAAGCAATCACATGGGAAGAAGAAAATGCTATGCGAAAGAAATATCCTCACCTTTTCAACTCAGAAGGTATGTGCTAATTTTGAGGACAAAATTTATATAAGAGGGGGGAGTTGTAAGATCCATACCTTACTAATCCGGTCTTACCACCTTGTATTAGGTCTTCCTATCATTGTCAGACCAAGTAGAACAAGTGCGTGAAGAAACCATAGGGCTAGGTATGTAATTCGAACCAATAATCATCTAATTGAGACTTGTGGTCGCATACTTAAATAGGTGTAGTCGACCACACCTCAGAATATTAAGACCACTCGAATTTGAGATGTGTGGTCATAGTTTTGGGACGGGTGGTCGACGGATACTGCGACCCCACGTGCGACCACACGATGGTATAACCAACTCCATAATTAAGAAACCTTCCTAATCTGAGGGGGGTTCTTTCCTAATAAAAATGAGACTTTATATGGATGTTTTCTTCTTTATAAAGGATGTCCCTTAGTCCCTTTCACTCTTTTAGAACCCAAACTTAAAGAGAGAGAAAGAGAGGAGCAGAAAGAGAAGGAAAATTGAAGAGGAAGACTAGGAGAAGGAATTATAGAGAAAGCTTTGATTCTCCAGCAAGTTTATGGTATGGAATCATTCCCTACAATTAATTGAATGCCAAGAATAGATTATGGAGGAGAGATCGATTCAAAGTAAGATCTCAATCCTAAGATCATGGACAAAACTCTCAGGGATCCACTGAAGGAATCTATTAGGATGAAGGATTATGTAAAAGTATGAATTTTAAGCTATAGAACAATTATAGGAAAGATCATAATGATAAGCTAAGGAATAAAAACATGAAGGTATTGCATTGAGAGTGGAAAAGTTGACCAATACTCATGAGGTCATAGTTTGATCAACCACACGAGGCACATGTGTCGACCACATGCCCTCGGGAAGTTTTCAGGGAGGGTGTGGTGGCATGTGTGTGGTCGCATGACATGCGACCAGATGTATTGACCCCACACCCTGTGGTCGCAGAAACTGAGACCACAAGTGCAGTCACACCTGTGACCACTCAACTTTTAGAGGTCTGTTTGATGCTAGTATGGACCACCATAAATTGATGAGCTTGAACCCTAACTTAAAACTTACAAATTTCATAGGTTTCCAAGAGGTTCAAGAGTGAGTTAAGAAGCTTGGAGAAGATTGAACATTTCTAACAGGTGAGGGAACAAAACCTAAACTAATTGGCTAATAACAAACTGTTTATTTTATTAAGTCCAATGCCATGATTGATTCTATGTTTGCTTGCTTGTAATGTGCATCTCACATGTCATCCAATATTCTTGTTATTACTTCTCATACATAATTATTTCTGTCTATTTATATTATGATGATGATGATGATGCTAGGAATAGACATGTGATTTTGTGTGTGTGGTTAGTGTATTGGATTCGAGTGGAGCATCATGGGGAGGACGTGACATTGTGGTTCATCCTGGTCACCAGACTCTAGCTCTATCTCAACTCAAGTCTTGTTCACTGACATCGTCGTATGGCCATTACCTTAGCAGAACTATTACGTCGTAGGGCATCAGGGGAGGTGATTCCGGACCGTGTAGTCTTCGACTCTGTCGGGGCACCTTAGCTCTATCTCTATAGACATATTGAGGGATGCTAAGGTGAGGCCTTGGATATACTGGATGACATTAAGATTGGTTAGTTGCGAGCCTAGTTTGCAAGCCCTCGCTAGTGGGGGCTTACATGTTGGTATGGGTAGGGCATCAGGGGAAGTGTTGGCTGTGTGTAATCCGAAAACTTTAAGCCTATCTCTATTCCATGGTGGGTGCATGTGGGACGGCAATGGTGTTTGATCCATTGGGCGGATTCACTCACTCATGTATAGTGGTGTGAGGGCCTCCAAACCTTTCTATAGCACATTGCAAACTTAAAAACCAAACCAAAGAAATGAATTAAGTGCATGCATATGTTTGTTGCATTATTTTGTTCACTCACTGAGCTCAAGTTGGAGAGCTGACCCTCGCACACATAATTATTTTTAGTTTCTAATGTTACAGGTGTTACTGTTGAGGACTACATGGATAGACCAACGTATGGACATGTAGCGGCTATGGATGTGCAAGCTGTGGAGGATGAGCAAGACTCATCAAGCGAGTGTTTCCACCGTGGCTACACTTAGTGTTTAACTTTCATATTTTGATACTTGTAATATATATTAATTATGTTTTGGTTAATTGGAGATAACTGGATCATTTAATTATTTATAATGTAGACCTTAGTTCATTATTAATAAGACTTCTGCTATTTACTCAAATATCTTTGATTATTACTGTGGAATGTGTTTTGGTTTAACATGGTTGGAATAGCCTATACGAGATCCCAGTTTGAACCGTTTGTTTTCATGACGGTTCATCACACCATTGGTTAGTCCAGAGTTGGGGTGTGACAATGATTTATGGTTAGAATACAATGATTTTGAAGACTAGAAGATTTCTCTGTCTGAGAGAAAAGATTATTTTAGTAGTTTTGTTTAGGACAAGGCACAGTTTGTTTAGTCATTTATTTTGGGCATTATTTTGAGCCGTGAATTTTTATTTAGTTACTCAGTACTTGGTATTATGTTATTTATGTCTTGGTTTGAAGACAGAGAAATATTTATTAAATTATTAAAATTAGATTTAGTTTTAATGGTTCCTAGTCATTGATTTCTCTATTATTTGATTTGCATTCTATATTTTCCTGTAATCTATGCTGTGATTAATGGAAGAGTTGTGTTATGCTATGGACTGTGAATGGATCTTAGTATGGTAGTAATTATGCAGTGATGAAACCATGGTCATACCAAAAAGTCAGGGTTTTAGGGTGTGACATTGATGCTCCCAACTTTGCATGGCCCATAGCTCGTAGCAGTCTTGACCTTGGGCTTAATGAAATAAATAAATAAAAGAGCAAGGAGAATATGTAATAGAAGGAGTGAGAGAGTCTGGGTTCATGACTCTTAGCATTATAAAAGCGAATTGATATTACATGTTGAAGATGAAAACAGAGGGTGTGAGAAAAGAAGAACTACCACGTACACCACTGACATTTATTCCCTTGAGCAATATCTGAAGAACGCCATTAGTGTAGCATTTTTTTCTCAAACCTGTAATAGTTACAAAGAATGAAGAAGGAAATCAAAAACTTTCCATTTGTCAATCTTACTTTGCATCTCATTAATTCTCTTTACTCCTGTTTTATGAAGGATTGTTGGATGTAATAGTTTCCATGTCAAAGAACAGTCTCAAGTTCAACCTCCCTTTTTAAATTTTGGAATGGGCAACAACAATATAGGATGGCTTAAGGTCCGTATGAGGTCATTTTCACCTACATGCAAAAAAAAAGTATGGAGTTGCATAGTCCACATGCAAAAGCGACTAACAAATAAGATGAAATCTATATTAGAGATACGATATACACTGCTTCTTAGATACACTATACACTGCTTCTTAGGACACTCAAAAGGCACTCTAGGTTTTTTCAATCCTATAGAGAAATATTTGATACGAAATTTCTTAAAGGGAATAACATTGCATCGTGATATGGTTGCAGTCATAAGAGAGTAGTCTCATGGCCCAAGTAAAATTAGTACCAATTTATTTTTTTGGTAAAGCGAGTTATTGAGTTATTGATTAGATAAATAGGTTCAATCAAAGCATCAATGATACAAAGATCATTTAATCAGGGAATGGATAATGGTTAATTGAACATACCCATTGATGTCAATGCTTTTCTAACAAAGAAGTAAGCAAACCCATTGACATTCCTTGGAATGAAAAATAAAAAGGAACACAATTAGTACCAATTGACCCCATGATTGAGGATACCATAATTTATGGGACATCCTTTTGAGCCTTGACATAGTGGGGGAATTATTAACCCTTCCATATATTATACCTTTCCTGTAAGGGAGAAATGTAGAAAACTTCTTTTGGATTTGGATACATATATATATGTTGAGGCAATATAGGATGTAGACACAAAGAAATAGATTAGAAAGTAAGCACTTCAAGATGTCATAAATTCCAACTAAGACTGGAATCTTGTTGATCTACTAATTTTCAAAGCTAAGCATTTTGAGATATCTCTCTCTTTTTTTCTCTCTTTCTCTCTCTCTCTCTGTGACATGTGTACGTGTATTCACAAAACAAAAAAGTAAGAATATTTACAAATGTGAATGCAAGTGCGGGTGTGTTTGTGTGTTTGTGTATTCATGTGTTGGTGCTTGCATGAGTACAAACTGATGTGTTTTGTGTGTGCGTGCATTCAGGTGCATGTGCCTTTTTTTTTGGGGGGGGGGGGGTGCCCCCATGTGTGCGTCACATACACATTCGTGCGGAATCACTTATGGAACCTAAACTCAATCAACTCAACATGTGTTAATACTTTTCAAATGATGGTAGTATATGCAATTGAAATTAGGGCTGCAAGTTTGTTCTGGAGATCTTGAGTCCTCCTTGAGCTCGATATGGTCTAGGATGTATTTTCCATCCCACATGTTGGGCCAGGGCTGAAATCTGTAGGCCTAAGGTAGGGTTGTGCCAGGCTTGGGCTGAGGCCTTGGTCTAGCCTGACTTGGCCCTATAATATTAAAAAAAATATAATTACCTATAGTATATGTATAAATATACAATATTCAAATGTACATACTACATATACCCTGATTGAGTTAGACTGAGATAGGGTCAATCCGGGTTAACCCGACCAAGTAGTGTAAGACCTGTGCCCAAATCCAGTTACGATATAACCATTATGGGCATGTGTCAGGTCTTTCCATGTATAAACGTATCGTATTGCCATGACCGAAAATGATAACATAATTATGGGGTGACATCGAGCCACTACCTTGAACATCTCGTGTCACTAGAGTGCATGGAGATGCACTAGGAGAAACCTCAGAATCAATTAAGGCAACCTCATAGAGCCTGCCACGCACGCACCTAAGCTGGCCGACCAAAAGGAGGTCCGGCACTAGGCTAATAAAGGTGCGATCGAACACCAGCCGGATGGTGCAACTGCACCCCCAGAGCACGAACAGTCACACCCCAATTTTGGATGAACCAAAAGTGCAATGAACATTCATAAAATCCAACTGTTCAAGGTAGGATCTCGAAAGACCTTGCCAACAATCCAAACCAAATACATATTCTACATAACTGAGGTCTAACAAGATAAGTAAATAAATATTTCAGTTATCTCCAAAAAAATCAAAACATAACTAAAAAATCTATTATAGATTTTCCATAATCAAAATACAAATAAACAAAGAATAAAGACCTTGGAAACACTCATATGAAGAGTCATGCTCATCTTCTAAAACTTGTGTATCAATCGCTGCCACGTGTCCATACGATGGTGCCTCCATATAGTCTTCCACTGTAGGACTTGCATCATCAACTAAAATATTCGACGTCGAGGGGTGAGCACATAACATAACTCAGTGAGTAAATAAATCAATGTGCAAACATATGCATGCATTTAATTTATATCTTTGGTTTGGTTTAAGTTTGCAACTGTTCTATAAAAAGGATAGGTGGCCACCGCACCTTTATACACGAGTGTGTGAATCTACCCAATGAATCAAACACCATTACCATCCCACATGTACCCACCATTGAATAGAGATAAAGCTAAAGTGTCCATATCACACACTGCTAATACTTCCCCTGATACCCTACCCATACTAGTATGTATGCCCCTACTGGTGAGGGCTTGCAAACTGGACATGTGACTAACCAATCCTAGATGTCATCCATGTATATCCAAGGCCTTACCCCAACATCCTTCAATATGTCCATAGAGATAGAGCTAGGGTTCGTCGACAAGGTCAAAGACCACGTGGTCCGTGAACAATCCCCTGATGCCCTACGACGTACTAGTTCCGCTAAGGTAACAATGATACTACAATATCAATGTAATGCATGGTTTAGGGATCACACACCCCTTCCCACAGAGCACACCAATTACACATACAAACACATGCCTATTCCAATCATCATAAACAATAGAGTAAAACAATAAAATAAATATGCATGAGTAGGAATAGTAATAATATTAGATGACATGTGAGATGCACGTTATAATCATACAAGCATGGCATCAATCATAGCATTAAATGAAAGAAAGAATAGCTTGTTATTTTTCAATTAGTTTGGGCCTTGTTTCCTCATCATTGATCATAGTATTAATCTCTTCTAAGCTTTAGAAATTAACTTTTACTAGTTGATAACCAAGACAATTTATGACTGTAGATTAGAGTTTAATGGTATTAAGTTTAAACACTCTAGAAATCTAGTCTGGCCTTAAAATAGGTTTTCTACAACTGAGTGGTTGATGCAGTGGTTGCAGGTATATGTCGACCATACATTGTATGGTCGATTGTGTGGTCGGGAACCTTGTGACCACTAATGTAACCACACAACCCTAGGTAAACTTCCCGAGAGTCTGTGGTTGACTCACTGGTTGCACATATGGTCGTCTAGTGATGCGACCACACAATTTACCAATTATGTTCTTAGGTCCTTTTCAATCTAACCTTTAGTTCATCATCGGAATACCTCCTAGGGTCCTTCTATGGCCTCCATACCTTTTTGATATTAATTTATAACCATCCCTAGTCTATTTTCATGATTTCTTTTGAATAGTTGGGAAATTCCATGATATTAACCCCAAGTTTGGGTTTCACTTACCATTATGATGATGGTGAGTCTAATCCAACTATTCCTATCATCTATAGAGTTTAGTGTCTTATCTTAGGTTCCTTATTATAAAGGAATGGAATGAATCGACAAATACTTTTGCAAATACTCTCCAATCTTCTTTTTTAAGTCTCCTTCTCCTTCTTCTTCTCTCTTAGATTTAGGGCTTAGAATTTCTCCAAAAGAGTGAGAGAGGCTAAGAGACTTCCTCTATATGGAGGGAAAATCACCATATAGAGTCCAAGACTAATTAGGAGAGAGTCTTATGAAATTCGAAAAGTTCTCAAATTTCAGAGTCGATTCTAGGTCTGTGTGGTTGACTCTATGGTCGCAAAACCCATCAACCACAGAAATCAGAGTGTGCAATCACTCAATTGAAATTGACTGGTCTCACCTTTTGTTTGACTGGTTGACCATACAACATCTGTCAGTTGACCATACTATGAAAAATTACTATTTTTAGCGTACCTCACTCTGTGCGTCCTTCATATGATTGATCCGGTTGGTTTACTCGAGCCGGTAACAATGGAAAGACCTGGCACAACATCATTAATTCCAGTTAGTAGAGTGTGGGTCTTATAATCCCCCCTTAAATAAATTTTATCCTCGAAATTTGTGTATACCTTCAGAGTCAAATAAGTGAGGATACTATTTTCTCATAGCGTTATCTTCTTCCCATGTTATCTCTTCCACACCCTGACTTTGCTAAGTAACCTTAACATAATGAATGTCACAATTGTGGAGATGCTGAACCTTTCGATTAGTGACCTCAAATGGTACTACTTCGAATGTCAGGTCCTGAGTCAAATCCGGTGGATCCATAGTCCTGAGTCAAATCCGGTGGATCCATAATCAAAACATGCATTGGATCTCTGATGTATGCCTTCAATAATGAAATATGGAATACATCATGTACACCAGTCATAAATGGTGGTAGGGAAAGTTGATACACCACTTTTCTATGCCTAGCCAAGGTCTCATATGGTCCAATATATATGAGACACAGCTTACCCTTCTTACTGGACCGCTTCAAACCACAATATGTAATATCTTTAAGAATACCTTGTCTCCCATAGTAAATTTAGGTCTCGGCATCGGTTATCTGCATACTATTTTTGACAATTCTGGGCCATCTTAACCCTTTCTTTGATTATGTCCACAATTTGACAGGTTTCTTTGACAAACTCAGGTCCTACGATTCTTCACTCTCCAACTTCATTCCAGAATAGAGGGGTGTAGCATTTTCTACCATACAATGCTTCATATAGTGACATATGTATAGTAGCCTGATAATTATTGTTATAAGTGAACTCAATTAATGACAACTTTTCATCCTAAGCCCCCTTAAAGTCAATAGCACAAGCACTGAGCATATCTTTTAGAATCTGAATGGTTCACTCCAATTGCCCATCAATCTAAGGGTGAAATATGGTACTAAACTTCAACTTTGTTCCCATAGCCTTTTATAATCTTTCCCAAAACTTTGAAGTAAAGTGTGGATCTCGGTTCGACACAATGCTCCTAGGTACACTATGTAATTAGACAATATTATCCACATATAACTTGGCTAGCTGCTCCAAGGTATACTGAGGTCGTATAGCAATGAAATGAGCTGTCTTAGTTAAACGATTGACAATCACCCAAATTACCTCAATAGACCTAGGAGTCAGTGGTAATCCGGTGATGAAGTCCATAGTGATATAGTCCCACTTCCATATTGGCTCTGATAATGGTTATAATAAGCCTGCTGGTTTTTATCTTTTAGCCTTTACCTGTTGACAATTCAAATACTGGAATACATATTTAGCCACGTCTGTTTTCATTCCTTGCCACCGATATAATTTCTTCAGATCATGGTATATTTTTTTACTTCTAAGATGTACCGAATAAGGAGCGAAATGTGCCTTTGTTATTATTCTATCTTTGAGGTATGAGTCTTCACTTTTAGGTATAGACAATCTTCCTCTGTATCTCAATACCCCTTTTGTATCCATGGTAAAATCAAGATTCAGCTTGCCCTTTTCTAGGTCTTGTTGCGCCTCAGTAAGAATCCTATAGGATTGCTGTTTTCACCTCCTCCGTCAGGTCAGGTAGAATCTTCAATGCAGTGAACTGGAGTGTGAACTTAGGGACAAGATATTACTCTACCGGGCCATTAGGAGATTCAATTTAATATTTCTCTTCATCCAATCAGACGCTGTGTTTGTAAGGCTTAATGCCACATTTGTGTTAGCTCCTTTGCCCGACTTCAATACCCCTTTTCTGCTCAACGCATCCGCTACTACATTGGCCTTTCGGGGATGATATTGAATATCACAGTCATAATCTTTCAACAACCCTAATCATCTTCTCCGTCGCATGTTCAACTCCTTCTAATTAAAGAGACAAGTAAGTGTCACACCCCAATTCTAGACTAATCGGAATAGTGTGATGAATAGTCAATAAACCAACAGTTCAATCAGGATCTTCATTAGGTAGTACTCACCATATCAACCACACACACATTCCATAGTAATAATCAGAGATAATAAACAAATAAACAAAAGTCTTTTTAATTAATGAACTGAGTATCTAACAGTGATAAGTAAATATTTAACCTAGTTATCTCCAAGTAACTTAAGACATAAAATAAAATAATCAATAAAATAATCAATTATATGTCCTTTAACCAAAATATAACTAAACTAATCAAAGATGCATTGATTGCACTCACATGAAGGATCATGCACATCTTCAACAGCTTGTACGTCCATAGCCGTCATGTGTCCATATGTTGGCGCATTCACGTACTCTTATACAGTAGGACCTACATCATCAACTAAAAATATTTGACGTCGAAAGGGTGAGCACACATCACGGCTCAGTGAGCAAACAAAACAATGCAATAAGCATATACATGAGTGTGTCAATCCATATCTTTGGTCTGGTTTTTAAGTTTGTAATATGCTATAGAAAGGATTGGCAACCATCACACCTCTACACATGAGTGTGTCAATCCACCCAATGGATCAAACACCATTATCGTCCCATATGCACCCACCATGGAATAGGGATAGAGCTAAAGTGTCCGGATCACACACCGCCAACACTTTCCCTGATGCCCTACCCATAAAAACACATAAGCCCCTATTAGCAAGTGCTTGCAAACTAGGCTCGCAACTAACCAATCCTAAATGTCATCAAGTGTATCCAAGGCCTCACCCAAGCATCCCTCAATACATCCATAGAGATAGAGCTCAGGCCCCCCAACAGAGTCAGAGACCACATGGTCCGAGACCACCTCCCATGATGTCCTACAACGTAATAGTTCTACTAAGGTAATGGTAATAAGACGATGTCAGTGGGCAAGACTTGAGTAAAGATAGAGCTAGAGTCTGGTGACCAGGTCAGAGACCACCATGCCACATCCTCCCCCTGATGCCCCACTCGCATCAAGCATACTTACCACACATACATAGTTACATGCCTATTCCTATCATCATCATCGTCATCATATTATACTAGACAGAAATAAATATGCATGAGCAGTAATAACAAAAATATTAGATGACATGTGAGATGCACATTTCAAGCATACAAGCATAGAATCAATCATGGTATTGGAATCAATAAGATAGAACAGTTTATTATTATCCCAATTAGTTTAGGTCTTGTTCCCTTCCCTGTTAGCAAAACTTGATCTCCTTCCAAGCCTTGTAATTTTCTTTGAATCAATTTAATGACCTAAAAATTATATAAATTTAAGTTAAGATTCATATGTAATGTGTTACAGTAGTCAAAAATGAAAACAGATCACTAATAGGTGTCTGATAGGCCCTATGGTCGCATGTTGTGTTGACCTTACCACGTACGATCGATACCTTATGGTCGCACTTTATGCGACCATACCCTACAATCATATGTTTTCTAAAATCTTCCCAAATGCCTATGGTCGAAACTTTGATCATGCTTTGGTCATGCTATGGTCGACCGTAGCTGTGACCTTACAATTTTTTGTCACAAACTATATTCAATCCGAGTTCTTCTTGGGTCGACTCCTTCGCTTTTCTCTTGGGTTCATACTAAGATTATCCTATGGTCATCATTAGTAGTTTCTCATCAACCATTATCACCAAACTCATCCCTCATGGTTAGCCTTGGGATTTACTCAGGGAATCTCATGGATCATAATAGTTTGACATCTCTAATCCCCATAGAAGCCTTATTCCATAGAATTTACATCTTCAGATAATAGGTTCATACCTTTGCCTATGTTAGAGAGTTAAAATTTTCTCAGCAAAACCTTCTCCTAACCCTTCTCTCCTTCTCCTTCTCTTCCTTCTCTTCCTCTAAGGTTTACTAATGTTCTAAAAGAGTGAAAAAGGTTGAGGGACATCCTTTTTATAGAGAAAAACTCTCCATATAGAGTTCTTTACTAATAAAAAAGAGATCCTCCTCAAATTAGAAAAGTTTCCAATTTCAGAGTCTGATTTGGGATCCTACGGTCGGACATATGATCGTAGAATCCATCGACCATAGGGTCAAAACATCGACCGTAGGGTCCAAACATCGACCGTAAGGTCATTGGTCTGTGATCTTAGTTTCTTACAGCATGATCGATCATACCTTCCCGGGTATTAGACCATATGCATAGTTCTTAGAGTGTTGAGTTAATTTTTTCATACCTGGTTTGTGATCCTACTTCACACGGTCGGTCCACTTGATCCAGCAATGATGAGAAGACTTGGCACGACACGGTTAGACCGGGTTAGTGGAGTAAGGGTCTTACAGTAGGACTCTTATGAACTAACTTAATCTAGAATTTTTCTCCATAAAAGTAATATCTCCAAGTTTTAATTGCATGAACCACTGTTGCTAGTTCCAAATCGTTAGTAGGGTAGTTCTTCTCGTGTTCATTCAATTGTCTTGAAGCATAAGCAATTACTTGTTCACCTTGCATTAGCATGTACCCTAGACCCAATTTAGAGGCATTAGAATACAGGATAATAGCTGCCCTGGTACCAGAATGATCAAGATGGGTGTTGATATCAACTTTGACTTCAAGGTTTAAAAGTACTTCTTACATTGATCAGACCAAATGAACTTTTCTCCTTTCTTGGCTCGCTTGGTGAGAGGTATGATAATTCTGGAGTAGTTGTAAGACCCGCACGCCACGAACCCGGTCTAACCTTACATTTCGTGTCGTAACCAGTCTACATATCATGGTCGAGCCAAGTGGACCAAGTGTGTGAAGAAACCCAAGACCCAATATGAAATTTAACTCAAAAATAGTCAAAATGAGGGTAGGGTCGCATGCCTAAACAGGTAGCGTCGACCCTACCTCAACAGAAGTCCAACCCTTGACTTTTTGGTCGTGGGGTCGCATGTTTTAAAATATAGGGTCTCGGATTATGAGACCCTACATCTGACCCTACATGCGACCCTACACCTTAGGGTCTCACGTTTTAAAAAACGTAGGGTCTCAGTACATCCGACCCTACCTCCGACCCTATGAAAATAGCACAAACCAGAAATTAGAAAACTTTCCTAATTCCAAGGGGATCTTTCCAAAAGTCATTGGGAATTATTTTGGAGGGTTTTCCTCTATAAATAGGATGTTCCTTAACCTCTTTTACTCTTTTTAGAACCCTAATTGAAAGTGAGAGAAAGAGAAAGAGAAGGAAAAGAAAAAGAGAAGGAAAATTGAAGAAAAGACAAAGGAAGAGGAGGAAGTTAAGAGAAACCTCTGAATCTTAGCCAACCTCAGGTATGAACCTAATTCCCTTCATAAATTAAGAGCCTAGCATAGATTATGAAGAAGTTAGGATTAAGAGAAACCCAACTCATCCATCCATGGATGAGTTCCAAAGGAATCCATAGAAGTTATCATCATAGGCAATGGAAAGTGTGTAAAAATCATAGTTATGAGCCATAGAACAATCTTAGAATGGACCTACGAGACCAAATGATCGATCACATGCCATCGGGAAGTCCCAGGGAGGGTGTGTTCACATGTAGAGTCGAATGGTATCCGACCCCACGTCCGACCCTACACCCTAGGGTCACAAAAACTGCTACCCTAAGTATGACCCTACCCTGCGACCCTACCTATGACCCTACGATTTCAACTAGTCTAAATTTGTTGGAATTAATTCTAATTAAAATCCTATCGACTTGTTAGGCCTTTCTAGTGATTTAAAGGTGATCCATAAAGATTGAACGAGGATCTACACTCAATCAAAGGTGAGGGAACAAGACCTAAACTAGTTAGCTAATAATAAACTATTTCATTTATTGAGTCCAATACCATATATGATTCTATGATTGTATGATTGTAATGAGCATATCACATGTAATCTACTATTCCTATTATTACTATTCATGCATATTTAATTATGTTTAGTATAACATGATGATGATGATGATGCTAGGAATAGGCATGTGAATGTATGTGTGTGGTTAGTGTACTTGTTGCGAGTGGAGCATCAGAGGGAGGATGTGACACTGTGATTCATCCTGGTCGCCAGACTCTAGCTCTATCTTTACTCAAGTATTGTCCACTAGCATCGTCGTATCACCACTACCTTAGCAGAACTATTACGTCATAGGGCATTAGGGGAGGTGGTCTCGGACCGTGTAGTCTCTGACTCTGTCGGGGGGCCTTAGCTCTATCTTTATGGACGTATTGAGGGATGCTGGGGTGAGGCCTTGGATACACTGTTTGACATTAGGATTGGTTAGTTACGAGCCCAGTTTGTGAGCCCTCACCAATAGGGGCTTACATATTTGTATGGGTAGAGGATCAGGGGAAGTGTGATGCGGTGCAGTCCTAAGCACTTTAGCTCTATCTCTATTCCATGGTGGGTGCATGTGGGGGCGGCAATGATGTTTGATTCATTGGGCGGTTCCACACATTCGTGTATAGAGGTGCGGCGGCCACCTATCCTTTCTATTGCACATTGCAAACTTATGAACCTGACCAAAGATATAAATTGAATGCATGCATATGTTTGTTGCATTGTTTTGTTTACTCACTGAGCTCAAGTTGGAGAGCTGACCCTCGCACGCGCAATTTTTTTTAATTTCTGTTGTTGTAGGTATTACGGTTGAAGATTATGTCAACACGCCAACATATGAACATGTGGCGGCTATGATGAGCAAGCTGTGGAGGACTATTATGAATCGTTAAGTGAGCGTTTCATTGTGGATACGCTTAGAGTTTAATTTTAGTATTTGGATATTTGTAATATTTATTAAATTATGTTTTGGTTACTTGGAGATAAATGGAATATTAATTATTTATCATGACTAGACCTCAGTTCATTATCTGTAAGACTTCTGCTATTTACTTTATTATCTCTGATTAATGTGGAATTTGTTTTGGTTTAACATGGTGGGGATAGCTTATTCGAGATCCTGGTTGAACCGTTGGTTTATTAGCGGTTCATCACACCATTCTGAATAGTGTGGAATTGGGGTGTGACAACTTGGTATTAGAGCTCTCAGGCCTTGCCCATCAAACTTGAATACTTCCACTAGAGTCCATGAACTGAGTTAGGATAAATTAAAAGCTTTAATACAAATACACCATAAACACTTGTGTAGGTTGAGACAAAACTTAAACAAGATAATAATGTACATATAAAAGGTGGAACTATATATATACACAAATAGAAAGAGAAAATTTAAACTTATACTGATAAACAAATAATATAGGGTACTATCTATAAGTCGGGCAATTGCCTAAGTATACAATGGATATAATATAGTAGCAAGAAGGAAGCATCTATAAAGTAGAAAATTAGAATACCGAGTTGGTACTCACAAGATGTAAAACTCGATGTATAACAGAGGAAGGAGAAAAATGGCTAGTAATGCCTAAATCTCTGTAGAGGTAAAGGAAAAGATCTCGGGCTGAATGCGATAGAGATAGGAGAACAATAGCTATACACCAAAAAAATAAGAGTAACTATGAGAAGATAAAGCTATACTCATAGGTGACGTGGAGACTTAGAGTGAGATCCGCCATATGTTGATCCATTGCCCGCTGAGCATTAAGAAGAGTTGCAACTTGACCCCACCACTATATGGGTCGAGAATGGGTAAGGAAAACTCATCTGAGCAGATGCTAAATAATGAAAATCAGATTGGAGCAAATCAAAGGAGGTAAACAATCGGGCCACTCCAGCCAATCACCTGGACTACCAAGTACCATGGCTACGGTTGTAATAAACTTGGCCAGACAAAATACAAGAACAACAGTAGATGAGACCAACTATAAAAGTTGCTATGTGAATCACTATCCAAGTTGCCAATGCTACATCAACACCTCCAGGTCAAACCAAGTACGGTATCGATTGGTAGAAACACTGTACCTCCAGCACCTGTTAGCTATAACATAGTGCCTACCATACAACAAGTCCCAGTAATGTACACCCCAGTACAGAAGCTTGATACACAACAAGCAGTGTATCAAGGTGGTGACCCTTATCAACCACCAATATATGGGATAGTTGCATCATGGCAGAATGATCCAAAAAGGATTGAGGAATATTTTCTGATGATGTAGCCTCATATATCCTCAGCAAAGGATCAAATCTATTGTGACCATATAATTATATATGTTTATATAGGATGCGGTGCATTATTGACTTACTCTTATGATTATAGAGGATGCACATACCTGATTTTAATTCTCGTACCTTGATAGAATACCTTATTGATTCAACCTTTCAATTAGAGTTATAGATGTTATTTCTTAGAATTAATCCTGATTATACCAAACTGAGCCACTCTCATGATCGACAACATGAACAAAGATATGAACTGAATGAACAGTTAAATGTTTAATCATGTTGAGCATACATCTTTCAATTTATACATGATTTATTGATGTACCAAAACTATCTCCATATTTATTCCTATAGTGCCTTGACCAATGGCATTATATATACTCGATACAACCTATAACCTTGAGGTTAAGAGTTATAGAACCTCTATTTTCCATGTATTTGGACTACCGTGCAACTTAATGACCATTTGATGCCGGTTGGATTACCATAGATTTACTCCTGATCCTTTAAACCTAAGTTCATTAGATAAAGCAAGTGTTCGTCATTGCCCTGAATTCGAAAGAAGAAAATGAATTGCTTTTGGACAAACATTCTGATTCTTACATTTTCGACATCCATTGATAAGATGTTTAGTGAATAAGAAATTATGGGAAGTAAGATGATTAAATTTAGATTAGATTCTATAGCTAAGGAACCTAAGATGAAGAAATGGAGGATCTATTTCGAGATTGCTGAATAGATGGATATGGTCATGTCTATAAAAGAGTGCATGAACAAGAAAGTAAGTAACAGTTACAAGATATTTTTTGAGGTATATGAAAGAGAGATCAGGGTAGAACAACAAGGATAAGATAATGAGTTTCTTTCAAGATATGAGATTTTGACGATAGTCTTTGACAAACTAAGAGATGAAGGAACTAGACAAGCTCTTAAGACCTTTATACCAAATTTGCTAGTTCAAACCATTTTGGACTAAATGTTGTATTGGATGAGTGTTATGAACAATGTTCGAGTCATATAAATGGACATAATTTGGATGCAACCTTAATCGACTTGAGATGGCAGACTTTGACGTCATCTTGGGAATTGATTGGTTGTCTCAACACTCTACAAGTTGTTATGTGCATAGAAGAGGTTATCATTCAAGAATAAAGACGGCATATAATTTAGTATTATTGGAAGCATGTTGCCTAAGAAGTGAAAGCTAATCCTCTCTATGCTAAAGGCGAAGAGATGCTTTGAAGAAAAAGAAGATGGATATATGGTATCTGTGGTATACGTTACCAAAGAACCACCATAGATGGAAGATATTGATGTGATCTATAAATTTCCAATGTGTTTGTAGGAGACGTACCTGGGTTACCATCTGATCATACGATCGAGTTCGTCATCGACATGTTACCAAGGACGATACTTATGTCAAAGGCACCTATAGAGTAGTTCTTGAAGGGATTGAGACTCAACTACGGGAGTTATTAAACAAGGGTTCTAATCGGCTAAGTATTGCATCACGGGGAGCGCCAATTCGTGAAGAAGAAGGACGGTAGTGTCAGATTATGTATAGACTACCGGAAACTAAACAAGCTCATGATCAAGAATCGATAATTACTACCTTAGATTGATGACTTGTTTAAACAGTTGCAAGGAGCAAAGGTATTTTCTATGATTGATCTTCAATCAAGATATCATCAGTTGAATAATTTGGACAGAAATATCTTGAAGATAGTTTTTGGAATCGAGATTGGACATTGTGAGTTCCTGATTATGATGTTTGGATTAACCAATGCCCTTACATTTTATGAAACCGATGAACTGGGTGTTTCATGACATATTGGACACGTCGGTCATTGTTTTCATAGATGAAATTTTAGTCTATTCCAAGAATGAAGCAACTCATACAACGGATCTTAGAACAGCTTCACAGCAGTTAAGAAGGGAAAAGCTTTATGCCAAGTCCAAGAAATATGAGACTTGATTAAACAAAGTTATCTTCTTAGATCATGTAGCATCATAAAAAGGGATTAAAGTGGACCCTATTAAGGTAGAAGTAATCTTATGGTGAGAAACACCTAAAGAATATTGCAAAGATCAGAAGTTTCTTGGGTTTAGCTGGTTATTACAAACGATTCATGGAGGACCACTCTAGGATTGCAATACATCTTACCAAGCTAACCAGGAAGGGAGAGAAGTTTAATTGGACTGACAAGTGTGAAGAGTGTTTCCAGACTCTAAAGCTAGATTGATATCTACTCCCATCTTGACTATTCCTATCCCAGGACAACCATTTACCTTATACACTGATGCGTCGGATTGGATCTAGGATGCGGGTTGATGCAAGGTAGATATGTGATTGCATATGCTTCAAGAAAACTGAAGGAGCATTAAAAGAATTACCCTACTCATGACATGGAATTATCGGTAATGAATTATGCATAAAGACTTGGAGACATTATCTATACGGAGAAGAATTTAGATTAAATGGGAACACAAGAGTTTTATTTATCTCTTCACCAGAAAGAGTTAAACATGAGGATAAAATAGCAGGAATTATCCAAGGATTAAGACTATGATATTGAGTGTCACCCGAGCAAGGGTAATGTAGTAGCTAAGGCCTTAAAGAAAAAGGAAATTATGAAGTCCAAGGAAGAACCCAGTATAAATTATGCCTTATGTTTTGCAGCAATAGATTCAAATTTGGAAGGAGAGTAACATATAATAGAAACTAGTGATGATTTAATTGAGTGAGAACTTATGGATGAACTTATGGAGCAATAGTTCCTCGCTTGCATTCACAACATTGAAGATCATCTCGGAATTGATAGACGAAGTAAAGGTAGTAATTTTGTTAGGTCTATATCTATGAGAGGTGTAAGAAGATTTAGAGAAACGAAAAACCTAACCCTGACTTACTTGGATGCAGAGACAGGGGTTCAGATACATAGGTCGATTTTGAATACCTGAAGGTAAAGACTCTGATATCATGAAGAGGATAATGATAAGAGCCCATTGTACTCTATATTCTGGACATCCTAGAGTACCAATATGTATCATGACCTGAAGATATTGTACTGGTAAAGAGGAATGATAACAGATGTGGCTTGGTGTGTGTTTCAGTCTCTGAATTATCAGCAAGTAAAGGCTGAAGGACAAAGACCAACATGGCTTACTACAACAACCATCAGAGCCAATCTAGAAATGAATCTACATTACAATAAACTATGTCACTGATTTGCCACTGACTCCTAGAACGGTTGACGCCATTTGGGTGATCGTTGATTGCCTTATGAAGATAGCTTATTCCATTTTTAGACAAACTCGGAATGCTTTGGAGCGGCTAACTAAGCTAAATATGGATAATATTGTCAGATTGAATGGTATGCCTGAGAGCATAGTGTCCGATAGAGACACATGCTTTACTTCAAAGTTTTGGGAAGGATTGCAAAAGGCTATGTGTCACACCCCAATTTTGCACCATTTAGAATGGTGTGATGAACCGCTAATAAACCAACGGTTCAACCAGGATCCCTAATACGCTGTGTCCATTAAAAATAAAACCATACACATACAATCAGAATAATACAGAATAGCAGAAGTTTTATAGTAAATGAACTGAGGAATCTAATTGTGATAACCATAATAAAATATCAACTTATTGTTGTATCAACTAAGACATAAATAAATAATGTATCAATTACATCCCTTTAATAATTCAAACAAAAATCTAATCGAATACGCAAGAGTTGCACTCGCATGAAGAGTCATGCGTATCCACTAAGTCTTCGGCTTCCGTTGCAGCAATACGCACGTACACCGGAGCAATCATATAATCTTCAACCGTAGTACCTGCATCATCAACTAAAAAAATATTCAACGTCGAGAGGGTGAGCACACATCATGGCTCAATGAGCAAACAAAATAATTCAACAAACATATGCATGCATTTAATTCATATCTTTGGTCTGGTAAATAAGTTTGCAATTTGCTATAGAAAGGATAGGTGGCCTCCGCACCTCTATACCCGAGTGTGTGAAGCCGCCCAAAGGTAACATTTATTGTCGTCCCATATGCACCCACCATGGATAATGTACACACAAAGGTCACGTTTATTGCTGTACCAGTTGCCCATACCAACACGTAAGCCCCTGCTGGTGAGGGCTCACAAACTGGGCTCGCAACTAACCAATCCTAATGCCAATCAGTGTATCCAAGGCCTCACCCCAGCATCCCTCAATACGTCCATAGAGATAGGGCAAAGGCCCCCCGGCAGAGTCAGAGACTACACGGTCCGAGACCACCTCCCCTCATACCCTACGACGTAATAGTTCTGCTAAGGTAATGGCGATACGACGATGTCATTGGACAAGACTTGAGTTAGAGATAGAGCTAGAGTGCTGAGGCCCGGCCTATGTCACCCCCCTGATACTCACTCGCATCAAGCACACCAACCACACACATACATTCACATGCCTATTCCTATGATCATCATCATCATCATGTTATAAACAATAATTTAAATATGCATGAACAGTAATAATAGAAATATTGGATGACATGTTGAATGCACATAACAAGCATACACACATAGAATCAATCATGGCATTGGACTCAAGAATAAAACAATTTATTATTAACCAATTAGTTTAGGTCTTGTTCCCTCACCTTTGCTTGATCGTAGGTCCTCTTTCAAGCTTTAAGAATCAACTAAATATCAATATTATATCACTAGAAGACCTAATCAAGTCGATAGAATTCAATTAGAATTAATTGTGATTTTAAAAAGCATGCTGTTAACTGGGGGTCGATGCCAGGGTCGGAGGTTCCATCGATCCTGGGTGCAACCACCCACAGTCTGGACTTCCCGAACACTAGGGGTCTATTGTTAGGGTCTGGTAGGGTCGATTGGCCATCGACCCCCATGCGACCCCCTGTGGGTTTAGTCAAAATTCTCATTCTACAGTCCATTCTTCGTGTTTGGGGTCCTTTGGCTTGCTTCTACAATCCATTCCACACATGTTCTATGGTCTAGAACCGTAGTTCATTCACCTTTATGGCTTTTATGATTTTCCCCATGGTTTTCCATAAAAACCTAACCATGGGTGGATGATTTGGGTTTCTCCTAGATCATATCCTCTTCACTATCTATTCTAAGGTCTGTAGAATTACATGGAGATAGTATCCATACCTGAGAATTAGGCTTGGTTCTCTGAAGCCTTCTCTTTGATCTTCTTCTCCACTTTTCCTTCTCTTCTCTTTCTCTTCTCATTTATCTTCTCTTTCTCTTTAAAAGGAGTGAAAGAGGCTTAGGGACATCCTATTTATTGAGTAAAAACTCTCAAAATAAGTCGCATTGAGATTAGGAAAGAATCCCATTAAAATTTGGAAAGTTCCTAATTCACGGTTTCTGTCGACAGACTGGGGGTCGATGAAGGGGTCGGAGATCCCGTCGACCCCAGGATCTAAAATGTCCAACCCCCGGTTAAAAACTCAGGCTTTCGTACTGGGGGGGGGGTCCGACCCTGCCTTGCTGCGTATGCGACCCTCCCCCTTATTTTAGTGTTTTTGGGTCAGTTTAATACCTGGGATTCGCGATCTCCCTCATGTACTTGATCCATTTGGCTCGACCTTGATGGGTAGACCTGGTTCAAGGTAGTAAGACCGGATTAGTTTGATACGGGTCTTACAACTCCCCCTACTTATAAAAATTTTGTCCTTGAAATTGTACATACCTTTCGAGTCAAATAAATGAGGGTATTACTTTCGCATAGCATTCTCTTCTTCCAATGTAGTTTCTTCTATATCTCTACTTCTCCAGGTGACCTTAACATAATAAATATAACGGTTGTGTAGTCGTTGAACCTTTCGACTGGTGATTTCAGTTGGTGTTACTTCAAATATCAAATCATCAGTTGATAAGTGTATAATTTTATATTTTTTTTATTCCTTTTGTATTATGATTTTTAGGGTGTTTTATATCTTATTGAGCTTAATAGAATTTATTTTATGAGTTTGGTATATTTTAGAAATCTTGTTAATTAATTAATAAAAGATGAAAATTCTAGCACTCTTAATAATAACGTTTTGAATTTCATGTAGGATTCTGACATGGAAAGAGTTCGTTTGGGCTTCCAAATGTGGTTTTAAAATCTAATCTGGAAAAAATTGATCCAAATCTAAACCAGAGAAGGAAGGTTGCTACACATGGAAGGTTCACTATTGGAAGGCCTTGATTGATTATTGGAAATCTTGAGGAGAATATACACAACAATGGAATCTTACAAAATTTGGTAGATTTGGGGGTGACAATTGTTTAATAATGGAATGATTTTCATCTAATCTAGGAACGAAGATTTTGTTTAATTTTTATTTCCATGTAATAAGGTTGTCAAATCTAGGCATACCAATTTTAGTCTTGTATTTTGGCTATTTAAACAATGTAAAGCCTATGTAAAGAGCATTGAAGAGTGATTGAAAAAGAAGACAATGGTTGAAGAACAACTCTCTTTCTTTTGTGTTCTTGAAGAAGTCATGTGTGGCTAATTTTCTTATCTTTGGTTAGACGGAGCTGAAGCCATCATTGTAAACTTGTGAGACTTGTTTTGTTTATTGATTTTTAATTGAATATTTGTTTTTCTTCCAATTTATGTGTATAATGATTGATGAATGAGTTGATTAGGAGTACTACTAATTGATTTATTTATTTAATCAATTGTTATATTAGAATTGAATTGCTATCAATTGATTCTATGTCAGTGGCAATGGGAATTGATGTTAATGGACAAGTTAATGTTATATTTCTAGGAGAAATCAGATTAAAATAATTAAACCACGCTGGTGTGTGCTTAACGTTTAATTTCAATCGTCTTTCCAATTGTTATTGTTATTCCTGAATCAAATCGAGAGCCTAGTCTTGAGATTGATTTAAGAGTAAGGGTGCTATTAATAAGCTATCTTTTAATAGACCAATCTTAAGGAAAGACTAAGGATTTTAGGCCTAGTCCTAATTTTCTTGATTGATTATTCAATTGGAATTGATTATCCTTTATGTCGATGAACAAGTTTATGAAGACGGTGTAAGTATCCTTTTGACCGAAGTTTTCTCTTCTTGGTTTAATCTTTGATATTTGTATTACCTTGCTCTTTATTCTTGCATTTTAGATAATTAATTACTATTCTTTTCTACTGCAAACATACCCCCCTCCATACATAGAATAGCCAATGAAGTTGTGCTAATAAGATTAATCAGAATCCGTTTAGTACAACAATTGGTTACTTTCGGAGTCTTATTTTATTTTCAGTTGTTTTTTTTCTCTCTTTAGGTTAATTAAACATTTTAATCTTGATCATACAATCCTTGTGGGTTCGACTCTTACTTGTTACTATCTACGTTTCAAAGTAAGGTAATTTAATTTGAGCGCTCGACACGCATCAAATTTTGGCGCCGTTGCCGGGGATTGTTTTGATTAAATTAATTTGTTTGGTTATTTAATTGATTTTTTTATTTTTTTATTTTTTATTTATTATCTGGTTGTTCTCTTAAGTGAATGACCCGATCTTCTCATTTGGGAGAGTTGCAATTTGATCCAGAAATAGAAAGAACTTTGCACAAGCTAAGGAGAGAAAGTAGAAAGACAACAAAAAATTCTTCATCAGGCAACAACGTAGCCATTGATTTAGCTTCTGGCAGCACTAGTAATTCAGACTTTGAAGAAATGGCAGACAACAACAACCGCACTCTTAAGGAGTTAGCGGCTCCTAATCTAAACCAACAACCACTCTGCATCGAGTATCCTAATCTTGATGTTGCCTTTGAACTTAAATCTGGTCTAATCCATCTCCTCCCTACTTTTCGTGGTCTTGTAGGTGATGACCCACACAAGCATCTAAAAGAATTCCATGTGGTATGTTCGAGCATGAAACCAACCGGAATTTCTGAGGAGCAAATCAAGTTGAGGGCGTTTCCATTCTCATTAGCGGACAATGCAAAAGATTGGCTTTATTACTTGCCATCAGGATCCATTACCACATGGAATGAGATGAGGCGGCTTTTCTTGGAAAAGTATTTTCCAGCTTCAAGGGCAGCCAATATTCGAAAGGAAATCTGCGGTATTAGGCAATATAATGGAGAAACACTTTATGAATACTGGGAGCTATTCAAGTAGCTTTGCGCCAGCTGCCCTCATCACCAAATTAGCGAGCAATTACTCATTCAATACTTCTACGAAGGGCTTTCTCATACTGATAGGGGTATGATTGACGCAGCGAGTGGAGGAGCATTAGTGGATAAAACTCCAAGGGAAGCCCATAATTTGATTGCAAATATGGCTGCTAACTCTCAGCAATTTGGTGTAAGAAATGACCCTCCATCGAACAAGGTTAATGAGGTAAGCACTTCTTCTCTTGAATTAAAAATTATAGAATTGTCTTCACTTGTTCGTCAATTGGCTGTGGATAAGGTGCAACAGGTTCAAACTTGTGGAATTTGCTACATCGCGGGACACCCAACTGATATGTGTCCCACGCTTCAAGAGGAATCTACAGAGCAAGCAAATACTGTGGGTGGATTTCCAGGACAACCTCAACGTAAGTACGATCCATACTCAAATACTTACAATCCGGGATGGAGGAATCACCCAAATCTCAGCTATGGTAATCAAGATGGCCCCAATCGTCAGTATGGGTATCAACAAGGCCAACAACATTTTCAATCCAGACAACAAGCACCTTCAAGTTCAGGTATGACCTTGGAAGATATTGTTAAAACACTTGCCAATGATTCATTACAATTTAAACAGGAAACAAGGGCAGGTATAAAGAACTTGGAGACTTAAATAAGCCAACTGGCCACTTCAATGAGTAGACTAGAGGCTCCAGGCTCGGAAAAGCTACCTTCGCAACCAATGGTGAATCCGAAGGAAAATGCAAATGCCATAATCTTGAGAAGTGGAAAAGAAGTGGAGAATATAGAAAAGGAAAAAGAGAAAGAGACCTCAAAATCAACTCCGACATCTATTTTCTCATCTGGGGTAAACTCTAAACCTTCTATTTCCTCTATTCCTATTCAACCTCCTTTTCCTAGCAGGTTTGCTCAATCTAGAAAGGAAGAAAAAGAAAAGGAGATGTTGGAGATTTTTTGAAAGGTAGAGATAAATATACCTCTTATTGAAGCAATTAAACAAGTGCCACGGTATGCTAAATTTCTTAAGGAATTGTGCACATCTAAGAGAAAATTGAAAGGAGATGAAAAGGTAAGTATGGGTGAAAATGTCTCAGCCGTTATTCAACCGAAGTTTCCCCCTAAGTGTAAAGACCCAGGTACATTCACTATCCCATGCAAAATAGGTAACACCAATTTCAATAGAGCTATGTTAGATTTAGGAGCATCAATTAATGTCATGCCTTATTCAATATATGCTTCATTAAATCTAGAACCTTTAAAAGAAACTGGTGTAACTATTCAATTAGCTGATAGATCAAATGTATATCCTGAAGGTGTGATTGAGGATGTGTTAGTTCAAGTTAACGAATTGGTATTTCCTGCTGATTTTTATGTATTAAAAATGGAAGATGACTCATCTCATAATTCTACACCTCTTTTGTTGGGTAGACCATTTTTAAAGACTGCTAAAACAAAAATAGATGTTCATGATGGTACCTTATCTATGGAATTTGATGGCGAGATAGTTCGCTTTAATATTTTTGAGGCTATGAGGTATCCTAGTGTTATAAATTCTGTTTTTGCTATTGATATAATTGATTCTATGGTACAACAAGTTTTTGAATTAAATGGTGAAGATGAGTTGATGGTAGCCATTAGCAAACATTTGAATAGCATGGATTTCAATTCAGAATTTGTGTTAAATGCTGAATTAGAGAAGATGTTGATGGCATTGCAGGCCTTACCCCCAATTCCAAAAATATATGATGTTGCTCACATTGAGTTGTCTATATCTCATACAAGGTTGTTACCTTCCATTGTGCAGGCACCTATCGTTGAGCTGAAACCACTTCCAGACCATCTCAAATATGTCTACTTAGGAGACAATGAGACGTTACCTGTGATAATAGCAAGGGACTTGACCAAGCTACAAGAGGAGAAACTCATTCGAATTTTAAGAGACCATAAGACAGCCATTGGGTGGACAATAGCCGACATTAAGGGAATCAGCCCGGCCATGTGCATGCATCGCATACTTCTTGAGGAGGGAGCCAAACCGATTAGAGAAGCACAGCGTAGACTCAACCCTCCTATGATGGAAGTTGTGAAGAAGGAGATATTAAAGCTCCTTGATGTTGGAATTATCTATCCTATCTCTGATAGTAAGTGGGTAAGTCCGGTTCAGGTGGTACCTAAAAAGAGGGGCATAACTGTTGTTAAGAATCAAAATAATGAGTTAATCCCTACTAGGATACAAAATGGGTGGCGTGTTTGTATTGATTATAGGAAATTGAATGTTTCAACTCGTAAAGACCACTTTCCTCTTCCATTTATCGATCAAATGTTGGAGAGGTTAGCAGATCGTTCGCACTATTGTTTTCTTGATGGTTACTTAGGTTACTATCAAATTGTGATTGCACCTGAAGATCAGGAGAAAACGACATTCACCTGCCCATTTGGTACCTTTGCTTACCGACGAATGCCGTTTGGTCTTTGCACCGCCCCAGCCACATTCCAGAGGTGTATGGTTAGCATTTTTTCTGATTATGTAGAGAACATTATAGAAGTTTTCATGGATGATTTTACTGTTTATGGAGACTCTTTTGATACATGCTTGGATAACCTTACACTTGTTCTTAAGAGGTGTATAGAAACTAACCTTGTTTTGAATTTTGAGAAATGTCATTTTATGGTAACACAAGGAGCAGTTTTAGGTCATGTGATATCTTCTAGAGGTATAGAAGTTGACAAAGCAAAGATAGATCTTGTTCAATCTTTACCTTACCCCACAACTGTGCGGGAAGTGCGTTCCTTTCTTGGACATGCAGGCTTTTATCGGCGCTTCATCAAGGATTTCTCAAAAATTTCATTGCCCTTATGCAAGCTCTTACAAAAGGAAGTGGTGTTTGACTTTAATGATGAGTGCAAAAGAGCTTTTGACAAGCTCAAAGAACTGCTAACAACAGCCCCCGTGATTCAATCACCGAACTGGAAACTCCCATTTGAGATCATGTGTGATGCTAGCAATTATGCTATTGGGGCTGTTTTGGGTCAACGTGTTGGGAAAGTTGCTCATGCTATCTATTATGCCTCTCGGACACTAACTGAAGCACAGTGTAACTACTCCACAACGGAGAAAGAGCTATTGGCTATAGTTTTTGCTTTGGAAAAATTTAGATCTTATTTATTGGGAACTAAAGTTATTGTCTAGTCTGATCATGCAGCTCTTAGGCATTTGTTGGCGAAAAAGGAATCTAAGCCAAGATTGATCAGATGGATCCTTCTTCTTCAAGAATTTGATTTGGAGATTAAGGACAAGAAGGGAGCTGAGAATTTAGTTGCAGACCATCTTAGTCGGGTGGTTAAAGAGGATGATGCGATACCATTACAAGATTTCTTCCCAGATGAACAACTACTTAAGGTGACAAATGTAGTGCCCTGGTATGCAGATTTAGTCAATTATTTGGCTACCAAAACCTTACCACCAGAGCTACCTAGAGTACGAAGAGAGAAAATCAAGAGTGATGCTCGGTACTACATATGGGATGACCCTTATCTTTGGAAACAATGTTCAGACCAAATGGTAAGAAGGTGCATACCCGAAACTGAATTTGAATCCATTCTTATCTTTTGTCATTCATATGCATGTGGTGGACATTTCGGTCCTAAAAGAACAGCAAGAAAAGTGCTTGAATGTGGCTTCTTTTGGCCATCTTTATTTCATGATGCATATATATTTTGTAAGTCATGCACTCGTTGCCAATACTCAGGTAATGTGGCCCGTAGGGATCAAATGCCACAAACCCCCATACTTATTTGTGAAATTTTTGATGTTTGGGGCATTGACTTTATGGGTCCTTTTCCTAATTTTTTTGGCAATGTTTATATTTTACTTGCTGTTGATTATGTGTCAAAGTGGGTGGAAGCGAAAGCCACCCGAACTGATGATTCTAAAGTGGTTGCAGATTTTGTCAAATCTCACATTTTTGTTAGATTTGGGATCCCACGGGCAATGATCAGTGATAGAGGGACTCACTTTTGTAACCGCACTGTAGCAGCACTGCTTAAGAGGTATGCTGTGACCCATAAGATTTCAACTGCCTACCATCCACAAACTAATGGGCAAGCTGAGGTATCTAATAGAGAGGTGAAGTCAATTTTAGAAAAAACAGTTAATCCGAATAGGAAAGACTGGAGTACAAGACTTGACGATGCACTATGGGCTTATAGGACTGCTTATAAGACACCTATAGGGATGTCTCCATATCGGTTGGTTTATGGAAAAGCATGTCATCTACCGGTAGAATTGGAGCACAAGGCATTCTGGGAAATTAAGCAGTGTAACATGGAGACGGATAAGGCAGGGGAGCAACGAAATTTGCAATTGCAGGAGTTAGAGGAGATTCGCAATGAAGCTTATGAGAACTCTCGGATTTATAAGGAAAAGACGAAGGCCTTTCATGATAAAATGATTTCTAAGAAGCAATTTGTTGTTGGACAAAAAGTGCTCCTTTATAATTCAAGGCTTCGATTATTTCCTGGTAAGTTGCAATCTCATTGGATTGGTCCTTTTATTGTTATAAATCTCTTTCCACATGGTGCAGTTGAGATACAAAGTTTGGACACTCAAAAGATTTTTAAGGTCAATGGATATAGACTTAAACCTTACCATGAAGGTTTTCAAGTTAACTCGTTGGTTGAGAAAGCTATGGACTTAGAAGATCCACTTTATTCAGATTGAGAAAAGCTGCAAAGTCGAGCGAACGACGTTAAACAAAAGCGCTACTTGGGAGGCAACCCAAGAAATCAGATTTGCTTTCTTAACCCTTTCTCTTTTTATTTATTTATTTATTATTTTTCTTTTTCATAGATATTATGCTTGTATTTGTCTTTTTCTTTGCATTTAGTCTTACATTGGGGACAATGTAAGTTTTAAGTGTGGGGAAATTCTACGATGTGTTTTGTTTTTATTTTTACATGTTGTTAGTATATATTGGTTGTATATAGTAACCGAAAAAAATTTGACTTCAAATTTTCTTTAAAAAAAAAAAAAAAAAAATTTTTTTTTTTGACCAGTTACAAGTTTGGATTAATTCTCTAAAGTGACCATGTTGAAACTTTATAAATATGATTAAATTATTGAGATTCTTGAACCTTAGATTAGATATGCAACTAAATTTGAATCACCATCTGAGATAAAGTTTTATTGTTATGTGTCTTTGTATTTCACGTTTGCACCAACTCTTAGTTGTGGGGAATAAACGGTAAATTTGAGAAATGACAATTACAAAAAAAAAAAAACTTGAAAAAGAATAAATAACTGCTTCAATGTCCAAAATACCTCAAAAAAGAAAAAAGAAAAAAGAAAAATTGAGATGATGGTTATAAGCAGTTTAATTGAGTAAGTCTGATTTTGTGGCCTTTGTTACTTGAGTTATTAAGTCCTAGGGGTGTCTCTACACCTAGTGCCCTAAAGCCAACTGGTTTGGGAGTCACTGACCCAACACTTTCTACATGGGTAACTTAGAAAGCCTAAGAAAACGGACATTGCACTAGTCGATAAAAAAAGAAAAATTGAGATGACGGTTATAAGCAGTTTAATTGACTAAGTTTGATTTTGTGGCCTTTGTTACTTGAGTTATTAAGTCCTAGGGGTGTCTCTACACCTAGTGCCCTAAAGCCAACTGGTTTGGGAGTCACTGACCCAACACTTGCTACATGGGTAACTTAGAAAGCCTAAGAAAACGGACATTGCACTAGACAATAAAAAAAAATGGTGTTATTTTTCTTGAAGTATACTGTAAAGCCCCTTACTAATTGAGTTACATCACTTCACACTTCACACTATAGATGCATATTAATATGAATTTGTTGAAGATGGTGACTAAAATAAAGTTATTGTATCTTTGATAAGATTTAAGTTTCTATTGAGTTTAATTATGTTTATGAGTTATAATTGTGGAGTACTTAAGATTTTATTTAATTCTTGTAATTTGTCAAATCTAAAAATATTTTTCTTTGAATTTTGTGGGTAGATTCACTGCAAACCCTCACGAGACACAACTCGTCCACTAGGGGTAACCTAGGGGTTCAATGGCTTGTTGTACATGCTAAGTGCAATCGTGGTTCCTACGAAAGTGGAATAGTTTATGATTTTTTTTATTTTATTTTGCCCGAGGACGTGCAAAGGCTAAGTGTAGGGCAATTTGATAAGTGTATAATTTTATATTTTTTTTATTCCTTTTGCATTATGATTTTTAGGGTGTTTTATATCTTATTGAGCTTAATAGAATTTATTTTATGAGTTTGGTATATTATAGAAATCTTGTTAATTAATTAATAAAAGATGAAAATTCTAGCACTCTTAATAATAACGTTTTGAATTTCATGTAGGATTCTGACATGGAAAGAGTTCGTTTGGACTTCCAAATGTGGTTTTAAAATCTAATCTGGAAAAAATTGATCCAAATCTAAACCAGAGAAGGAAGGTTGCTACACACGGAAGGTTCACTATTGGAAGGCCTTGATTGATTATTGAAAATCTTGAGGAGAATATACACAACTATGGAATCTTACAAAATTTGGTAGATTTGGGGGTAACAATTGTTTAATAATGGAATGATTTTCATCTAATCTAGGAACGAAGATTTTGTTTAATTTTTATTTCCATAAGGTTGTCAAATCTAGGCATACCAATTTTAGTCTTGTATTTTGGCTATTTAAACAATGTAAAGCCTATGTAAAGAGCATTGAAGAGTGATTGAAAAAGAAGACAATGGTTGAAGAACAACTCTCTTTCTTTTGTGTTCTTGAAGAAGTCATGTGTGGCTAATTTTCTTATCTTTGGTTAGACGGAGCTGAAGCCATCATTGTAAACTTGTGAGACTTGTTTTATTTATTGATTTTTAATTGAATATTTGTTTTTCTTCCAATTTATGTGTATAATGATTGATGAATGAGTTGATTAGGAGTACTACTAATTGATTTATTTATTTAATCAATTGTTATATTAGAATTGAATTGCTATCAATTGATTCTATGTCAGTGGCAATGGGAATTGATGTTAATGGACAAGTTAATGTTATATTTCTAGGAGAAATCAGATTAAAATAATTAAACCACGCTGGTGTGTGCTTAACGTTTAATTTCAATCGTCTTTCCAATTGTTATTGTTATTCCTGAATCAAATCGAGAGCCTAGTCTTGAGATTGATTTAAGAGTAAGGGTGCTATTAATAAGCCATCTTTTAATAGACCAATCTTAAGGAAAGACTAAGGATTTTACGCCTAGTCCTAATTTTCTTGATTGATTATTCAATTGGAATTGATTATCCTTTATGTCGATGAACAAGTTTATGAAGATGGTGTAAGTATCCTTTTGACCGAAGTTTTCTCTTATTGGTTTAATCTTTGATATTTGTATTACCTTGCTCTTTATTCTTGCATTTTAGATAATTAATTACTGTTCTTTTCTACTGCAAACATACCCCCCTCCATACATAGAATAGCCAATGAAGTTGTGCTAATAAGATTAATCAGAATCTGTTTAGTACAACAATTGGTTACTTTCGGAGTCTTATTTTATTTTCATTTGTTTTTTTTCTCTCTTTAGGTTAATTAAACATTTTAATCTTGATCATACAATCCTTGTGGGTTCGACTCTTACTTGTTACTATCTACGTTTCAAAGTAAGGTAATTTAATTTGAGCGCTCGACACGCATCATCAGTCAAATCAGGTAGATCTACTATCAGAACATGCGTTGGATCCTTGACATACTTCTTCAATAAGGAAATGTGAAATACGTCATGCACACTTGACATGGATGGTGGTAGTGCTAACTGGTAAGCCACTTTTCCATGCTTAGCTAGAATCTCATATGGCCTAACATATCTTGGACTTAGTTTCCCTTTCTGTCTGAACCGTTTCAATCCTCGCATAGGCGATACTTTTAAGAATACTTTATCACCCACGAGGAATTCAAGGTCTCGGCGTCGGGTATCTGCTTATTGCTTCTGACGATTATGAGCAGTTCTCACCCTTTCCTTGGTAATGTCGACCACTCGACAAGTTTCTTCAACAAATTCCGGTCCAATAATACTACGTTCCCCAACTTCATTCCAAAACAAAGGAGTTCGACACTTTCGGCCATACAGTCCTTCATAGGGTGACATCTGTATAGTAGCCTGATAGCTATTGTTATAAGCGAACTCAATCAGTGGTAACTTTTCATCCCATGATCCTTTAAAATCAATTACACATGCTCAAAGCATATCTTCTAAAATCTGAATTGTACGCTCTGACTGTCCATCTGTATGTGGATGGAATGTAGTACTAAACTTCAATGTTGTACCCATAGCCTTTTGCAATCCTTTTCAAAACTTTGAAGTAAATCGTGGATCTCTATCGGACACAATGCTTTCAGGTACACCATGTAATCGCACAATGTTATCAACATACAGCTTAGCAAACCTCTCCAGTGTATACTGAGGTCGTATAGGTATAAAGCGAGCTATTTTAGTCAGGCGGTCTACAATCACCCAAACCGCGTCAACTATACGAGGAGTCAATTGTAATCCTGTGACGAAGTCCATAGTGATGCAGTCCCATTTCCATGCTGGTTTCGATAACGACTGTAACAGTCCTGCCGGTTTTTGTCGTTCAGGCTTTACTTTCTGACAATTTAGGCATTGAGACACGAACGTAGCTACATCTGCTTTCATTTTTCTCCACCAATATAATTTCTTTAGATCATGATACATTTTTGTACTTCCAGGATGTATCAAATAGATGGTGGTATGGGCTTCTTTCATCAATCGGTATCTAATGTCCAAGTTTTCAGTTTCGGGTACACATATTCTTCCTTTGTACTTCGGTACCTTTTCTTCTTCCAGGGTGAACTCAGGGTTAGTCTTACCTTTTTCGATGTCCTCTTGTACCGTTCTTAGGTAAGGGTCTGATTTGATAGCTGTCTTTACTTCATCAACTATATCTGGTATAATCTTCAATGCGGCGAACATATTTGAAAACTGATGAATAAACCCTTGGTTGGTTGATCCATCTGGTGCATCTATCACAAACTGCTCATTACTGTGCTTGAATACCTTTCCGATAGTACACATTGCGGCAGTTGTGCTAACCTCTCCCTAAGATTTTATCATTGCCTTTCTACTCAACGCATCGGCTACTACATTAGCTTTCCCCGGATGATACTGGATATCACAATCATAGTCTTTCAATAGTTCTAGCCATCTTCTTTGTCTCATATTCAGCTCATTCTGATTAAATAGATAAGTAAGACTTTTATGGTCTGATTTAATCTGAAATTTCTCTCCGTACAGATAATGTCTCCATATTTTGATAGCATGTACTACTGCCGCTAGTTCCAAATCATGAGTGGGATAGTTCTTCTCATGTGTCTTCAATTGTCTTGAGGCATAAGCAATTACTTATTCTCTTTGCATAAGTACACATCCTAATCCCATTCCTGACGCATCGGTGTACAAGATAAATGGTTGTCCTGGAATTGGGATGGTCAAGATTGGAGCTGATATCAATCTAACCTTTAAGGTTTGGAAACTCTTCTCGTATTTGTCGGTCCAAACAAACTTCTCGCCCTTCTTAGTCAAATTGGTAAGAGGTACGACAATTCAGGAATAGTCTTCCACAAATCGTCGATAATATCCAGCTAGACCCAGAAAACTTCTAATTTCTGCAACGCTCTTCGATGCTTCCCACTTTACAATAGCCTCGATCTTGCTGGGATCCACTTTAATTCCTTCAGCGGATACTACATGGCCTAGAAATGCGACTTCCTTTAGCCAAAACTCACACTTTGAAAATTTGGCGTACAGCTTCTCCTTCCGTAGTCACTGCAGAGCGGCATTTAGATTCTTAACATGAGTTTCCTCGTCTTTGGAGTAGACTAATATATCATCAACGAATACAATAATCGACGTATCCAACATGTCGTGGAAAACCCGGTTCATAAGTTCCATAAAGGTTGCTGGTGCGTTTGTCAATCCAAAAGAAATGACCAAAAATTCATAATGTCCATATCTGGTCCTGAATGCTATCTTGGGAATATCACCATCCTTAATCTTTAGTTGATGGTAGCCTGACCGAAGATCGATCTTGGAGAATACTTTGGCACCTTGCAACTGATCAAATAGGTCATCGATCCGAGGCAATGGATACCGATTTTTGATTGTCAGTTTATTCAGTTCTCGGTAGTCTATACACAATCGAACGCTACCGTCCTTCTTCTTCACGAATAATACTAGCACTCCCCATGGTGATATGCTAGGGCGAATGTAACCCTTGTCCAGCAGTTCTTGTAGTTGTACTTTCAATTCCTTCAGTTTAGTAGGAGCCATTCTATAAGGTGCTTTTGATACTGGTGCGGCTCCAGGTATAAGATCTATAACAAACTCCCTAGCTCGATCGGGTGGTAATCCTGGTAGTTCTTCAGGAAATACGTCTGAAAAGTCACGCACGACATCAATATCTTCCATTCGTGGTGCTTCCTTGGTAAGGTCGACCACAGATACTAAATACCCGACTGCTCCTTTCTCAAGGCACTTCTTAGCCTTTAGCGCAGAGAGTATGAGCTTTCGTTTACGGGGAAGTTTGGTTCTCGAAAAATGGAACTCTGCTCCTTCCTTGTCCTTAAATGTCAGCTTCTTTTCGGCACACAATAGGTTTGCAGAATGCCAAACTAACCAGTCCATTCCGAAGATGACGTCAAAGTTTGCCATCTTAAGTTGGATCAAGGTTGCATCCAAGGTCTTTTCATCAATAAGAACTGGACATGGTCCATAACCTTTTTCTAACTCCACTTCTAATCCCATAGGTAATCGTACAAGTAGTTTACAGTCTAAGGATTTAAGGGGTAGATTTAACTTCTTTCCAAATGTCACTGATATAAAGGAATTAGTAGCTCCTGAATCAAAGAGTACTCTGGCGGGAATGCCATTAATAGGAATGATACATGTGATTTGTTTTGGTTTAGTCTACATGCTCATACAATGTAATACAACTAACTAAAATTTAAGTCATACCTGTGACCACATCATGCGATGCGGTAGCATCCTCCGATGTAACCGCGTAAACTCGTCCTTGATGTAGCTGATTCTTGGGCTCAGGACATTCCCTTGCCATATGTCCCACTTGGTTGCAGTTAAAACATTTTATCCCTTTAGTAGTTGGGTTTTGTTGCTGTTGAGCTACGGGAGTAGTCTTGGTTGCAGCGGTATAGCCTTGAGCACAGAAGGGTTTGAATGTCTTGTTATTCCCTCCATTATAAGAATTTCCACCTGGCCTTTTTATACCTCTGTTTTGCATGAAATAACTCTCCTTCTGGCTCAATTTTATAACTCGAGCAATTTGTGCTACTTCATTATTGATTTTCTTTTCATGTCCTAGAACGTGCTTGCGGATGCTTCCCCTAAGTCCCATGATGAACCTTCGGGTCTTTGTGGTTTCCTCTTGCATACTGGTGGGTGCAAAGAATAATAGCTCTTCATAACGCTGTTGACACGCATCCACGGTTATTTGTCCCTGATATAAACTCAGGAACTCTCTTTCCATAGAATCTCTTAAACTTCTCAGAAAGTACTTCTCAAAGAATGCCTCTTTATAAATATCCCAAGTCAGTTGGGCGTGCTTTGTTAAAAAATAAGTCCTGGTAGACCTCCACCAATGGTGTGTATCTCCTTTCAGCATAAAGGTGGCGCACAACACTTTTTCTTCTTCATTTAGTGTCATCATCATAAAATTTATTTCCATTTCATCAATCCAGTGTGCCGGCCATAAAGGATCTGCTGGCTTGCCATTAAATTCTCTGGGCTTCAGTTTTAGAAAACGCTCCACCAGTCTGGAGTGGTCTAGTGGCTGCGGGACATATGCTCCATACATAGGTGGTTGGTCTTGATATCCATCGCGAGCTATCTCATGATTTTGTACTTGAGCCTGCATGATAGGATTTTGAGGTGCGTGGGGTACTATGTTACTTCCCCCTGGTGTTGTGCTTGCCTGTCCTACTGGCAATGGAGGTGTCTGTGCAGCTGGAGGAGTTATGCCTATGGCAGCTTGTATAGTAGCTTGTGTCTGTTGCATTTGTTGTAGCTGTTAGGCCAAGTTCATTACGACTGTGGCCAAGTCAGTAGGTGGAGCTGGCAGATTTGTAGGATTTGTCTACGCATTTATGACGGACGGTGCCATGTTCGTGTTCCTTGTGTTTCCAGGTGTGTTGGGCTATTCTCCCCCACAGGTGGTGGTGGTGGAATAGAGTTACAGCTCTGTCTGGTTACTCTGCATCCCGCCATTAATTAATCTGATAGTGGGATTGCTTGAAATCATTGAACACGATAGACAATCATTAAATACTTCATTCACATATTTTAAAACCACTAACAAATGCAAATTTCAAAATTTTCAGATCATTCTGTCGAAAATGCTGTATTTTCACTGTAGGGTCGATGGTGGGGGTCGATTGGTGTCCGACCCTCAGTCTGCGACCCTGGGAAATCACCCATTCTTCCCGAGAGCCGGGGGTCAATGGGGGTTTGGAGGATGTCCGACCCAGGGTGCGACCCCTGGTTCTTTGTCAGATTAGCGAGAGCCGAGGGTCGATGCAGGGGTCGATGGGTGGGTCGATTGTTTTAATTGAATTTTTCGACCCCCGGACTAAAAATCTGATTTTTAAACTCCGATTCAAAGTCCATTTCCCATTCTTTCTTCTCCACTTCGACTCGACTCGTCCCTTTAAGTTGCTAGAGTGACAACTCCGGTCCATTGGTGATTTGCACTCCTTGTTTCGTCATCTACTCCTCCGCTACAGGTATGTCTTCTTCCTTTTCATGTTTTTAGGTTTCTTTACCTAGGTTTTTGCTCCTATATCTAGTATTTTTCAAATTAAACTTTTTCCAACCGTAAAAATTTGATTTTTATTGGGGGCTTTTGTTGTTGGTGACTCAAGGAACGAAAGCCTTCAAAAATATTTGAGTTTCATCGGTTGGTTATCGAGAAACTCAAAATTTACACTTTTTGCCCTAATTTTGTCGAGATTTTGAATTTCTTGAAATTTCATGCAATTCAATCTAATAAGTTGAAATTTTTGACTGTATGAGTCTCACAGGATAGTTTAGGATCTATGTAAGTCCTCCTGCCCATGTGTATGGGTGAAAAGTGAGGCTTTTGACCAATTTACGTCGTTATAATGTTGAAATTTTGGGTTTTTCATATCTTCTAAGCCATTATTTGTTTTTCTTTCTTATTTGCAGATACTATGGCTCGTACCAAGGTACCTACTGTTCGCGACAGTCTTCGCTTCCGTTCCACTGAAGCCGAGACACAGTATGCCCGCTATGCTCGCAAGAAAGTAAAGGGAGGCCGCAAAGTGGACTTGGCTTGCTTGACCTTGTTCAATGTGGAGGGGGCCTTTGGTGATATGGGCTGGCTCCCTGTCATCACTTATGATGCCTGTACCTATCCTGACTTGGTATGCCAGTTCTATTGTATTCTCCAGGTGGTGGGAGATTACAACGATGTTGAGAGAGGTGATGAGCTTCGGATCACCAGTTACGTCAAGGGGGTTGATGTCTCATTCGATTATCGAAAAATGGCCGACTTGCTGGGTATCTCTTATGGCCGCCCCTTAGTATTCTGTGCTTCTGGAGAGCCCCAGTTCTTTTCTCTACAGATGAGAGCTGAGATCGATCGTCAGCTCATCAGACCTGATCGCTGGGAGATGAAAGCGAGTTATCTGCGTTCAGATCCACAGGTATACTGCAAGATCATTCAGCATAACCTGATACCGCAGAGTGGTCATTACGAGAGGGTCTCCTAGTTGACCCAGTATCTGTTCTACTGCATATGCACTAGGCAGCCCGTCTACCTTCCCTATATCATCATGCAGACGATGATCAATGCCACGTTGCCCAGTCCCACTGGCAACCTTCCTTATGGACGCATGATCACTACCTTGCTTACCCACCTGGGGGTTGATTTGTTGGATGAGAAGATTCAGGAGAAGTCCTTCTCATCGCCTCTGGATTGAGAGGCTATTTGCAAGATGGGCATGCGGGATGCCCAGGTCAGCGATGAGGAGAGGAATGCGATGGTGCACCCTCGCACTCGAGTAGAGATGGCTGACGCTGAGGCAGCAGCAGCGGCCGCTAGAGCAGGGGTTCATGGAGATGATGACGATCGGCTATACATGGATGTAGATGCCATACCTCCTCCATCACCTACTCATGCTATTGGAGCTGGTCCGTCTTCTTCAGTTGGTCCTTCGCATGCAGCTGGTTCTTCGTATTCTCCATCTGATGACATGATGAGGATATTGCACGAGATACGAGAGGCTCACAGTATGTCTAACCTGAGGATGGGAGAGCTTCTAGAGGCTCAGCGCTTGTCCGATCAGTAGGTGGGAGAGCTTCTGGTTGCTCAACGTGTGTCGGATCAGCTGATGGGAGAGCTTCTAGCTGCTCAGCAGCACGTATCGGATCAGCGGGTAGGAGAGCTGAGGGATGCTCAGTGGGTGATTGACCAGTGGGTGGCTGATTTCACAGCTAGTCTCCAGACGACCCAGACTCAGATAGCTTGGTTGACTAGAGTCTACATTGAGGACTATGATAGAGACCGTGAGGCACTGCCTCCCCCATCACCTCCAGCTTCTTGATATATTTCTTTTATCTTTTTTTTTGTACTTCAGAGTAACTGTCCAGACTGTAGACTGTACTCTGCTTTAATCATATATATATAAACATTTGTTCTTCCTTTTGGTTGTATATAAATTTGTTTCTCATTTAATAGATGCATTATTTTCTTTCAGTTTAGTCTCAAACAACATAGATGCTTGTGGCGTGTTATTATTACATCTTTTAAATTTTTATCCTATCTCAGTTCACGACCTTTTGTAGAAGTATACGGTTTCATAGACAAGGCCTGAGATGCTCTGATACCAAGTTGTCACACCCCAATTCTGTACCATTCAGAACGGTGTGATGAACCGCTAATAAACCAACGGTTCAACCAGGATCTCTAATACACTGTGTCCATTAAAAATAAAACCATACACATCCACAACCATAATCAGAATAATACACAATAGCGGAAGTCTTATATTAATGAACTGAGGAATCTAATTGCGATAACCATAATAAAATATCAAGTTATTGTTGTATAAACTAAGACATAAATAAATAAAGTATCAATTACATCCCTTTAATAATTCAAACAAAAATCTAATCGAATACGCATGAGTTGCACTCGCATGAAGAGTCATGCATATTCACTAAGTCTTCGACTTCTATTGCAGCAACACGCACGTAAACCGGAGCACTCATATAATCTTGAACCATAATACCTGCATCATCAACTAAAAAAATATTCACGTCGAGAGGGTGAGCACACATCATGGCTTAGTGAGCAAACAAAATAATGCAACAAAAATATGCATGCATTCAATTTATATCTTTGGTCTGCTAAATAAGTTTGCAATGTGCTATAGAAAGGATAGGTGGCCGCCGCACTTCTAAACACGAGTGTGTGAAGCCGCCCAAAGGTAACGTTTATTGTCGTCCCACATGCACCCACAATGGACATTGTACACACAAAGGTCACGTTTATTGCTGTACCAGTTGCCCATACCAACACGTAAGCCCCTGCTGGCGAGGGCTCGCAAACTGGGCTCGCAACTAACCAATCCTAATGCCAATCAGTGTATCCAAGGCCTCACCCCAGCATCCCTCACTACGTCTATAGAGATAGGGCTAAGGCCCCTGGCAAAGTCAGAGACTACACGATCCGAGACCACCTCCCCTCATACCCTACCACGTAATAGTTCTGCTAAGGTAATGGCGATACGACAATGTCAGTGAACAAGACTTGAGTTAGAGATAGAGCTAGAGTGCTGAGGCCCAGCCTATGACACCCCCCTTGATACTCGCTCGCATCAAGCACACCAACCACACACATACATTCACATGCATATTCCTATCATCATCATCATCATCATGTTATAAGGAATAATTTAAATTTGCATGAACAATAATAATAAAAATATTGGATGACATGTTGAATGCACATAACAAGCATACACACATAGAATCAATCATGGCATTGGACTCAAGAATAAAATAGTTTATTATTAATCAATTAGTTTAGGTCTTGTTTTCTCACCATTGCTTGATCGTAGGTCCTTTTTCAAGCTTTAAGAATCAACTAAATATCAATATTATATCACTAGAAGACCTAATCATGTCGATAGAATTTAATTAGAATTAATTCTGATTTTAAAAAGCATGCTGTTAACTGGGGGTCGATGCCAGGGTTGGAGGTTCCATCGACCCTGGGTGCGACCACCCACAGTCTGGACTTTTTGAACACTGGGGGTCGATTGTTAGGGTCTGTTAGGGTCGATTGGCCATCAACCCCTCGTGCGACCCCCTGTGGGTTTAGTCAAAATTCTCATCCTACAGTCCATTCTTCGTGTTTGGGATCCTATGGCTTGCTTCTACAATCCATTCCACACATGTTCTATGGTCTAGAACCGTAGTTCATTCACCTTTTTGGCTTTTATGATTTCCCCCATGGTTTTCCATAAAAATCTAACCATGGGTGGATGATTTGGGTTTCTCCTAGATCATATCCTCTTCACTATCTATTCTACGGTCTGTAGAATTACATGGAGATAGTATCCATACCTGAGAATTAGGCTTGGTTCTCTGAAGCCTTCTCTTTGATCTTCTTCTCCACTTATCCTTCTCTTCTCTTTCTCTTCTCTTTCTCTTTTCTTTCTCTCAATCCAATTATGGTTCTAAAAGGAGTGAAAGAGGCTTAGGGACATCCTATTTATAGAGTAGAAACTCCCAAAATAAGTCCCATTGAGATTAGGAAAGAATCCCATTGAAATTTGTAAAGTTCCTAATTCACAATTTCTATCAACAGAGTGGGGGTCGATGAGGGGGTCGGAGATCCCGTCGACCCCTGGTTTTAATATGTCCGACCCCCGATTAAAAATTCAGGGTTTGACTTTAGTACTGGGGGGGTCTGACCCTGCCTTGCTGGGTATGCGACCCTCCCCCTTATTTTAGTGTTTTTGGGTCAGTTTAATACCTGGGATCGCGATCTCCCCCACGTACTTGATCCATTTGGCTCGACCATGATGGGTAGACCTAGTTCAAGGTGGTAAGACTGGGTTAGTTTGATACGGGTCTTACACTATGGGTACAACGTTGAAGTTTAGTACTGCATTCCATCCTCAGACAGATGGACAGTCGGAGTGTACCATTCAGATTTTAGAAGACATGCTTCGAGCCTGTGTAATTGATTTTAAAGGCTCATGGGACGAGAAACTACCATTGATTGAGTTTTCATATAGTAACAGCTATTAGGCTACTATACAGATGTCACCCTATGAAGCACTGTATGGTAGAAAGTGGCGAACTCCGCTGTTTTGAAATAAAATTGGTGAATAAGGAATGGTATGACCTGAGTCTGTTGAAGAAACCTGTCGAGTAGTAGACAAGATCAAAGAAAAGGGCCAAGATAGCTCAAGTTTCTCAGAAGAGACACCAAGACCTCGAGTTCTCCATAATTGACAAAGTGTTCTTGAAGATATCACTTATGCATGGATTAAAACAATTCAACAAGAAGGGAAAGTTGTATTCGATATATGTTTTGGACCTCATAAAATTTGTAGTGATGTAGAAAAGTTGCAAATCAACTAGCTTTACCGCTGTCTGTGTGTAGTGTGGATGACGTGTTTCGCGTGTCTCTATTGAATAAGTACTTTGGAGATCCATTTCAAAGGTATTGACCACGGATCCACTAGAGTAGATAGAAAATTTAACTATTGAAGTGGTACCAGCCTAGTTCACTAGTTAGAAGGTATAACATCTCAAAAATTGGGATAATTATTATATGAAGATAATCTAGCGAAGACAAGACATGGAGAAGATTTCATGGAAAGAAGATGATGCAATGCGGAAATAAAATTCCCACCAAAATTCAAATTTTGAGGACAAAATTTATTTTAAGGATGGGGGAGTTGTAAGATCCATGCGTTCAAATTTTGAGGATGAAATTTCTTTTAAGGGTGGTGGAGTTGTAAGACCCGCACGCCACGAACTTGGTCTAACCTTACATTTCGAGTCGTTACTAGTCTACATATCATGGTCGAACCAAGTGGAACAAGAGTGCGTGAAGAAACCCAAGACCCAATATGAAATTTAACTCAAAAACAGTCAAAATGAGGGTAGGATCGCATGCCTAAACAAGTAGGGTTGACCCTACCTCAACAGAAGTCCAACCCATGACTTTTTGGTCATGGGGTCGCATGTTTCAAATTATAGGGTCTCAGATTATGCGACCCTACATCCGACCCTACATGCGACCCTACACCTTAGGGTCTCACATTTTAAAAAACATAGGGTCTTAGTACATCCGACCCTATGTCTGAACCTATGAAAACAGCACGAACCAGAAATTAAGAAACTTTCCTAATTCCAAGGGGATCTTTCTGAAACTCATTGGGACTTATTTTAGAGGGTTTTCCTCTATAAATAGGATGTCCCTTAGCCTCTTTCACTCTTTTTAGAACCCTAATTGAAAGTGAGAGAAAGATATAGAGAAGGAAAATTGAAGAAAAGACTAAGGAAGAGGAGGAAGTTAAGAGAAACCTCTGAATCTCAGCCAACCTCAGGTATGAACCTAATTCCTTTCATAAATTAAGAGCCTAGAATAGATTATGAAGAAGTTAGGATTAAGAGAAACCCAAATCATCCATCCATGGATGAATTCCAAAGGAATCCATGGAAGTCATCATCATAGGCAATGGAAAGTGTGTAAAAATCATAGTTATGAGTCATAGAACAATCTTAGAATGGACCTACGAGACCAAAGGATCGATCACATGCCCTTGGGAAGACCCAGGGAGGGTGTGGTCGCATGTAGGGTCGAATGGTGTCCGACCCCACGTCCGACCTTACACCCTAGGGTCGCAGAAACTGCTACCCTAGGTGCGACCCTACCCTGCGACCCTACGATTTCAGCTAGTCTAAATTTGTTGGAATTAATTTTAATTAAAATTTATCGACTTGTTAGGCCTTTCTAGTGATTTAAAGGTGATTCATAAAGCTTGAACGAGGATCTACACTCAATCAAAGGTGAGGGAACAAGACCTAAACTAATTGGCTTATAATAAACTATTTTGTTTATTGAGTCCAATACCATGTATGATTCTATGATTGTATGATTGTATGATTGTAATGTGCATATCACATGTCATCCACTATTTCTGTTATTATTGTTCATGCATATTTAATTTTGTTTATTATAACATGATGATGATGATGATGCTAGGAATAGGCATGTGAATGTATGTGTGTGGTTAGTGTACTTGTTGCGAGTGGAGCATCAGGGGGAGGACGTGACACTGTGGTTCATCCTGGTCACCTGACTCTAGCTCTATCTCTACTCAAGTTTTGTCCACTAGCATCGTCGTATCACAATTACCTTAGTAGAACTATTATGTCATAGGGCATCAGGGGAGGTGGTCTCGGACCGTGTAGTCTCTGACTCTACCAGGGAACCTTAGCACTATCTCTATGGATGTATTGAGGGATGCTAGGGTGAGGCCTTGGATACACTATTTGACATTAAGATTGGTTAGTTGCGAGCCCAGTTTACGAGCCCTCTCCAATAGGGGCTTACGTATTAGTATGGGTAGAGCATCAGGGGAAGTGTGATGCGGTGTGGTCCTAAGCACTTTAGCTCTATCTCTATTCCATGGTGGGTGCATGTGGGGGTGGCAATGGCGTTTGGTCCATTGGGCAGTTCCACACATTCGTGTATAGAGGTGCGGCGGCCACCTATCCTTTCTATTGCACATTGTAAACTTATGAACCAGACCAAAGATATGAATTGAATGCATGCATATGTTTGTTGCATTGTTTTATTTACTCACTGAACTCAAGTTGGAGAGTTGACCCTCGCGCGTATAATTCTTTTTAGTTTCTGATGTTGCAGGTATTACGGTTGAAGATTATGTCAACATGCCAACATATAAACATGTGGCGGCTATGATGAGCAAGTTGTGGAGGACTATTATGATTCGTTAAGCGAGCGTTTCACTGTGGATACGCTTTGAGTTTAATTTTCGTATTTGAATATTTGTAATATGTATTAAATTATGTTTTGGTTACTTGGAGATAAATGAAATATTAATTATTTATTATGACTAGACCTCAGTTCTTTATCTATAAAACTTTCGCTATTTACTTTATTATCTCTGATTAATGTGGAATGTGTTTTGGTTTAACATGGTGGGGATAGCATATTCGAGATCCTGGCTGAACTATTGTTTTATTAGCGGTTCATCACACCATTCTAAATAGTATGGAATTGGGGTGTGACAGTAGTCCCCCACGAATTGTCTATAATAACTGGCTAACCCCAGGAAACTTTTAATCTCAGCAATGTTCTTAGGTGCTTCCTACTTCACAATTGCTTCTATTTTGTTAGGGTCCATTTTACTTCCTTTTGAAGTCATTACATGACCTAAGAACTGCACTTCGTTCAGCTAGAATTCACATTTCATAAATTTGGCATAAAGCTTCTCCCTTCTCAACCATTGTAAGGCTGCACTAAGATCCATCGCATGAGTCGCTTCATCCTTGGAATAAATCAATATGTCGTCTATGAAAACTATGACCAAAGTATCCAACATGTCATGGAACACTCAATTCACGAGTTCCATAAAAGACATTGGTGCATTGGTTAGCTCTAAGGACAAGACTAGGAACTCATAGTGTGCTTACCTAGTTTTAAATGCTATCTTTTGGAATATCGTCATCCTTAATCTACAATTGATGATATCCAGACCGTAGAACAATTTTGGAAAACACCTTCGCACCTTGCAACTGATCAAATAAATCATCATTATGAGGTAATGGGTACGGCGGTTCTTAATTGTGAGCTTGTTCAATTCCTAGTAGTCTATCTACAGTCGAACATTACCATCCTTCTTCTTCATGAACAATATAGGCGCTCCCCATGGAAATATACTTGGCCGGATAGTGCCTTTTTCTAATAACTCTTATAGTTGAACCTTTAATTCTTTTAATTCAGTAGGAGACATTTGATAGGGTGCCTTATACATAGGTGCCGACCCTGGTAATAAGTATATGATGAACTCAGTTGCTCGATCAGGTGGCAACCCGGGTAAATCTTCTGGAAACCTGTTTGAAAACTCCCAAACAACTTTTATATCCTCCATCCCTGGCACTTCTTTAGTGATATCTACCATGGATACCAGATATCCAATTCCTCCTTTCTTAAGGGAACTCTTGGCCTTAAGTGCAGAGAGAATAAGCTTCCATTTATGAGGAAGTTTAGTCCCCATAAAGTTTAATTCTGTACCATCGTCCGGCCCGGTATGGAATGAACTTATAATCATGGAATTGACTCGATCATCAGATTATAAGTCCATAACCCCAGCCCATTCCCATTTTGGGCGGAACAGATCTACCAACCCTTGAATGACAACTTCTTCTCAGCACATAGCACACTTGCAGAATACTGAGACAACCAGTCCATTCTTAAGATGACATCAAAGTCTGCCATCTCGAGCTACACAAGATTCCCATCCAAACTCTGTCCATTTATAAGGACTGGACATGGTCCATAGCATCCCTCTAACACAACTTCTAATCCCAAAAGTGATTCAACTAATAACTTGAGATCTAAAGGTCTGAGGAGCATATTCAACTTCTTCCTAAAGGTGGCAGAAACAAAAGAATGGGTGGCTCCAAAGTCAAAAACTACTCTAGCGGGTATGCCAACTATAGGTACAATACCTGTGATTTTACCTAAATTTAATCTATATGCTCACACAAGGTATTATAAAAATGAAAGGTCTGGTTATACCTGTGACCACATCTGGTGATGCGATAGCGTCTTCAAAAGTCATGACAAAAACCTTTCCTTGCTGCAATTGCTTCTTTGGCTTAAGGCAGTCCCTTGAATAATGCCCTATTTGTTCACAGTTGAAGCATTTAACTCTAACATTCCCTTGTTTTTGTTAAGGTTGAGCCACCTGGGTAGTCATGGCTACAGCATTGAAGCCTTAGGTCCAGAATGGTTTGAAGGCCTTTGAGTTCCCTCTATTGAATGAGTTTTCATTAGGCCTCTTAATACCCCTATTTCGAGCAAGATAGCTCTACTTCTGAATTAACTCTAGAACTCGAGCAATCTACACTGCTTCATTATAGATCTTCTTTTCCAGTCCCAACATGTGTTCTCGAATACTTTCCTAAGTCCCATGATGAACCTTCAGGTTTTGGTATCCTCTTCTTGCATACTAGTGGGAGCAAAGAAAAATAGCTCTTCATATCACTGTTGATAAGAATCCTTTATCATCTGGCCCTGATACAAACTCAAGAATTCTTTCTCCATCTAGTCCTTGAAGCTTCTAGGGAAATATTTCTCGAAAACTGCCTCTTTGAAAATAGCCCAAGTCAGTTGGGTGTGCTTGGTCAGAAGATAACTTCAGGTGGACTTCTACCAATGATTCGCGTTTTCTTTCGGCATGAAGGTTGCACACAGTACCTTCTCTTCCTCCGATATAGTCATCATTAGGAAGTTCTTCTCCATTTCATCAATCTAGTTGGCTAGCCATAAAGAGTCCGATGGCTTGCACGTGAATTCCTTCGGCTTCAACTTCAGAATATGCTCTATCAACCTAGAGTGATAAAGTTGATTATGTACATAATAACCATAAATAGGTGATTGATTCTAATAACTTTCTTGGTTGGTCACCCCTTGTACTCTAAAATTCTACACTGGGGTGTGCATCACTGGAATCTGTTGTGCTGTGGACACAGTGTTATTTCCCATGGGTGCTATGGGCATATTGTTATCGACAATGGGTGCTGGAGGCACAAAGCTGCTACCCATTGGTACTCTATTATTCTGACCGGGAGATTTTGGTGTAACGTTAATGGCTGGAGCAGCAATTCCTAGGGTAACCTACATAGCCAATAACATTTGCTATTGCTCTTGCATCTGTTGGGCCATATTTGTCACAGTCGTAGCCAAATCGTCTAGCAGCCTTGGTAAATTAGTTGGATTGGCCTGATTGTTTCTGCCCTGAGGTATATTGTTCGGGTAAATATCATTTCCCACTTGCTCTTCAGCGTTTTCATTGGCATTTCCCACTTAAGTAGTGATGGAGTCGGGCCATGGCCTCTACAACTATTTCCAAGAGTACGGCAGGTCATCTTAGTTTTTTAACTGATAAAATGTTTACATAATCAATAAATGTGAGACGATATACAAAAATGGCAGTTCTTACAGTTCGTCACATAGAATCATATTGAAAATCCCAAAACGAATAATTTTAGAAAATTTCATAGCATTTACAATCAAAGATCTTTTGTGGTCGACCTTGAGTGGTCGTGCATGGTGCGACCACTCATGCGTCCACACAAACCCTATGATTGAGTATGAGAGTCTGTGGTAGATTGTGTGGTCAACTATATGGGTCATATTAGTCAACCGCACAATCAGGATTTCGTGTTTTAAGCCGAAACCGAGTTATTTTTCTCATTTTTTTTGTCTTCCACTGAGCTGCAACTCCACTTACCTCCACTGAGTTGCTACAGTGCTCCCACTCAATATTCTTACTTCGACCACTGAGTAACAACTCCCAAACTTCCTCCAAAGGTAATTTCTTAATCTCTTTCTCCCTTTTCGGATTTTTAAACCTAGTTTTTGTCGTTTTTTCCTTGTTTTATCAAATTAAATTTTATTTGACCATAAAAATAATATTTTTATTGCCTAAAATTATTATTGGGCATGGTCTGAATCAAAGCCCTCAACTTATTTGGGGTTTCATTGGTTGGTTTGGAAGTAATCCCAAAAAGTCGAGTTTTTGCCCTAGAATTTGGGTTTTTTCTCAAAATTTCAATTTTTTTTTTTGAAATTCATCGAATTTAATTTATTCCTTGGTCATACAATATTGTTTAGCATGTATAATTGTGTTTCCCTTGACGTAAGTCCTCTAGTCTAAGCAATTGTGCTAAAATGAGGCTTTTGGCCAATCTACGCCGTTATAATTTTTCGATTTTTTTTTAAAATTTTCTACAACTAACAATTTGTTTATTAGATTATATTCCTTGCAGTAAATATGGTCCACACCAAAGTTCCTTGAGGTCACGATGCCATTCGTTTCAGGTCAGCAGAAGCTGAAGCATTGTACCTTTGGTTTCGGGGCAAGAAGGTAGAAGTGGGCCGGTTTGTGAATTTACCCAGCCTTGCCTTTTTGATGTCAAAAACACCTTCCATACAATGGGTTGGCTCCCACTGACACAATACCAGGGGTCTACATCTCCAGACCTAGTGAAGCAATTTTACTTTAATCTACAAATTGAGGGTGATCCCGAGAACCTAGAGAAAGGTAGAGAGCTGAGGATCATGAGTTGGCGGACTTACTGCACATTTTAAATGATGGGGAATTGGTTTATTGCACTCCCAAAGAGCGTAAGTTTTTTTTTCTGGGGGTCAGCGCCTAGAGGTGAGCAAACAGCTACTCCAGAGTGATCGCTGGGAGATGAAAACGATTAACCAGGGTCCAAAGCCCAAAGTTTATTGTAAGATCATTCAACACAACCTGGTGCCACAGAGTAGGCATTACTAGGTCTCTTAGCTTACTCAACATTTGTTATACTGTATTTGCACCAAACAACCCATATACCGCCTTACATCATCATTCACACTATGCATCGAGCCATGACCCTCAGCCTGAAGGATATCCTACCATATGGGCATATGGTCACTATCATCCTCGATTGCCTACATGAAAACATGGAGGATGAGAGGATGTATGAGGATACAATTTCTACGGACCTTGAGTGGGAGGCCATCTGTCGAATGGAGATGCAAGACGTGCAAGTTAGCGACGAGGAATGGAATGCGATAAACCATCCTCCACATCAAGTTGTAGCCATGGCAGAGGATGATGATGATGATCGAATGTTCTTGGATGTGGATGACATCGCTTTCCTTCACCACAATATACCATTAGAGCTGGCCCTTCTCGGACTACCTCCTTAGCTGGTACCTCGCGCCCTCTACTAGATGATAAGATGGTGCTCATTTGATAGATCCAAAATGCTCAGTGTGCTGCGGATCAACAGGTAGTAGATGTCACAACCTAATTCTGATCTAACCAGAATGGTGTGATGAACCGCCAATAAACCATCGGTTCACCCAGGATCTCGTATAGGTCGTACCCACCATATCAAACCAAACACACATTCCACATTAACAATCAGATGTAATAAACAAATAAGCGAAAGTCTTACAGATAATGAACTGAGAGTCTAACAGTGATAAATAAGTATTTAATCCAATTATCTCCTAACCAAAAGACATAAAAATAAATAATCAATTACATGTCTAATGTTCAAATTATAACTAAACTTAAGCAAAAACAAATTGGTTGCACTCGCATGATAAATCATGGGCATCTTCTTCAGCTTCTACGTCCATCGCAGCAACTTGTCCATACGTCAGCACATTCATATATTCTTCAACAGTAGGACCTGCATCATCAACTAAAAATATTCAACGTCAAAAGGGCGAGCACACATCACGGCTCAGTGAGCAAACAAAATAATGCAACAAACATATGCATGAATTCAATTCATATCTTTGGTCTAGTTTATAAGTTTGCAATATGCTATAGAAAGGTTTGGTGGGCGCCGCACCTCTATACTCGAGTGTGTGAATCCGCCCAATGGATCAAACACCGGCCATCCCACATGCACCCACCATGGAATAGAGATAGAGCTAAAGTGTCTGGATCAAACACCGCCAACACTTCCCCTGATGCCCTTCCCATACCAATAGGTAAGCCCCTATTGGCGAGGGCTTGCAAACTGGGCTCACAACTAACCAATCCTAATGCCAAACAGTGTATCCAAGGCCTCACCTCAGCATCCCTCAATACGTCCATAGAGATAGAGCTAAGACCCCAGCAAAGTCAGAGACCACACGGTCTGAGATCACCTCCCCTGATGCCCTACGACGTAATAGTTCTGCTAAGGTAATGGCGATACGATGATGTTAGTGGGAAAGACTTGAGTAGAGATAGAGCTAGAGTCTGGTGAAGAGGTCAAAGACCACCATACCACATCCTTCCCCTGATGCTCCACTCACATCCAACACACCAACCACACACATACATTCACATGCCTATTCATAGCATCATCATCATCATCAAGTTATAAATAAACAAAATCAAGTATGCATGAACAGTAATAGCAAGAATATTGGATGACATGTGAAATAAACATTACAAGCATACAAGCATAGAATCAATCATGGCATTGGACTCAATAAAAATAAATAGTTTGTTATTATCTAATTAGTTTAGGTCTTGTTTCCTCACCTGTTAGCAATACTCGATGTCCTTCCAAGCCTTGAAATTCTCTTTGAATTGATTTAACAACCTAAAAGTTAGATGAATTTAAGTTAGGATTCATATGTGACATGTTACAGCAGTCAAAAATTGAAACATAGCACTGATAGGTGTCTGATTAGTCTTATGGTCTCATGCTGTATCGACCTTACTATCTACGGTCGATACCCTACGGTCGCATATGGTGCGACCGTAGCTGCGACCATATGATTTTTGAAATCTTTTTAAATTCCTATGGTCGATCCTCTAGTCATACCGGTCATGCTATGGTCGACCATAGCTACGACCATGAGATTTTTGGTTAGAGTCTACATGCAATTCGAGTTCATCCTGGGTGAATTCTTCTGTTCTTCTATGGGGTTTATTCTAAGGTCATCCTATGGCCATCATTAGTAATTTCGTATCAACCCTAATCATCAAATTCACTCCTCATGGTTATCCTTGGGATTTTCTCAAGGAAATCACATAGATCATAATAGGATTATATTGCCTATCTTTCATAGAAGTCTTATTCCTTTGAGTTTACATCTCTAAAGATTCATTTCATACCTTTTCCTGTAATAGAGAGCCAATCTCTTCTTAGCAAATTCTTCTCCTTAGCTTTTTTCTCTTATCTTTCTCTTCCTTCTCTTCTTTCTCTTTCTTTAGGGTTTACTAATGTTCTAAAAGAGTGAAAAAGGGCTGAGGGACGTCCTTTATATAGAAGAAAACTCTCCATATAGAGTCTTCTGTCAATTAAGAAAGCAATCCCTTAGTTTAGGAAAGTTTCCAAAACTCAGAGTTTGCTTTGGGTTCTCACGGTCGATCATACATTATCATGAACCATCGACTGTAGGGTCAAAATCATCGATCGTGGGGTTCTGGATTTGAGATTTTTGGTTCCCTTCCTTATGGTTGACCTTACTTACCCAGGCATGAGATCTTAGGTATGTTTTAGTGTTTTTAACTCGATTCTCATACCTGGTTTATTATCTATCTTCACACGCTCGGTCCACTTGGTCTAGGATTGATGAGAAGACTTGGCACGACACGGTTAGACCAATCTAGTGGAGTGTGGATCTTGCAACTCCCCCCTCTTATGTAAATTTCATCCTCGAAATTTGCACATACCTTCCGAGTCGAATAGGTGAGGATATTGCTTCCGCATAGAGTTCTCTTCTTTCCATGTAACTTCTTCTATTTTGGCTTCTCCAAGTAACCTTAACGTAGTAAATGTAACGGTTGTGAAGACGTTGCACCTTCCGACTAGTGATTTCAAAAGGTACTACTTCAAACGTCAAATCTACAGTCAAATCCGGTGGAGCCGTTGTTAACTTGTGTGTTGGATCTCTGACATACTTCTTCAGTAATGAGATATGAAATACATCATGCACAATTAACATGGATGGCGGTAGTGCTAACGGATATGCTATTTTTTCACGTCTATCTAGAACTTCATAAGGTCCAATATATCTGGGACACAGCTTTCCCTTATGCCCAAACATTTTCAAACGACGTGTCACACCTCAATTCTGATCCAACCAGAATGGTGTGAGTGAAACGTCATTGAACCAATGGTTCACACCAGGATCTCGAATAGGCCGTGTCCACCCATACAAACCCATTACACATAACCACAATCAGAATATAAATAATACCGCGGAAGTCTTTAAATAAATGAACTGAGAATGTATTGATAAATTTAAATAAAATATCCAATTATTCAAATTCAAACATATAATATAATATCCTTACATCTCTTTAAAAGTCAATAAAAAATAACTGAAACAAGTAAATAAAAATCCAATCAAAGGTACACGCAAAAAGGGCACTCGCATAAAGCGTCATGCTCGTCCTCTCCTGCCTGTATGTCCAATGCAGCAATACCACCATACGCCGGAGTGTTCATATAGTCATCCATAGTGTAACCTACATCAACATCTAAAAACATGTATATATACAAAGGGTGAGCTCCCAACTTAGCTCAGTAAGACAATCAGACAGTTTCACAATATTATGCTTGAGTAACAATCAATTTTATGCTGTGGTCTGGTTTAAGATTCCAAGGTGCTATAGAAAGGTTTGGTGGCCCCCGCACCTCTATACACGAGTGTGTGCCACCTCATGGTTCACACCCCCATTGGCCCACAAGCACCCATCATGGAATAGTGATAGAGCTAAGATATCCCCGTACCTCCCCTGATGCTCTACCCATACCAGTACCTAAGCCCCTACTGGCCAGGGCATGCAAACTGGGCTCACAACTAACCAATCCTATACGTCATCAATGTATGCTCTATCCTAGCACAGCTGTCTACAGCATAGAGATAGAGATAAGGCATTCCCACACCTCCGCTGATGCCCTATCCATAACTAACCCACTAGGATAGAAACATAACGAAGGTATACCCTATCCCAACATAACTCCCTACGGCATAGAGATAGAGCTAAAGCATCGTGGCCAGGCCAGCATCAACCTCGGAGACCACAGTGCCAAATCACCATGGCCAGGCCAGCATCAACATCGGAGACCACAGTACCACGATCTTCCCCTGATGCCCCATCCGTACCAAGCATGTTAAGATAGAATACTACAAAAAGTGCTAGTGTGAGGAAAAATCCCAGGCCCACGCCCCACTCCACATACTAACGAAAACAATCACATGCATAACAATCACATCCTATCAATGCATGAACAGTAATAATAGCTGAAAATATAAGATGGCATGTGAATATGCACAAACATCACATCACATATAATCAGATGATTAACAACGATTTACTGTCCATTAATTATTAGGTTTAGGTCAGATTCCCTTACCTGACGCTCGTTTGTTAGCTTGCTCCACGTCGCAAGACCCAAATGGAAAGTCACAAAGTCCTACATAATATTAGGGTTTCATTAGAATAGTTTCTTAGGGATTACGTTGGTCGAAAACCAACAAGGTTACAAAATACCCTCCCAGAGCTGACCGGTGGCATGTACCAGTCGCAACTCTATGGGGAAGACCGGCGACCGGTATGGTCAGCCGGTCCCCACAGACCAGCCTCCCAGAAGGTACCGGTGGCAACATACCGGTCGCACAGGGTGCAACCAGTATAGTCGACCGGTATGTCTCCGAAAAACCATACTTTGGGTTTTTCGACTGCCGTCGATCAATCCCATGGATTTTCAGGGTTTCCCCTATCCATTCGAAGTCTAATCTTTGAGTTAGAGTTATCCCCAACTCATTCAAGTCTTATTTCGATGAATATCATCTCGGAACTCAAATCTAGGGTTTGACGGCAAATTAGGGTTTTAAGGTCCAGATAGGGTTTTAGATCAATACCTACTTTGCATGGTATTGATCCACCCACACAACTATCCTAAAGTCATAGGGTAAGAAGAATGGTTAAAACACTTACCATTGACTGGCGTAACGTGAGCGTTGTCGAACGGTAATGGCGGCTCCTTCTTCTTCTTCCTAGTTTCCTCTCTTTTCCAACCTCCTTCTCCTCTCTAGGGTTTGTGAGAGACAGTGGAAAGGATTTGAGGAGGTTTAAGAGTGTATTTATAGGCTAACATTAGGGTTTAGTAACCCCATTAAGATTAGGAAGGTTCAGGCATTAGGGTTTAGGAAAATGGGACCCACAGAGATCCAATTCCAGATCTCCGCACTCAGCTGCGTAGAGCTGACCGGTCGACCGGTACCAAGACCAGTACCATCGACCGGTCAACATAAAATCATGTTGATTTGATCGTCTTTGGTCCGATTTCATACCTGTTTGTCATCCGCTCGTCTCGTCTGGCCCGGTGATGATCGGAAGACCTGCTATGACACAAAACCAAGGTTTAGACCAGGTTTACGGAGTGCGGGTCATACTACTCCTCCACCCTTAAAAGAAATTTTGTCCCGAAATTTGCATGTAGATCTCACAACTCCCCCACCCTTAAAAGAAATTTTGGCCTCGAAATTTGAACGTACCTTGATCGTCAAAAAGATTAGGATACTCTTTCCTCATTGCGCTTTCCTCTTCCCAAGTAATTTCTTCGACATTTTGGCTTCTCCAATGCACCTTCACATAATGAATATCCTTGGTTCGAAGTTGCTGTACCATTCGGCTTGAGAGCATCACAGGCACCACTTCAAATGTAAAGTCTTCAGTCAAGTCTGGGGGGTCTGCTGTCAAGATGTGCGATGGATCTCTGACATACTTTTTCAATATTGATACATGGAACACATCATGGACACTTGACATAGATGGTGGTAGAGCCAATTGACATGCTACGTTACCACATCTAGTCAATATCTCGTATGGTCCCACATACCTGGGGCATAGCTTCCCCTTCTTACCAAACCTTTTCAGGCCTCGCACCGGTGATATCTTCAAGAATACTTTGTCACCCACTGCAAACTCCAGATCTCGACGTCGATTATCCGTATAGTGCTTCTGTCGAACTTGAGCTGTCTTTACTCTCTCTTTGATCTGATTAATCACTCGACAAGTTTCTTCAACAAACTCCGGTCCTACAATTCTTCTTTCTCCCACCTCGTTCCATAACAGAGGTGTACGACACTTCTTCCCATAGAGTGCTTCATATGGGGCCATATGAATCGTAGCCTGATAGCTGTTGTTATAAGCGAACTCGATGAGTGATAGTTTCTCATCCCAAGCTCCCTTGAAATCTAATGCACAAGCTCGGAGCATATCTTCTAAAATCTGAATAGTCCTTTCTGACTGCCCGTCTGTCTGAGGGTGGAAAGCTGTACTAAACTTCAACTTGGTTCCCATAGCTTTCTGTAATCCTTCCCAGAACTTTGATGTAAAACGGGGATCTCTGTCAGATACTATACTCTCTGGGACGCCATGAAGTCTGACTATATTATCAACATATAACTTGGCCAGTTTCTCCATGGTATACTGAGGTCTGACCGCAATAAATCGAGCTGTCTTGGTGAGTCGATCGACTATAACCCAAACTGCATCCACTGACCTTAGTGTCAAAGGTAGGCCAGTGACGAAATCCATGGTGATACAATCCCACTTCCATGCAGGTTTCGATAATGGCTGTAGTAAACCTGTGGGTCTCTGCCTTTCTGCTTTAACTTGTTGACAATTCAGACATTGGAACACGAAACGAGCTATATCTGCTTTCATACCCCTCTACCAATAAAGTCTTCTTAAATCATGGTACATTTGGTACTTCCTGGATGTACCGAATATGGAGTGTAATGAGCTTCAGTCATAACTCGATCTCTGATATTGCAGTCTTCACTCTCAGGTATACATAACCGTCCACGATACCTGAGTACCATGTCTGAATCCAAGGTAAAGTCAGGATTGCTCGTACCCTTCTCTAAGTCTTCTTGCACTGTCTTGAGATGTGGATCCTGTAGGATTGCTACCTTGACTTCATCAACTAGATCCGGTGAGATCTTCAAAGCTGCGAACATCATGGTGAACTTATGAATTAAGCCTTGCTCTACTGGATCTTCTGCAGTCTCTATTATATACTCTTCATCAATTTCCATTGAACTTGAGGCTGCAGCACACAATGCAGCATTTGTACTTGGTCCTGCCTCAGGTTTCGATGCCCATTTTCTGCTTAAGGCGTCAGCCACCACAATTGCTTTACCCGGATGATACTGGATGCCACAGTCATAATCTTTTAGTAATTCCAGCCATCTCCTATGTCTCATATTCAGATCCTTCTGAGTGAAAAGGTAAGTTAAGCTCTTGTGATTTGACTTAATTTGAAACTTCTCACCGTACAAGTAGTGTCTCCAAGTCTTGATTGCATGTATAACCGCTGCTAACTCTAAGTCATGCGTAGGATAGTTCTTTTCATGCTCTTTTAACTGTCTTGATGCGTAAGCAATCACCTGTTCTCCTTGCATCAATACACACCCGATACCCAACCCTGAAGCATCCGTATATAAAGTAAACGGTACGCTTGGTTCTGAGATGGTCAAGATAGGTGCAGAGACTAGTCTTGACTTCAAAGTCTGAAAGCACTTCTCGCACTCATCTGTCCATATGAATTTCTCTCCCTTCTTGGTCAATCTGGTGAGTGGAATAGCGATCCTGGAGTAATCTTCCATGAATCTTCTATAATAACCAGCCAACCCAAGGAAACTACGAATCTCCACAACAGATTTTGGTGCTTCCCATCCTACTATAGCAGCTATCTTACTTGGATCAACCTTGATACCGTCTTCAGATACTACATGACCCAAAAAAGCCACTTCCTTCAGCCAAAACTCGCACTTCTTGAACTTAGCATAAAGCTTCTCTTGTCTTAGCCGTTGTAGGGCTGCTCTTAAGTGTGTTATATGAGCCTCCATGTCCTTTGAGTAGACCAATATATCATCGATGAATACGATGACCGAAGTGTCCAACATATCATGAAACACTCAGTTCATCAGTTCCATGAACGACGCTGGGGCATTGGTCAACCCGAATGACATGACTAGAAACTCATAATGCCCATACCTCGTCCTGAAAGCAGTCTTCAGAATATCTCCGGCCTTGATCTTCAGTTGGTAATACCCCGATCGGAGATCAATGTTCGAGAAAACCTTTGCACCCTGCAATTGATCGAACAGTTCATCGATTCTAGGCAAGGGATACCGATTCTTGATTGTCAACTTGTTCAGTTCACGGTAGTCAATGCATAGTCTTACACTTCCGTCTTTCTTCTTGACAAATAATACAGGTGCTCCCCAAGGCGATATGCTAGGTCGTATGAAACCCTTATCTAACAATTCTTGTAATTGGGTCTTCAACTCTTTTAACTCGGTAGGAGCCATCCTGTATGGTGCTTTAGACACCGGCGCCGAACCTGGCATCAGGTCTATTACAAACTCTGTAGCCCTGTCTGATGGTAGACCTGGAAGCTCCTCTGGAAATACATCTGGGAACTCTCGAACCACATCTATATCTTCCATCTTGTGTGACTCCGCCGTGATGTTGACTACAGATACTAGATACCCCACTCCCCCTTTCTCTAAGCATCGCTTAGCTTTTAGGGCGGAGAGGATCAGGTTTCGCTTCCTAGGTAGGTTGATCCCAGTGAAGCTATACTCCTTTCCCTTTTTGTCTGTAAGCACAAGCTTCCTTTTACCACATAATAGGATAGCTGAATGATGGCCTAGCCAATCCATTCCTAAGATGACATCAAAGTCTGCCATCTCGAGTTGTACCAGACTTGCTTCTAAGTCTCGGCCCTCAATACATACAGTACATGGTCCATAATATTCAGTCAAAGCCACTTTGACTCATAGTGGAGAGCAAACTATCAAGCTTGGGTTCAAGTGCTTAATTGGTAACTCCATTCGCTTCCCAAAGGAAATAAAAACAAAGGAGTGCGTGGCCCCAGAGTCAAATAGTACTCTGGTAGGTATACCAGCTACCTTAACAATTCCTGAAATTTTATTATCCCTTAGTTCTACAAGCTCATACACACAATGAAATAGTAAGCTAAATAGTAAGGGATAGAGTCATACTAGAGACCACATCGGGTGATGCGGCTGCCTCTTCGGTAGTGACCGCATATACTTTTCCTTGCTGGGGAGGTTGCTTCCTAGGTAGAGTGCAGGTCTTTGCAATATGACCCACTTGCTGACAGTTGAAACATTTGATATTCGGGTTGTATCCGGCGTTCTGTGGCACAGGTGGTGCCGGATTGTTCCTACCAGGTACTGTAGTGGTCTGCGCCCTGTATGGGCGGAAGGGTCTATTGTTACCGCCACCAGAACTCCCAATAGCGGGTCTCTTCACTCCCCTATTTTGTGCGAAGAAGCTGTCCCGCTGACTGGACTCTATCACCCTCGAAACCTGCACAGCCTCGTTATAGATTTTCTTGTCCAGACCCAAGATGTGCTCTCTGATGCTTCCACGTAGTCCCATGGTGAACCTACGTGTCTTGGTCTCTTCTTCTTGCATACTTGCCGGTGCGAAGAAAAATAACTCCTCATACCTCTGCTGATAAGCATCCACAGTTGACTGAGACTGCTGTAGATTAAGGAACTCCTTCTCCATATGATCTCTGAAGCTCTTCGGAAAATACTTATCGAAGAAGGCAACCTTGAACACTTCCCAATCCACCTATGCATGCTTCGTCTCCAGATATGCCCGTGTAGAATTCCACCAAGCATTTGCATCTTCTTTCAGCATGTGAGTGGCAAATAGGACCTTTTCATCCTCGGTACAAGTCATCAGTCGAAAATTATTCTCCATCTCTGCAACCCACTGTGCTGGCCACAATGGTTTCCCCGTCTTACCTGTGAATGATGAAGGCTTCAACTTTAGGAATCTATCCACCGCCCTGGTCTGATCGTGCTGTCCCTGTGTATTCATTCCGTACCATGGTTGTGGATACGGATATGCTCCCTGATAAGCAGAAGATGACAGAAACTGGTGCGGTGGTGGTACATTCTGGGGTTGGCCCATCGGCCCTGGACTACCATGCGTCGGCTGTGTAGTATTATTCCCTCCAGACTCGGGCGTACCTCCAGTGGGAACAGAACCCGGTGGCCTGAACATCTTCAATATCTCGCTCAGGAATTCTTTCTGCTGAGCTTGCATTTTATAGACCAGGTATATAACAATGGTCTCAGAATTCCTGTGAGGTGGGCCAGGAAAATTTATCGGTACCCTTGGGACCTGTTCTTCCTCAACTTCTGGGTTTGGCTCTCTAACATGGCCTGGTTCAACCTGTTCTTCCTCCTCGAGGTGCATCCTAGCCTGGTGATGTTTTTGACCCCTACAACCGTTTCCGCCCACCATCTCAGACTATTCTGTTTGGATCTGAGTAGAAGACATAACACATGAGAATGGAGCAATAGTGGTGTTAGTCTTGAACAATATAAGGCGAAACAGTCGCATAAAGGAATATTTAAATTTACAAAATTTTTAAAATTTTTCTGAGATTTTTCTGGCTATCCTGGTGCTCACCGGTCGCAACATACCGGTCGCACCCCTGTAGAATATGCTGCAACCGGTATAGTCGATCGGTCAGAATTTTAATTCTGACCGAGACATAGCGGTCGCAGCCTTGTAGGGGTACCGGTCGACCGGTATAGTCGACCGGTATGCCCAGAATGGGCTTTAATGTCGCAAAAAGTGAGAAAAATCTCACTTTTCTCATTCCTTTTTCTTCTCCGGTGGCATTTCCCTCTGGTTTCCAAGCTTCTACAGTCCGACCGGTCACCCTAGGAGTGGTTTTCTTGCGATTCGGACTTGGCATATCATCTCCAGGTAAGTCTTTTCCCCCTCTATCAAGTTTTTATAAATTTTCATATCGTCTTTACCTAGCAATTTTCTATTTTTCTTTGATTGAGAGATTCTAACCGCAGGAACTCTTTTCCTTTGGCTTAGAAAGGGTTTAGGGACTCTCAAGAGCAAAAGCCCTCAACCTATTTGAACTTCCACCGAATGGTTTTGGTAAAAATCGAATTTTTACACTTTTTAACCTAGGTTTTCAAAAAAATTTGAAATTTCTTGATTTTTCTTAAATTCCTGAAATTTCTTGTTGTAATTGCCTGTGATTGATTTGTTGAAGAGTGTGGGGGTTACGTAAGTCCTCCTCCCCAAGTTTTTGGGTGAGTTCAAGGCTTTTTCCCAATTTACAGTCGTTATGCTACCGAAATTTTGACAAAATCTAACATTTTCTTCTTATTTTCTTTTGTTTTGTAGTTTAATGGCTCCACGACGTGCTCTTGGAAAACGTCCTCATGGCTCGAGCGTGCGCGCTCCTTAGCCACCAGCTCAACAACTCAACGAGTATTGGTTTCGTTCCTTGGAGGCACAAGCTCGTTTCCCATGGTTTGATAACAAAAACATCGAATCTGGGCGGCGGGTCAACTTGGATCAGTAGGAGAGGTTCGATGTGCAAGCAGCTTTTGACGTGCTTGGGTGGGTACCTGTAATCTCCTACACAGATACCACTCGCCCCAACCTGTTTAAGCATTTTTATGCTAACCTGGAGCTGCATGGGGATGTCAACGATTCCAACCAGGGTTGGGACTTGTGCATCTCTAGCTACATCAAGGGTGTGCCTATCTCCTTCAACACCCACCAATTAGCTGACCTGCTAGGGGTACCCAATGATGGATACTTGGTATACTGCCCTCCAAAGGTGAATGGCTATCTGAGTGAGGACCTACGCCGATAGATCGCAGAGAAGATCCTAAATCCTACGGCTCCTATGAAGGCGGCTAGTCTGAAGCCCTTAGCACGAGTCTATAGCCGCATCATCCAGCACGACATTGTGCCCCAGAGTGGCCACTACAGTGAGTTATCTTAGCTTACTCAGTACATCACCTACTGTGTCTGCACTGGGGAGCAGGTCTCTCTCCCTTACCTCATCATCCGGACCATGCATCAGGCGACCCTGGCCGATCAGGCCAGTAACCTTCCATACGGTCGTCTCATCACCTTCCTTCTACGTCGCCTAGGTGTGAGCATGAGAGGTGAGGTGATTGTTGAGGATAACATGACATCCGACATCGACTGGGATGCTATTTAGAGGATGCAGATGGTCGATCTGCCCGTTAGCGACGATGAGTTGGAGGCTCACCCTCGCCCACTCGGGAGGGTAGCAGCCGCAGTAGCAGCAGCAGCAGCAGCCAATGCGGCTTATGCAGCCGAGGCTGGGGGTGATGATGATGATATGGCCGAGAGAGCACCAGTACTAGCCCCACAGCCTACACCTGCAGCACCACCGTCTACATCTACAGTTGGACCGTCTCATCCCTCTCCAGACCCAGTGTTGAGTATGTTCACTGAGATTCGGGACACCCAGAGGGTCATCTTAGAGTCTCAGCGAGAGATGGGTCAGGAGTTGGGACGTCTGGCTCGTAGCCTACGGGTGACTCAGGACCAGGTGCACTGGCTTAGGGTCGCATACGAGCGAGACTATGACATAGCGGACCCTATTCCTCCTAGGCCACCTACCCCATGCTTTACTTTTACTTTCTCTCTCTTAACGGTTTATATAACAGGGTAACTGTCCGGTTTGTGGACTGTACCCTGTAGCACTATTTTATCTGATACTCTTTTTCTTATTTAATGAAAGTTTTCATGTTTCACCTAACTAGTGTATGTGCACATGTTCAGTTTCATATTTAGTATAGTATATTATGCTCTTTCTTAGTCCGTCTCAGGTATCAAACAATGCTTAGGGTGTGTTTGTTTGTATTAAGATTTTTAAATTTTTTCCTAACTCAGTTCATCGACTTAGTTAAGTGCAATATAGTCTGTTGGACAGAGCCAGAGAGCTCTGATACCAAGTTGTCACACCCTAATTCTGATCCAACCAGAATGGTGTGAGTGAACCGTCATTGAACCAATGGTTCACACCAGGATCTCGAATAGGCCGTGTCCACCCATACAAACCCATTACACATAACCACAATCAGAATATAAATAATACAGCGGAAGTCTTTAAATAAATGAACTGAGAATCTATTGACAAATTTAAATAAAATATCCAATTACTCAAATTCAAACATATAATATAATATCCATACATCTCTTTAAAAGTCAATAAAAAATAACTGAAACAAGTAAATAAAAATCCAATCAAAGGTACACGCAAAAAGGGCACTCGCATGAAGTGTCATGCTCGTCCTCTCCTGCCTATACGTCCAATGTAGCAACACCACCATACACCAGAGCGTTCATATAGTCATCCACAGTGTAACCTGCATCAACATCTAAAAACATGTATATATACAAAGGGTGAGCTCCCAACTTAGCTCAGTAAGACAATCAGACAGTTTCACAATATTATATTTGAGTTACAATCAATTTTATGTTGTGGTCTGGTTTAAGATTCCAAGGTGCTATAGAAAGGTTTGGTGGCACCCGCACCTCTATACACGAGTGTGTGCCACCTCATGGTTCACACCCCCATTGGCCCACATGTACCCATCATGGAATAGTGATAGAGCTAAGATATCCCCGTACCACCCCTGATGCTCTACCCATACCAGTACCTAAGCCCCTACTGGCCAGGGCACGCAAACTGGGCTCACAACTAACCAATCCTATACGTCATCAATGTATGCTCTATCCTAGCACAGCCGTCGATTGCATAGAGATAGAGATAAGGCATTCCAACACCTCCCCTGATGCCCTATCCATAACTAACCCACTAGGATAGAAACATAACGAAGGTAGACCCTATCCCAACATAAATCCCTACGGCATAGAGATAGAGCTAAAGCATCGTGGCCAGGCCAGCATCAACCTCAGAGACCACAGTGCCAAATCACCATGGCCAGGCCAGCATCAACATCGGAGACCACAGTACCACGATCTTCCCCTGATGCCCCACCCGTACCAAGCATGTTAAGATAGAATACTACAAAAAGTGCTAGTGTGAGGAACGATCTCAGGCCCACGCCCCACTCCACACACTAACGAAAATAATCACATGCATAACAATCACGTCCTATCAATGCATGAACAATAATAATAGTTGAAAAATAAAAGATGGCATGTGAATATGCACAAACATCACATCACATATAATCAGATGATTAACAACGATTTACTGTCCATTAATTATTAGGTTTAGGTCAGATTCCCTTACCTGACGCTCATTTGTTAGCTTGCTCTATGTCGCAAGACCCGAACGGAAAGTCACAAAGTCCTACATAATATTAGGGTTTCATTAGAATAGTTTCTTAGGGTTTACGTTGGTCGGAAACCAACAAGGTTACAAAATACCCTCCCAGAGCTGACCGGTGGCATGTACTGGTCGCAGCTCTGTGGGGAAGACTGGCGACCGGTATGGTCAGCCGGTCCCCACAGACCAGCCTCCCGAAAGGTACTGGTGACAACATACCGGTCGCACAGGGTGCAACCGGTATAGTTGACCGGTATGTCTCCGGAAGACCATACTTTGGGTTTTTCGACTGCCGTCGATCAATCCCATGGATTTTTAGGGTTTCCCCTATCCATTCTAAGTCTAATATTTGAGTTAGAGTTATCCCCAACTCATTCAAGTCTTATTTCGATGAATATCATCTCGGAACTCAAATCTAGGGTTTGACGGCAAATTAGGGTTTTAAGGTCCAGATAGGGTTTTAGATCAATACCTACTTTGCATGGTATTGATCCACCCACACAACTATCCTAAAGTCATAGGGTAAGAAGAATGGTTAAGACACTTACCATTGACTGGCGTAACGTGAGCGTCGTCGAACGATAATGGCGGCACCTTCTTCTTCTTCCTAGCTTCCTCTCTTTTCCAACCTCCTTCTCCTCTCAAGGGTTTGTGAGAGACAATGGAACTGATTTGAGGAGGTTTAAGGGTGTATTTATAGGCTAACATTAGTAACCCCATTAAGATTAGGAAGGTTCAGGCATTAGGGTTTAGGAAAATGGGACCCATAGAGATCCAATTTTGGATCTTCGCACTCAGCTGCGCAGAGCTGACCGGTCGATCGGTACCAAGACCGGTACCATCAACCGGTCAACATAAAATCATGTTGATTTTATCATCTTTGGTCCGATTTCATACCTGTTTGTCATCTGCTCATCCCGTTTGGCCCGGTGATGCTCGGAAGACCTGCTACAACACAAAACCAAGGTTTAGACCGGGTTTACGGAGTGCGGGTCTTACACCACGTATAGGAGATATTTTCAGAAATACCTTATCACCTATGGTAAAGATCTCTGTGTTGATTATCTGCATATTGCTTCTGACGGTTCTGAGCTATTCGAACTCTTTCCTTGATAATGTCGACTACTTGAAATGTCTCTTCAACAAACTCTGGTCCAACAATACTCTGTTCTGCAACTTCATTCCAAAACAAAGGAGTTCGACATTTCCTACCATACAGTGCTTCATAGGGTGACATCTGTATCGTCGCTTGATAGCTATTGTCAATCAATGGTAATTTCTCCTCCCATGATCCTTTGAAATCAATGACATAAGCTCGAAGCATGTCTTCTAAAATCTGAATAGTATGCTCCGACTGTCCGTTGGTCTAAGGATGAAATGCAGTAATAAACTTTAATGTTGTACCCATAGCCTTTTGTAATCTTTTCCAAAACTTTGAGGTAAAGCGTGGGTCTCTGTCAGACACAATACTTTCAGGTACACCATGCAATCGGACAATATTATCTACATAAAACTTAGCTAACCTCTCTAGGGTATACTGAGGTCATATAGCTATGAAATGAGTTGTCTTGGTCAAATGATCCATAATCACCCAGACTGCGTCAACTACTCGAGGAGTCAATGGTAACCCGGTGACGAAGTCCATAGTGATGCAGTCCCATTTTCATGCTGGTTCTGGCAGTGGCTGCAACAATCCTATAGGTCTTTTCCTTTTAGCCTCTACTTGTAGATAATTCAAGCATTGAGACACAAATTTAGCTACATACGCTTTCATTCCTCTCCACCAATATAGTTTCTTTAGATCATGATACATCTTCTTACTTCCAGGATGCACCAAATAAGCGGTGGTGTGAGCTTCCTTCATTAGTCTGTGTCTAATGTCCAAGTCTTCATTTTCAGGAACACATACCCTTCCTTTGTATTTTAGTACCTTTTCAACGTCCAAGGTGAACTCAGGAGTAGTTCTACCTTTTTTGAGGTCTTCTTGCATCGTTCTCAGATAAGGGTCTGATTTAATAGTGGCTTTCACTTTGTCTAATAGATCATGTACAATCTTCAATGTAACAAACATGTTTCAGAATAGATGAATAAATCCTTGGTCAGTTGATTCATTCAGAATATCAATCATGAACTGCTCTTTACTATAATTAAATACTCTCCCTGTGACACACGCCACAAAATTTGCACTAACTTCTTCTTGGGATTCTATCATTGCTTTCCTACTTAGTGCTTCAACAACTACATTAGCTTTTCTTGGATGATAGTGGATATCACAATCATAATCCTTCAATAATTCCAGCCATCTTCTTTGTCTCATGTTCAACTCCTTCTGATTAAAAAGATGGGGGAGACTCTTATGATCTGATTTATTCTGAAATTTCTCTCCATACAAATAATGTCTTCATATCTTAATAGCATGTACTACTGTTTCTAATTCCAAGTCATGAGTGGGATAGTTCTTCTCATGTGTCTTCAGTTGTCTTGAGGCATAAACAATTACTTGTTCTCCTTGCATAAGCACACATCCTAAACCTAACCCAGACGCATCAGTGTACAAGGTAAATGGTTGTCCTCGGATCGGAATAGTCAAGATGGGAGCTGATATCAATCTAGCCTTCAGTGTTTGAAAACACTCTTTACATTTATTGATCCAAACAAACTTTTCTCCTTTCTTTGTCAGACTGGTGAGAGGTATGACGATTCTAGAGTAATCATCCACGAATCGTCAATAGTAACCGACTAAACCTAAGAAATTTCTGATTTTTGCAACATTCTTAGGTGCTTCCCATTTCACAATGGCTTCAATCTTGCTAAGATCCACTTTATTTCCTTTAGCAGATAGAACATGGCCTAAGAAACGACTTCATTTAGCTAGAACTCACACTTTGTAAATTTTGCGTAAAGCTTTTCTTTTCTTAGTCGTTGTAGAGCGGCTCTTAAATTTGTGACATGAGTTTCTTTGTCCTTGGAGTAGACTAGTATGTCATCAATAAATACAATAACTGACGTATCCAACATATCTTGGAATACCAGATTCACGAGTTCCATAAAAGTTGTAGGTGCATTAGTCAATCCAAAAGACATGGCTAAAAATTCATAATGTCCATATCTGGTTCTAAATGCTGTCTTCGGAATATCACCTTCCTTAATCTTCAACTGATGATATCTTGACCGAATATCAGTTTTGGAGAACACTTTGGCACCTTGCAACTGATCGTACAAGTCATCGATCTGAGGCAAGGGTATCGATTCTTGATTGTAAGCTTATTCAATTCCCAATAATATATACAGAGTTGAATGCTACGTCCTTCTTTTTCACGAACAATACTAGTGCTCCCCATGGTGATATGCTGGGTCTGATATAACCCTTGTCCAGTAATTTCTGTAATTGTACCTTTAGTTCCTTCAGTTCAGTAGGAGCCATTCGATAGGGTGCTTTCGAAACTGGTGCTGCTCCAGGTATAAGATATATAACGGACTCTGTCGCTCGATCGGGTGGTAGTCCTGGTAGTTCCTTAAGAAATACATTCAAAAATTCACGCACAACTTCAGTATCCTCAATTTGTGGTGCTTCCTAAGTGAGGTCGACCACAGATACTAGATACCCAATTCCTCCTTTCTTGAGGCATTTTCTAGCCTTCAATGCAGAGAGAATGAGTTTTCATTTACGGGGAAGTTTGGTTCCTATAAAACTAAACTCTGCTCCTTCCTTGTCTTTAAATGTCAATTTCTTTTCTGTACATAATAGGTTTGCAGAGTGCCGAACTAACCAATCCATTCCCAAGATAACATCAAAGTCTGCCATCTTGAGTTGAATTAAGGTTGCATCCAAAATCTTCTCGCCGATAAGAACTGGACATGGACCATAACTTTTGTCTAGTTCCACTTTTAATATCATAGGTGATCGTACAAGCAGTTTGTAGTCTAAAGGTCTGAGGGGTAGATTCAACTTCTTTCCAAATGACACAGATATAAAAAAACGAGTAGCTCTAGAGTCAAAGAGTACTCTGGCGGGTAAGCCATTAATTGGTACGATACCTGTGATTTGATTTAATTTAGTCTACATGCTTACACCAGGTAGTTCAAAATGAACAGTTCAGGTCATACCTGTGACCACATCAGGCGATGCGGCAACATCCTCAGATGTAACTGCATAAACCTTTCCTTGCTGTAGCTGCTTCCTTGGCTTTCTCTTAAATAATGTCCTACTTGATCGCAATTAAAGCATTTGACTCTAGCATTACTTTGCTTCTGTTGAGGTTGGGCTGTCAGAGTAGTCTTGGTTGTAGCATTGAAACCTTGAGTACGAAAGGGTCTAAATGGTTTTGAGTTCCCTCCGTTGTATGAGTTTCCATTGGGCCTTTTAATACCTCGGTTTTGAGCAAAATAACATTCCCTCTGGCTCGATTCTAGTACTCGAGCAATCTGTATAGCTTCATTATAAATCTTCTTTTCTAGTCCCAATACATGCTCACGGATGCTTCCCCTAAGTCCCATGACGAACATTCGGGTTTTGGTATTTTCCTCCTGCACGCTAGAGGGAGCAAAGAAAAATAGTTCTTCATAACACTGTTGATATGCGTCTACAGTCATCTGTCCCCGATACAGACTCAGAAACTCCTTTTTCATTTGATCTCTGAAACTCCTGGGAAAATACTTCTTGAAGAAAGCTTCTTTATAGAGAGCCCAGGTCAGTTGGGCATGCTTTGTCAATAGATAACTCAAAGTAGATTTCCACCAATGGTGCGCATCACCTTTCAACATAAAAGTGGCACATAATACCTTCTCTTCTTCATTTATAGTCATCATCATAAAGTTTCTTTCCATCTTATCGATCTAGTGAGCTAGCCATAACGGATCTGATGGCTTGCCTATAAATTCCTTTGGCTTCAACTTCAGAAAACGCTCGATCAGTCTGGAGTAATCAAGCTGATACTGTACATATGCTCTATACATAGATGGTTGGTACTGATAATTTCCTTGGTTATACCCGCCTTGCGGTGCTTCAGGGTTTTGCACTTGGCCTTGTACTGTTGGTGTTTGTGGTGCTTGAGGTACAGTGTTGCTACTACCAGGTGCAGTACTAGCTTGTCCTGCAGGTAGAGGTGTTGTGTTTGCAACTGGGAAAGCAATTCCCATAGCAGCTTGCATGTTGGCTTGCACTTATTGTATTTGCGGCATTTGTTGGGCGAAATTCATCACCGCAATTGCCAGATATGTAGGTGGTGCAGGTAGGTTGGTTGGGTTGGCTTAGGTGTGGACATTCTGAGGTGCAGCATTTTGAGTTCCAATATTTCCTTCCTGTCCTTGCTGACCATCATTGTCATTAGTCTCCACAGGTGGTGGAGATGGGTTTGCATTTTGTCTCCTACTACTTACTCTGCATCCAGCCATTTAAACTATTGGTTAAATGGTACTTGGAAAGGCTGTACATGTAAGACAAGATATGATGGTTGTATTGGGTTAGACTCACAATGGAAGGTGAGAGAAAAACAAAATCTATAGACAAAAGTTCAAGCAAAATCAAAATGCAGACAACAGTCATTCAAACGGTCGATGGCCTACGGTCACATGTTGTGCGACCATAGGTTCGACCTTCAAAAACCTGGCAACTTACCGAGACCCTATGGTCAATCATATGGTCGATCATATGGTCAATGGTTTTGGTCGAATTGTGCGACCGTATGATTCAAAATTAGGTTTTTAAACCTGTTTTTTGAAATTTTTCGCACTCATTCTCCTTCTTCCTCCTACAGTCTCTACTCAACTCACTACCAGTGAGTTGCTACAGTGTCAACCATACCAACATAGTGATTTTTCCATCGATCAACATCCGTCACTCCATTCCTTGAGGTATGTTCTCTACTTTTCTCTATTTTTGAGCTTTTATACCTAGGGTTTTTGCTATTTGTAGGGTTTTCTTCTAATTAATATTTTTCTAACAGTAAAAATTTAATTTTTATTGGGCGCTTTTGCTATTGTCCACGTCACACCCCAATTTCATACTATTCAGAATGGTGTGATGAACCGCTATCAAACCAACGGTTCAACTAGGATCTCGAGTAGGCTGTATCCGGGTTATCTAAACTCCATACATCCACATTCATAATCAGAGTAAATATAGAATAGCAGAAGTCTTATAGTAAAATGAACTGAGAATCTACTGTGATATAAATATTTAAATAGCAAATTATTCTGTATCAACTGAGACATAAATAAATATCAAATACATGTCCATAATAAATCCAGGTAAAGAAACTAAGAAAATATCTAATCAAATACACATGAGTTGCACTCGCAAGAGGAGTCAAGTGTATCCACTTCAGCTTCAACTTCCATCGCCGCTACGTTCTCGTATGCTGGAGCATTTACATAATCTTCAACGGTATAACCTGCATCATCAACTAAAAATATTCGACGTCGAGGGGTGAGCACACATCATGGCTCAGTGAGCAAACAAAATAATGCAACAGTACATATGCATGCAATCAATTCATATATTTGGTCTGGTTTATAGTTTGCAATGCGCAATAGAATGGTTGGGTGGTCAAAGGTTAACGTTTATTGACCCCGCCTCTATACACAGGGTGTGGAAGTCCGCTCCAAGGTTAACGTTTATTGTCGTCCCCATCCACCCTAATCATGAACATTATACAACAAAGGTTAATGTTTATTGTTGTATAGTGCCATACCAGCCCGTAAGCCCCTACTAGCGAGGGCTTGCAAACTGGGCTCGCAACTAACCAATCCTAATGCCAAACAGTGTATCCAAGGCCTCACCCCAGCATCCCTCAGAATGTCCATAGAGATAGAGCTAAGGCGCCCCGGTAGAGTCAGAGACTACAAGGACCGAGACCACCTCCCCTGATACTCTACAACATAATAGTTCTGCTAAAGTAATGGCGATACAACGATGCTAATGTACAAGAGTTGAGTTAGAGATAGAGCTAAGATGCTGAGACCCGCCAAAGGTTAACGTTTATTGACGTTCTCATCACACCTCGCCTCATACTCGCTCACATCAAGTACACCAACCACACACATACAATCACATGTCTATTCCTATCACCATCATCATCATCATGTTATAAACAATAAAGTAAATATGCATGAACAGGTAACAGAAATATTGGATGACATGTTGTATGCACATTACAAGCATAGTCGCATAGAACCAAACATGGCATTGGATTCAAGAAAAGAGAAAACAGTTTGTTATTAACCAATTAGTTTAGAGTTCCGTTTCCTTACCTTAGCTTGCTAATAGATACTCTTCCAAGCTTTAGAATCACCTTTATAATGTTATTATATTGCTAGAAGACCTAATAAAGTCGATAGAATTTAATTAGAATTAATTCTGGATTTAAAAACCATTCTGTTAACTAAGGGTCGGAGGTAGGGTCGGAGTTATGATCGACCCTGGGTGCGACCCTCCCCAAAATCTAAACTTCCCGAACACTGAGGATCGATACTCAGGATCACATAGGGTTGGATGGTCATCGACCCTCTGTGCGACCCTCGGTGTTTTTGGTCAATTAACCTCCTTTTAGTCCGTTCTTCATGTTTGGGGTCCTATGGCTTGCTCCAACAGTCCATTCAACATGCATCCCATGGTCTAAAACCATGAATCACCCACCCAAATAGCTTTCATGTATTCGCCCATGGTTTTCCATGAAAACCTAACCATGGATTGATGGTTTGGGTTTCTCCGAGATCACACTCTCATCATTATCTAACCTAAGGCCTGTAGAAACTAATGGAGTTAGTATCCATACCTGAGAAGAACACTCCTTCTCTGCAACTCTTCTCCTTTTGCTTTCTTCTCTACTTTGTTTCTCTTCTTCTTCTCTTCCTTCTCTTCTCTTTCTCTCAATTCGATTAGAGTTGTAAAAAGGAGTGAAAGAGGCTTAGGGACGTCCTTTAAATAGAGTAGAAACATCCTAAATAAGTCCCTTTGAGATTAGGAAAGAATCCCAATCGAAATTATGGAAATTTCTTAATTTCAGTTTTGGCCGCAACTGAGGGTCGATGATCCCATCGACCCTAGGTTTCTAATGTGTCAGACCCTCCCTGTAAAACAGAGGGTCTGACTTTCTGTCTTGGGGGGTCCAACCCTCCCTTGCTGGGTATGCGACCCTTCCACTAATTTAAGTGTTTTTGGGCCGATTTGATACCTAGGATCACGATCTCCTTCACGCCCATGGTCCATTTGACTCAACCATGATGGGTAAAACTGGTTCAAGGTGATAAGACCGGGTTAGTTTGATACGGGTCTTACAACTCCCCCTACTTATAAAAATTTCATCCTCGAAATTGTACGTACCTTCTGAATCAAATAAGTGAGGGTATTGCTTTCGCATAGCATTTTCTTCTTCCCATGTAATTTCTTCCATGTCACTACTTATCTAGGTGACCTTAACATAATAAATATCTCGGTTGCGTAGTCGTTGAACCTTTCGACTGGTGATTTTAGTTGGTGTTACTTCGAATGTCAAATCATCAGTCAATTCTGGTAAATCTACTGTTAAAACATGCATTGGATCCTTGACGTACTTCTTCAATAGGGAAATATGAAATACGTCATGTACACTTGACATAGATGGTGGTAGTGCTAACTGATAAGCCACTTTCCCATGCTTAACTAAAATCTCATACGGCCCGACATATCTTGGACTTAGTTTCCCTTTTTGTCCGAACCATTTCAATCCTCGCATAGGCGATACCTTCAAAAATACTTTATCATCTACAGCGAACTCAAGATCTCTGCGTTGAGTATCTGTATACTGCTTCTGACGGTTCTGAGCTCTTCTCACTCTTTCCTTGATAATGTCGACCACTCGATAAGTATCTTCAACAAATTTTGGTCCAACAATACTACGTTCTCCAACTTCATTCCAAAATAAAGGAGTTCGACACTTTCTGCCATACAGTGCTTCATAGGGTGACATCTGTATAGTAGCCTGATAGCTATTGTTATAAGCGAACTCGATCAGTGCTAATCTTTCATCCCACGATCCTTTGAAGTCAATTACACATGCTCGTAGCATATCTTCTAAAATCTGGATTGTACGCTCTGACTGTCCATCTGTCTGTGGGTGGAATGTAGTACTGAACTTCAATGTTGTACCCATAGCCTTTTGCAATCCCTTCCAAAACTAGGAAGTAAATCATGGATCTCTATTGGACACAATGCTCTCTGGTACACCATGTAACTGAATAATATTATCCACATACAGCTTTGCTAACCTTTCTAGTGTATACTGAGGTCGTATCGGTATGAAGTGAGCTGTTTTAGTCAGACGGTCTACAATCACCCAAATGGCGTCAACTACTCGAGGAGTCAGTGGTAACCCCGTGACGAAGTCCATAGTGATGCAGTCCCATTTCCATGCTGGTTCCGATAACGGCTGTAACAGTTCTGCGGGTCTTTGTCGTTCAGCCTTTACTTTCTGAAAATTTAGGCATTGAGACACGAACTTAGCTACATCTGCTTTCATTCCTCTCCACCAATATAGTTTCTTTAGATCATGATACATTTTTGTACTTCCAGGATGTATCGAATAGATGGTGGTATGGGCTTCTTTCATCAGTCGGTGTCTAATGTCCACACTTTCTGTTTCGGGTACACATATTCTTCCTTTGTATTTCAGTATTTTCTCTTTGTCCAAGGTGAACTCAGGGTTAGTCCTACCTTTCTCGATATCCTCTTGTACTGTTCTCAGATAAGGATCTGATTTGATAGCTATCTTCACTTCATACATTATTTTTGGTATAATTTTCAATGCCGCGAACATATTTGAAAACCGATGAATAAACCCTTGGTTGGCTGATCCATCCGTTGTATCTATCACATATTGCTCATTGCCATGCTTGAATACCATTCCGGTAGTACATATAGCTGCAGTTGTACTAACCTCCCTTTGAGATTTTATCATCGCCTTTCTGCTCAATGCATCCGCTACTACATTAGCTTTCCCCGGATGATACTGGATATCACAATCATAGTCTTTCAATAGTTCCAGCCAACTTCCTTGCCTCATATTCAACTCCTTTTGATTAAATAAATAAGTAAAACTTTTATGGTCCGACTTAATCTGGAATTTCTCCCCGTACAGGTAATGTCTCCGTATCTTGACAGCATGTACTACTGCCGCTAACTCCAAATCATGAGTGGGATAATTTTTCTCATGTGTCTTCAACTGTCTTGAGGCATAAGAAATTACTTGTTCTCCTTGTATAAGCACACATCCTAATCCCAGTCCTGACGCATCAGTGTATAGGGTAAATGGTTGTCCTGGGACAGGAATAGTCAAAATCGGAGCGGATATCAATCTGGTTTTTAATGTCTGGAAGCTCTTCTCACATTTATCCGTCCACACAAACTTTTCACCTTTCTTAGTCAAACTGGTGAGAGGTACGGCAATCCAGGAAGAGTCTTCCACAAATCTCCGATAATAACCAGTGAGACCCAGAAAACTTCTAATTTCAACAATGCTCTTTGGTGCTTCCCACTTTACAATAGCCTCGATCTTGCTGGGATCCACTTTGATTCCTTCAGCGGATACTAGATGGCCTAGGAAGACGACTTCACTTAACCAAAACTCACACTTGGTAAATTTGGCATATAACTTCTCTTTCCTTAAACGCTATAGGGCGGTGTTTAGGTTCTTGATATGGGTGTCTTTGTCCTTGGAATATACCAATATATCATCAATAAGTACAATAACTGACGTATCCAACATATCGTGGAAGACCCGGTTCATAAGTTACATGAAAGTTGCTGGTGCATTTGTTAATCCAAAAGACATGGCCAAGAACTAATAATGTCCATATCTGGTCCTGAAAGCTGTCTTAGGAATATCACCCTCTTTAATCTTCAACTGATGATAGCTTGACCGAAGGTCGATCTTAGAAAATACTTTTTCTCCTTGCAACTGATCGAACAAGTCATCGATCCGAGGTAGTGGATATCGATTCTTGATAGTCAGCTTATTCAACTCCAGATAGTTGATACACAATCGAACGCTACCGTCCTTCTTCTTTACGAATAATACCAGTGCCCCCCATGGTGATATACTGGGTCGAATATAACCCTTGTCCAGCAGTTCCTGTAGTTGCACTTTCAATTCGTTCAGTTCTGTAGGAGCCATTCTATAAGGTGCTTTTGATACTGGTGCGGCTCCGGGTATAAGATCTATCACAAACTCTGTGGCTCGGTCGGGTGGTAATCCTGGTAGTTCCTCTGGAAATACATCGGGATAGTCCCGCACGACATCAATATCTTCCATTCGTGGTGCTTCCTTGGTTAGGTCAACCACTGATACTAGATACCCGACTGCTCCCTTCTCAAGGAACTTCTTAGCCTTTAGTGCTGAGACTATGAGCTTGCGTTTACGGGGGAGTTTGGTTAACAAAAAACTAAATTCTGCCCCTTCTTTGTCTTTAAATGTCAGCTTCTTTTCGGCGCATAATAGGTTCACAGAATGCCAAGCTAACCAGTCCATTCCCAAGATGACGTCAAAGTTTGCCATCTCCAGTTGGATCAAGACTGCATCTAAGGTTTTCTCGCCAATGAGAACTGGACATGGTACATAACCTTTCTCAAATTCCACTTCTAACCCCATCGGTGACCGTATAAGTATTTTGTAGTCCAATGTTTTGATGGGTAATTTCAGCTTCTTTCTGAATGACACACATCTAAAGGAATGAGTAGCTCCTGAATCAAAGAGTACTCTGGTGGGTACGCCATTTATAGGTACAATACCTGTGATTTATTTTACTTAGTCTACATTCTCATACAATGTAATTACAATTTAAAAGGTTTCAGTCATACCTGTGACCACATCGGGTGATGCGGCAGCATCCTCGGTTGTAACTGCATATACTCGCCCTTGATGTAACTTGGGCTTAGGACACTCCCTTGCCATATGTCCTGCTTGGTTGCAGTTATAACATTTCGGACCTTCAGGATTTAGCTTTGGCTGATGTTGAACTACTGGAGTAGTCTTGGGTGCAGCAGTAAAGCCTTGAGCACGGAAGGGTTTAAATGTCTTGTTGTTCCCTCCGTTATAAGCATTTCCGACTAGCCTTTTTATACCTCTGTTCTGTGTAAAATAACTCTCCTTCTGGCTCAATTCTATAACTCGAGAAATTTGAACAGCTTCGTTATATACCTTCTTTTCCAAGCCTAGAACATGCTCTCTGATGCTTCCTCTAAGCCCCGTGACAAACCTATGGGTTTTAGTGTCTTCTTTTTGCATACTAAGTGGTGCAAAGAAAAACAGCTCCTCATAACGCTGTTGATATGCATCCACAAACATCTGGCCCTAATATAAACTCAGGAATTCCTTCTCCATAGCATCTCTAAAGCTTCATGGAAAATACTTCTCAAAGAACGCTTCTTTATAAATAGCCCAAGTCAATAGGGCGTGCTTGGTCAGTAGATATGCCCTGGTAGATTTCCACCAATGTTGTGCATCACCTTTCAGCATGAAGGTGGCACATAACACCTTTTCTTCTTCTGTGAAAGTCATCATAAGGAAGTTTCTCTCCATCTCGTCGATCCAGTGTGCTGGCCATAACGGATTAGACGGTTTACCGTTGAATTTCTTGGGCTTCATCTTCAAAAATCTCTCAACTAGTCGAGAGTGATCCATCTGATTGTGGGGGTATGCCCCAAACATAGGTTGTGGATACTGATAATTAACCTGAGCAGTTTCCGGACCTGGTACTGGGGTTTGTGCAGCTGGTAGTTGAGGTGTTTGAGGTGCTGGGTGGTTACCCACCGGTGCTGTACTAGCTTGCCCGGTCAACATGGGTGCAGCATGTGTGGCCTGGAACATAATCCCCATTTCAACTTGCATTTGTGCCTGTGCGTGTTGCATTTGTTGCAGCTGCTGAGCTAGATTCATTACCACGGTTGCTAACTCCGGGGGTAGAGGTGGCAAGTTGGCCGGATTTACCTGGTCTGGATTTCCTGGGGGTACAACCTGCGGGTTTCCCTGGGCGTATATATCTTCTTGGCTAGTTTCCTCCACAGGTGGTGGTGGAACTGCATTTTGGCTTTGTCTGGTAACTCTACGCCCAGACATATTTTCTTCTGAGATTGGTGGTGCCTGAAAATCATCAAAATAGGTGAGACAATCATTTATACTACATGTAGGCACGCTAATCGATGTAAAATTTCAAAATTTTCAGCTCATTCTATGAAAAATACTGTCTTTTCTATGCAGGGTCGATGGTGGGGGTCGATGGTATGTCCGACCCTTGGTATCCGACCCTGGGAATAACCTGTTCTTCCCGAGAGCTGATGGTCGATGTGAGGGTCGATGGTTATCCGACCCTCAGTATCCGACCCTGGGAATAACATGTTCTTCCCGAGAGCTGAGAGTCGATGTGAGGGTCGATGGGTATCCGACCCTCAGTATTCGACCCTAGTTTTCTGTCAGATTCCCGAGAGTGGAGGGTCGATGGGAGGGTTGGTCCGAGGGTCTATGATCCTGGTCGAATTGTCCGACCCTCAGACTAAAAATCAGATCTTTAAGATCCGATTCTAGGTTCATTCTCAATTATTTCCCTCCTGTTTCGACTCGTCTCTCGCCTCTGAGTTGCTACAGTGCCACTACGCTATTTTGGTCAGTTTGGATCCGCGTTTCGTCATCCACGTCATCCCTACAGGTATGCTTTCTCGTTTTTACCTGTTTTTAGGTTTCCATTTCTAGGTTTTTATCCCTTTAACTTGTATTTTTCAAATTAAACTTTTTACAACCGTAAAAATTTGATTTTTATTGGGGGCTTTTGTTATTGGTGACTCAAGGAACGAAAGCCCTCAAAAATATTTGAGTTTCATCGGTTGGTTATCGAGAAACTCGAAATTTTCATTTTTTGCCCTAATTTTGTCAAAATTTTGAATTTCTTGCAATCCAATCTAATTAGTTGTAATTTTTGACTGTTTGAATCTCACAAGTTGGTTTAGGATCTATGTACGTCCTCCTGCCCACGTGTATGGGTGAAAAGTGAGGCTTTGGCCAACTTACGTCGTTATATTGTCAAATTTCTGATTTTTCTACCTTATTAACACATTATCTATTTTTTTTCTTTCTTATTTGCAGTTACTATGGCCCGTACCAAAGTACCCAGAGTTCGTGATACACTTCGCTTCCGCTCCAACGAAGCCGAGGCACAGTATTCCCACTATGCTCGTAAGAAGGTAGAGGGTGGTCGTATGGTGAACTTGGCTGAGTTAGCCTTGTTCAGCGTGGAGAGGGCCTTTGGTGATATGGGGTGGCTCCCTGTCATCACCTACGATGCTTGCACATGCCCAGACTTAGTGCGACAGTTTTATTGTAATCTCCAGGTGGTGGGGGATTACAATGATGTGGATAGGGGTCACGAGCTACGCATCACCAGCTACGTCAAGGGAGTGAACATTTCATTCGATTATCGGCAACTGGCCGACCTACTGGGCATTCCCTATGATGGCCCCATGGTTTACTGTGCTCCTGGAGATCCCTAGTTTGTTTCTCTTGAGATGAGGGCTGAGATTGATAGTCAGCTACTGCGCCCTGATCGCTGGCAGATGAGAGCTTGCTATATGCGTCCGGCTCCACGGGTCTTTTGCAAGATTATCCAGCATAATCTGATTCCGTAGAGTGGCCATTATGAGAGGGTTTCTCAACTGACCCAGTATCTTATGTACAACATCTACACTCGAGAGCCCGTCTGCCTTCCTTACATCATCATGCGGACTATGATCAGTGCCACACTGCCCAATCATAGGGGTAATCTACCCTATGGACGTATGATCACTGTTCTGTTTACCCGCTTGGGGGTTGATTTAGTGGATGAGAAGATTCAGAATAAAACCTTCTCATCGCCTCTAGATTGGGAGGCTATCTGCAAGATGGGTATGCGGGATGCCCAAGTCAGTGACGAGGAGAGGAACGAGATGGTGCGTCCTCACACTCGCATCGAGATGGCTGACGCTGAGGCAGCTGAGGCAGCTGCTACCGCTGCTAGAGTTCATGTGGATCCTGCCGATGATGATGACTGCATGTATATGGATGTCGACTCGATACCACCGCCTTCACCCACGCATGCGGCTGGAGCTGGTACTTCCTCTGCGACGGGTCCTGCACCTGAGACTGGTCCTTCTCATGTGGCTGGTCCTTTAAGCCCACCTTCTGATATGATAGAGATGTTGCATGAGATCAAAGGCTCAGCGCAGATCTGACCAGAGGAAGGAGGAGCTTCTAGATGCCCAGTGCCAGACTGATCAGCGGGTGGCTGATCTCATGGCTAGTCTTCATGCGACTCAGACTCAAGTGGCCTGGTTGACTAGAGTCTATGCCGAGGACTATGACAGAGATCGTGAGGCACCGCCTCCTCCTTCACCTCCAGTTTCTTGATTGTATTTATTTTCTTTGTACTATAGAGTAACTGTTCGGGTTGTGGGCTGTACTCTGCTTTAGTTATCTATATACGTTTGTTTCTCTCTCATTGTATGTAAAATTGTTTCCCCTTTAATAGATGCATTATTCTCTTTTAAATTTGGTCTCAACCATCACTTGTGCTTATAGTGGGTTATTATTACGGTTTTTACTTTTATCCTATCTCAGTTCACAATTGTCTTGAATGTATGCTAGTTCAACGGACAGGGCCTGAGATGCTCTGATACCAAGTTGTCACACCCTAATTCCGTACTATTTAGAATGGTGTGATGAACCGCTATCAAACCAACGGTTCAACCAGGATCTCGAGTAGGCTGTATCCATGTTATCTAAACTCCATACATCCACATTCATAATCAGAGTAAATATATAATAGCAGAAGTCTTATAGTAAAATGAACTGAGAATCTACTGTGGTATTAATATTTAAATAGCAAATTATTCTATATCAACTGAGACATAAATAAATATCAAATACATGTCCATAATAAATCCAAGTAAAGAAACTAAGAAAATATCGAATCAAATACACATGAGTTGCACTCGCAAGAGGAGTCATGTGTATCCACTTCAGCTTCAACTTCCATCGCCGCTACGTTCCCGTATGCTGGAGCATTTATATAATCTTCAACGGTGTAACTTGCATCATCAACTAAAAATATTCGACGTCGAGGGGTGAGCACACATTATGGCTTAGTGAGCAAACAAAACAATGCAACAGTATATATGCATGCAATCAATTCATATTTTTGGTCTGGTTTATAGTTTGCAATGCGCAATAGAAAGGTTGGGTGGTCAAAGGTTAACGTTTATTGACCCCGCCTCTATACACAGGGTGTGGAAGTCCGCCCAAAGGTTAACGTTTATTGTCGTCCCCATCCACCTAATCATGAACATTCTACAACAAAGGTTAACGTTTATTGTTGTATAGTGCCATAGCAACACGTAAGCCCCTGCTGGCGAGGGCTTGCAAACTGGGCTCGCAACTAACCAATCCTAATGCTAAATAGTGTATCCAAGGCCTCACCCTAGCATCCCTCAGAATGTCCATAGAGATAGAGCTAAGGCGCCCCGGTAGAATCAGAGACTATAAGGACCGAGACCACCTCCCCTGATACTCTACATCATAATAGTTCTGCTAAAGTAATGGCGATACAACGATGCTAATGTACAAGAGTTGAGTTAGAGATAGAGCTAAGATGCTGAGACCCGCCAAAGGTTAACGTTTATTGACGTTCTCATCACACATCCCCTCATACTCGCTCACATCAAGTACACCAACCACACACATACAATCATATGCCTATTCCTATCACCATCATCATCATCATGTTATAAACAATAAAGTAAATATGCATGAACAGGTAACAGAAATATTGGATGACATGTTGTATGCACATTACAAGCGTAGTCGCATAGAACCAAACATGGCATTGGATTTAAGAAAAGAGAAAACAGTTTGTTATTAACCAATTAGTTTAGAGTTCCGTTTCCTCACCTTAGGTTGCTAATAGATACTCTTCCAAGCTTTAGAATCACCTTTATAATGTTATTATATTGCTAGAAGACCTAACAAAGTCGATAGAATTTAATTAGAATTAATTCTGGATTTAAAAACCATTCTGTTAACTGAGGGTCGGAGGTAGGGTCGGAGTTATGATCGACCCTGGGTGCGACCCTCCCCAAAATCTGAACTTCCCGAACACTGAGGATCGATACTCAGGATCACATAGGGTTGGATGGTCATCGACCCTCTATGCGATCCTCCGTGGTTTTGGTCAATTTTCCTCCTTTAGTCCATTCTTCGCGTTTGGGGTCCTATGGCTTGCTCCAACAGTCCATTCAACATGCATCCCATGGTCTAAAACCATGAATCACCCACCCAAATAGCTTTCATGTATTCTCTCATGGTTTTCCATAAAAACCTAACCATGGGTTGATGGTTTGGGTTTCTCCGAGATCACACTCTCATCATTATCTAACCTAAGGCCTGTAGAAACTCATGCAGTTAGTATCCATACCTGAGAAGAACACTCCTTCTCTGCAACTCTTCTCATTTTGCTTTCTTTTCTTCCTTGTTTCTCTTCTTCTTCTCTTCCTTCTCTTCTCTTTCTCTCAATTCGATTAGGGTTGTAAAAAGAAGTGAAAGAGGCTTAGGGACATCCTTTAAATAGAGTAGAAACATCCTAAATAAGTCCCTTCAAGATTAGGAAAGAATCCCAATCGAAATTATGGAAATTTCCTAATTTCAGTTTCGGCAGCAACTGAGGGTCGATGGGAGGGTCGATGATCCCGTCGACCCTATGTTTCTAATGTGTCCGACCCTCCCTCTAAAACGGAGGGTCTGACTTTCTGTCTTGGGGGGTCTGACCCTCCCTTGCTGGGTATTCCCCTAATTTAAGTGTTTTTGGGTCGATTTGATACCTGGGATCACGATCTCCTTCACGCCCTTGGTCCATTTGACTCAACCATGATGGGTAAACCTGGTTCAAGGTAATAAGACCGGGTTAGTTTGATACAGGTCTTACATTCCACCCAATGGATGAAAGCCCATAAGAAAATTTGAGTTTCATCGGTTAGTTTAGTAGAAACTTGAAAATTTCCATTTTTGACCTATATTTTGGGGTTTTTCCTAATTATGAAAAATTTCTTCAAACTCGACCTACCTAGTTTAAATTTTTGATTGTATGAGCCATGCAGGATGGTTTAGGACCTATGTAAGTCCTCCTGCCCAAATGTTTGGGTGAAAAGTGAGGCTTTTTCCATTTTACGTCGTTATGATATCAAAATTTTCAAATTTATCTAACTTGTTTTCTTATTTTCTTCTCTTGCAGTTATCATGGTTTGCACTAAGGCTCCTAGAGTTCATGACCAACGATGCTTCAGGTCCATTGAAGCAGAGGTGCGATATCCTTGGTTTGACTTGAAGAAAGTTGAAGGGGGTCGGTGTGTGAACCGAGCCCATTTAGCCCTGTTTGATGTGGAAAGGACGTTTGGTGACATGGGTTGGCTTCCAGTGATCTTGTACGAGGCTTGCACTCACCCAAACTTGGTCAAACAGTTCTACTATCACCTACAGGTAGAGAGTGACTTAGAATATGTTGATAAGGGTAGAGAGCTTTGGATCCCCAGCTGGGTGAAAGGGGTTTCAATCTCTTTCAACTGTCAAGAGTTGGCTGATCTCCTAGGCATTTCCAACGATGGTCAATTAGTTTACTGCACACCTAGGGAGCCACATTTTCTATCTACACAGGTGCATGCAGAAATAGATAGCCAGATTCTTCAGGATGACCATTGGGAGATGAAAGCAGTCATTCTACGTCCAAAGCCACAGGTCTACTGTAAGATTATCTAGCATAATCTTATTCCCCAGGGCAGACACTACGAGATGATCTCACAGCTACTCAGTACCTGCTAACTGTATCTACACTAGGCAGCCTGTCTGCCTTCCATATATTATTCTTCAAACTATGCATAAAGCTACATTGCTTGACTCGAGAGGTAACTTGCCCTATGGGCGACTGATTTCTACCTTGCTCGCCCATCTTCAGGTGGATCTAGTGGATGAGAGGATCCTTGAGGACACTTTCTCAGCTGACATTGATTGGGAGGCCATCAACAGGATGCGCATGAGAGAGATACAGTTCAGTGATGATGAGAGGAATGCTATGAGACGTCCTCTCACTTAGGTAGCAGCAGCAGATGCAGAGGTGGCAGCAGCAGCAGCAGAGGTAGTAGCAGAGGCACACGAGGGTGATGATGAAGAGGATGATGATTTAATGTACATGGATGTGGATGCCATCCCTCCTCCATCGCCACAACATTCTACTAGAGCTGGCCCTTCCAGGGATTCTCATTCAGTTGGCCCTTCGTGCCCACTACTAGATGACATGATGGGGCTGTTACGTGAGATTAGAGTGGCTCAGCGTGTTACTGATTGGAGAGTAGGAGAGCTTCTAGATGCCCAACGCTCTATAGACCAGCGGGTAGCAGATTTGACAACTAGTCTCTGAGCGACTAAGACTCAGGTGGCCTGGCCCGCTAGAGTATATATGCTGAGGACTATGATAGAGATCGTGAGGCACCTCCTCCTCCAGCACCTCCAGCTCCATGATTGCCATTTATATCTTTTCCCTTTTATACTATAGAGTAACTGTCAGGATTGGGGACTGTACTCTGAATTTGATATACATTTGTCTTGTTTTTATTTGGCATAAAAAATTGGTTTCCCTTTTACATATGTACATTATTCTGTTTCTTAATTTATGTCTCATACAACAACACAGGTGCTTATGGTGTTTTCTTATTACATCTTTTAAATTTTATCCTAACTCAGTTCATGACTCATGTGGAAGCAGTTAGGTCAATGGGTAGAACCTGAGATGCTCTGATACTAAGTTGTCACACCCCAATTCTGGTGAATGGTGTGATGAACCGCCAATAAACCAATGGTTCACCCGGGATCTCATATAGGTCATACCCACCATATCAAACCAAATACACATTCTACATTAATAATCGAAGGTAATAAGCAAATAAGCAGAAATCTTACAGATAATCAACTAAGAGTCTAACAATGATAAATAAGTATTTAATCCAATCATCTCTAAACCAAAAGACATTAAAATAAATAATCAATTACATGTCTGATGTTCAAATTATAACTAAACTTAAGCAAAAACACATTGGTTGCACTCGCATGATAAATCATGAGCATCTTCTTCAGCTTCAACGTCCATCGCAGTAACGTGTCCATACGTCGACGCATTCATATATTCTTCAACAATAACTGCATCATCAACTAAAAATATTCGACGTCGAAAGGGTGAGCACACATCATGGCTCAGTGAGCAAACAAGATAATGCAACAAACATATGCATGCAATCAATTCATATCTTTGGTTTGGTTTTTAAGTTTGCAATATACTATAGAAAGCTTTGGTGGCCGCCGCACCTCTATACACGAGTATGTGAATCCGCCCAGTGGATCAAACACCATTGCCATCCCACATGCACCCACCATGGAATAGAGATAGAGCTAAAGTGTTTGGATCAAACACCGCCAACAGTTCCCCTGATGTCCTACCCATACCATCACGTAAGCCCTATTGAAGAGGGCTTACAAACTGGGCTCGCAACTAACCAATCCTTATGCCAAACAGTGTATCCAAGGCCTCACCCTAGCATCCCTCAATACGTCCATAGAGATAGAGCTAAGGGCCCATGATAGAGTTAGAGACCACATGATCCGAGACCACCTCCCCTGATGCCCTATGACGTAATAGTTCTGCTATGGTAATGGCAATACGATGATGTTAGTGGGCAAGACTTGAGTAGAGATAGAGCTAGAGTCTGGTGAAGAGATCAAAGACCACCATACCACATCCTTCCCCTGATGCTCCACTCGCATCCAATACACCAACCACACACATACATTCACATGCCTATTCATAGCATCATCATCATCATCTTGTTATAAATAAATAGAATTAATTATGCATGAACAGTAATAACAGGAATATTAGATGACATGTGAGATGCACATTACAAGCATACAAGAATATAATCAATCATGGCAATGAACTCAATAAAAATAAATAGTTTGTTATTATTCAATTAGTTTAGATCTTATTCCCTCACCTATTAGCAATACTCGATGTCCTTCCAAGCCTTGAAATTCTCTTTGAACTGATTTAACAACCTAAAAGTTATTTGAATTTAGGTTAGTGTAAGCACCCCATTTTTTCCATTTCCAACTGAACAAAGTCCTACTAGTATGTGGACAGCAAAGGAAGAAAGATAAGTGAAAATTTTGGTTTTGACTATGACCTCGAGGTAGTTTTCGGGGGGCCCCACAATAAGGTCATAGGCTGTAATCTGCATGGTTGGATAGGTCACGGAATTATCTTCGAAATGATACCAGAATTGCCCAATTCTGATATCAAATGAAGAAGATATGGTCATTTTAATCAGATGATACGTACAAGGGACGTTTATGAAATTATCATAAATAATCCCAGGGGCTTTTATGTAAATTATCATAAGTTGGACTGTTTGAATTTCAAATCATCATATCTTGATCATCCGACATCTGAATCATATGGTTTAAATACCAATATTTCTTATTTTTAGTCCTCTTCAAAGTGGACGTAAAGGATTTCCGGTAGAAGTAACCAGTGGGCCCCATGCAAACTTCCATGCGAAGTTATCCTTAGAACTTCAAAGCTTCATATCTTTTTCGTTCTACGTCGGATTCAGATGATTCCAAAGCTTGTATTCTTCATTTGTGATGTTCTACAAAGTGGACGTAGAAAATCTTGGGTAGAAGTCTCTGGAGGGTCCCATGCAAAATTACATATGGAAATGGTCATTTAATCTTCAAAAATTCATATTTTGATCATCCCATATCCAAATCAGGTAATTTCAGATTCATTATGTTCCATTTTAGTACTCTACAAAGTGGACGTAAAGGATTTCTGGCAGAATCTCCGAAGGATCCCATGCAGAATGGTCAGCTAAATTATTGATAATTGGTCCGCTTAAACTTCAAAAATTCATAAGTCGACCATTTTATTTCCAAATGAGGTGATTCAAGTTCCTATATTCCTCATTTTTAGTGTTCTACAAAGTGAACGTAGAAAATTTGGAATAGAGGTCATCAAAAAATTCCATGCAAAATGACAGTGGAAATGGCTAATGAAATGATAGAAAGAGAAACCCAGTTAATTTCAGTCAATCCAGTTAACTCAGTTCAAGTTAGTTCTGGCCCAACCCAGCTCAACCCATATCAGCTTAACTCAGTCAACGCAAGCTAGTCTCAACCCGTTTCGAATCAGTTCATCCATGTGCATAGTATTTATATATATATTATATTGTATACTATATATAGATATATGTATGTTAGTAAATATATGTGTACATATGTATATGATATATATTATTATATATAAATGATAAAATCCAAAGGAGATTGAGAAAAAAAAGGAAAGATGAGAGAGAAGAGACGTGAGAGAGAGAGAGATCTCGATTTTGGAGTAAATCCAAAGGAGATTGAGAAAAAAGGAAAATATGAGAGAGAGGAGATGTGAGAGAGAGAGAGATCTCAAATTTTGGAGTAAATCCAAAGGAGATTGAGAAAAAAAGGGATAGATGAGAGAAGAGACGTGATAGAGAGAGAGATTTCATTTTTTTTAAAGGAGATTGAGAAAAAAAATGGAAAGATGAGAGAGAGGAGACATGAGAGAGAGAGATTTCATTTTTTCCAAAGGAGATTGAGAAAAAAAGGAAAAGAGAGAGAGATTTCATTTTTTTCAAAGGAGATTGAGAAAAAAAAGGAAAGATGAGAGAGAGGAGACGTGAAAGAGAGAGATATCACGATTTTAGAGTAAATCCAAAGGAGATTGAGAAAAAAAAGGAAAAGATGAGAGAGAGGAGACGTGATAGAGAGAGATTTCATTTTTTTCAAAGGAGATTGAGAAAAAAAAAGGAAAGATAAGAGAGAGGAGTCGTGAGAGAGAGAGAGATTTCATTTTTTTCGAAGGAGATTGAGAAAAATAGGAAAGAAGAGAAAGAGGAGAAGTGAGAGAGAGAGAGAGATCTCGATTATGCAGTAAATCCAAAGGAGATTGAGAAAAAAAGGAAAGAGGAGAGAGAGGAGGCATGAGAGAGAGAGATTTCGGTTTTTTTGGAAGGAAATTAAAAGAGATTGAGTAAAAGAGAGAATAAAAGAAAAGGAAGAAACGTGAGGAAGGAGGATTTTTCTTTTGGGGGGCTCTCGGTTTTGGGAAAAAAGAGAATAAAAAGAAAAAGAAGAAACGAGAAGAAAGGAGTTTGGTTTCTTTGGGCTCTCGGTTTTGGAAAGAGGGAGAAGAATAAGAGAAAAGAAAAAGAATGTGAGGGGAAGAAGGGGATTTCTTTTGGTGGCTCTCGATTTTGGAAAGAGGGAGAAGAAAGAAAGAAAAGAAAAAAAGGGAGAGGTTTTAGAAAAGAGGAAGAGAAGATCGAACTGAAGAGCGGAAGAAGAAGAAGGAGAAGGAAGCTGTTGGAGGTGGCTCTGCGATTCAGGTAAACCGCTGCCCCCATCTTTTTTTTTTTTTTAACTCCTCTTGCATGATCACCCTTCACGCCTGCAACTTACCCAACCTCCATCTCCTGCTGTACCCTTCACCGCTGCATCATTCATCGTCAACCCCATCCACACTTCATCCATACCCCGCTGCCAGCCTAAGATCCCATATCTTACTCCCTATCAGCCGACCTCTTGCTACCCATCTACCTTGATCATATGCCACTGAATGAATATATTTTATGCTTGATTATATGCCATTGAATGAATATTTTTTTATGCTTGATAATATGCCATTGAATGAATATTTTTTATGCTTGATCATATGCCATTGAATGAATATTTGTTTATGCTTGATCATATGCCATTGAATGAATATTTTTTATGTTTGATCATATGCCATTTGTCACACCCCAATTCCGCACTGTACAGAATGGTGTGATGAACTACTAGCAAACCAACGGTTCAACCAGGATCTCGAGTAGGCTATATCCGTATTATCTAAACTTCCACACATCCATAACCATAATCAGAGTAAATACACAATAGCAGAAATCTTATAGTAAAATGAACTGAGAATCTACTGTGATATAAATATTAAATAGCAAATTATACTGTATCAACTGGGACATAAATAATTATCAAATACATGTCTTTATTAAATTCAAATAAAGAGACCTAAGAAAAATCTAATCGAATACACATGAGTTGCACTCGCAAGGGAAGTCTTGTGTATCTACTTCAGCTTCAGCTTCCATCGCCGCCACGTTCCCGTATGCTGGAGCATTCATATAATCTTCAACCGTATAACCTGCATCATCAACTAAAAATATTCGACGTCGAGGGGTGAGCACACATCACGGCTTAGTGAGTAGACAAAACAATACAACAATACATATGCATGCAATCAATTCATATCTTTGGTCTGGTTTATAGTTTGCAAGGCGCAATAGAAAGGTTGGGTGGTCAAAGGTTAACGTTTATTGACCCCGCCTCTATACACAGGGTGTGGAAGTCTGCCCGAAGGTTAACGTTTATCGTCGTCCCCATCCACCCTAACCATGACATTATACAACAAAGGTTAACGTTTATTACTATATAATACCATACCAACACGTAAGCCCCTGTTAGCGAGGGCTTTCAAACTGGGCTCGCAACTAACCAATTCTAATGCCAAACAGTGTATCCAAGGCCTCACCCCAGCATCCATCAGAATGTCCGTAGAGATAGAGCTAAGACCCCCCCGGTAGAGTCAGAGACTGCAAGGACCGAGACCACCTCCCCTGATACTCTACGACATAATAGTTCTGCTAAAGTAATGGCGATACGACGATGCTAATGCAGAAGACTTGAGTTAGAGATAGAGCTAAAGTGCTGAAACCCGCCAAAGGTTAACGTTTATTGACGTTCTCATCACACCTCCCCTGATACTCGCTCGCATCAAGTACACCAACCACACACATACAGTCACATGCCTATTCCTATCATCATCATCATCATCATGTTATAAAAATAAAGTAATATGCATGGACAAATAATAGAAATATTGGATGACATGTTGTATGCACATTACAAACATATTCGCATAGAATCAAGCATGGCATTGGACTCAAGAAATAGAAAACAATTTGTTATTAATCAATTAGTTTAGAGTTCTGTTTCCTCACCTTACCATGCTAATAGATACTTTTCCAAGCTTTATAATCACCTTTATATTGTTATTGTATTGCTAAAAGACCTAACAAAGTCGATAGAATTTAATTAGAATTAATTCTGAATTTTAAAACCATTCAGTTAACTGAGGGTCGGAGGTAGGGTCGGTGTCATGATCGATCCTGGGTGCGACCCTCCCCAATCTAGACTTCCCGAACACTAAGAGTCGATAGTTAGGATCACCTAGGGTCGGATGGTCATCGACCCTCGGTGCGACCCTCGGTGTACTTTGGTCAATTTTCCTCTTTTAGTCCATTCTTCGTGCTTGGGATCCTATGGCTTGCTCCTACATTCCATTCAACATTCATTCCATGGTCTGAAACCATGAATCATCTACCTAAAATAGCTTTCATAGATTCTCCTATGGATTCCCATGAAAACCTAACCATGGGTTGATGGTTTGGGTTTCCCCGAGATTACACTCTCATCAATATCTAACCTAAGGTCTGTAGAAACTCATGGAATTAGTATCCATACCTATGAAGAATACTCCTCTCTAACTCTTCCCTTTTGGCTAACTTCTCTTCCTTGCTTCTCTTCTTCCTCTTTTCCTTCTTTTCTCTTTCTCTCAATTCTATTAGGGTTGTAAAAGGAGTGAAAGAGGCTTAGGGATGTCCTTTAAATAGATTAGGAACATCCTAAAATAAGTCCCTTTAAGATTAGGAAAGGATCCAAATCGAAAATTAGGAAATTTCCTAATTTCAGTTTTTGCAGAAACTAAGGGTCGATGATCCCGTCGACCCTAGGTTCTTAATGAGTCCGACCCTCCCTTCAAAACTGAGGGTCTCACATTCTGTTCTTGGGGAGTCCGACCCTCCTTGGCTGGGTATGCGACCCTCCCCTTAAACTAAGTGTTTTTGGGTCAATTTGACACCTGGGATCTCGATCTCCTTCACACCCTTGGTCCATTTGACTCGACCATGATAGGTAAACCTGGTTCAAGGTGGTAAGACCGGGTTAGATTGACACGGGTCTTACAACTCCCCCCTACTTATACAAATTTTGTCTTCGAAATTTTACGTACCTTCTGAATCAAATAAGTGAGGGTATTGCTTTAGCATAGCATTTTCTTCTTCCCATGTAATTTCTTCCATGTCTCTACTTTTCCATGTGACCTTATCATAATAGATATCTCGGTTGCGTAGTCGTTGAACCTTTCGGCTGGTGATTTCAGTTGGAGTTACTTCGAATGTCAAATCATCAGTCAATTCCGGTAAATCTATTGTCAACACGTGCGTTGGATCCTTGACATACTTCTTCAATAGGGAAATGTAAAATACGTCATGCGTACTCGACATAGATGGTGGTAGTGCTAACTGATAAGCCACTTTACCACGCTTAGCTAGAATCTCATATGGCCTGACATATCTTGGACTTAGTTTCCTTTTCTGTCCGAACCTTTTTAATCCTCGCATAGGCGATACCTTCAAAAATACTTTATCACCTACGGTGAACTCCAGATCTCTGCGTCGAGTATCTGCATATTGCTTCTGACGATTCTGAGCTGTTCTTACTCTTTCCTTGATAATGTCGACCACTCGGCAAGTCTCTTCAACAAATTCTGGCCCAATAATACTACGTTCTCCAACTTCATTCCAAAACAAAGGAGTTCGCTTCCTGCCATACAGTGCTTCATAAGGTGACATCTGTATATTAGCCTGATAGCTATTGTTATAAGTGAACTCGATCAATGGTAACTTTTCATCCCATGATCCTTTGAAATCAATTACACATGCTCGTAGCATATCTTCTAGAATCTGGATTGTACGCTCTGACTGTCCGTCTGTCTGTGGGTTGAATGCAGTACTGAACTTCAACGTTGTACCCATAGCCTTTTGCAATCCTTCCCAAAACTTGGAAGTAAATCGTGGATCTCTAACAGACACAATGCTTTCTGGAACACCATGTAATCGAACAATATTATCCACATACAGCTTTGCTACCCTCTCCAGTGTATACTGAGGTCGTATCGATATGAAGCGAGCTGTTTTAGTCAGACAATCCACAATCACCCAAACTGCGCCAACTACTCGAGGAGTCAGTGGTTGTCCAGTGACGAAGTCCATAGTGATGCAGTCCCATTTCCATGCTGGTTCCGGTAATGGCTGTAACAGTCCTGTGGGTCTTTGTTGTTCAGCCTTTACTTTCTAACAATTTAGGCATTGAGACACGAACTTGGCTACATCTGCTATCATTCCCCTCCACCAATATAGTTTCTTTAGATCATGACACATTTTTGTACTTCCAGGATGTATCGAATAGATGGTGCTATGGGCTTCTTTCATCAGTCGGTGTCTAATGTCCATACTTTCTGTTTCAGGTACACATATTCTTCCTTTGTATTTCAGTACTCTCTATTCGTCCAAGGTGAACTCAGGATCAATCCTACCTTTCTCAATATCTTCTTGCACTGTTCTCAGATAAGGATCTGATTTGATAGTTGTCTTCACTTCATCCATTATGTCTGGTATAATCTTCAATGCAGCGAACATATTTGAAAACTGATGAATCAACCCATGGTTGGATGATTCATCCGTTGCGTCTATCACATGCTGCTCGTTTCTGTGATTGAATACCATTCTGATAGTACACATTGCTGCAGTTGTGCTAACCTCTCCTTACGATTTTATCATTACTTTTCGGCTTAACGCATCCGCAACTACGTTCGCTTTTCCCAGATGATACTGGATATCACAATCATAGTCTTTCAGTAGTTCCAACCATCTTCTTTGTCTCATATTCAATTCCTTCTGATTAAATAGATAAGTAAGACTTTTATGGTCTGACTTAATCTGGAATTTCTCTCTGTATAGGTAATGTCTCCATATCTTGACAGCATGCACTACTGCCGCTAGCTCCAGATCATGAGTGGGATAATTTTTCTCATGTACCTTTAACTGTCTTGAAGCATAAGCAATTACTTGCTCTCCTTGCATAAGCACACATCCCAGTCCCAGTCCTTACGCATCAGTGTATAGAGTAAATGTCTGTCCTAGATCGGGAATAGTCAAAATCGGAGCGGATATCAATCTGGTCTTCAGCGTTTGGAAACTATTCTCACATTTATCGGTCCACTTGAACTTTTCACCTTTCTTAGTCAAACTGGTGAGAGGTACAGCAATCCAGGAATAGTCTTCTATGAATCTCCGATAATAAGCAGCTAGACCCAGAAAGCTTCTAATTTCTGAAACGCTCTTTGGTGCTTCCCACTTTACAATAGCCTCGATCTTGCTGGGGTCCACTTTGATTCCTTCAGCGGATACTACATGGCCTAAGAAGACGACTTCACTTAGCCAAAACTCACACTTTGAAAATTTGGCATATAGCTTCTCTTTCCTTAAACGCTGTAGGGCAGCATTTAGGTTTTTAATATGGGTTTCTTTGTCCTTGGAGTATACCAATATATCATCAATAAATACTATAACCGACGTATCCAGCATATCGTGGAAAACCCGGTTCATTAGTTCTATAAAAGTTGTCGGTGCGTCCGTTAATCCAAAAGACATAATCGAGATCTCATAATTGGCCAATCCCGATTCTAAAAGCTATCTTCGAGATATCGCTGTCCAAATTCTTCTGCTGATGATATCTTGATCGAAGATCAATCTTAGAAAATACCGTTGCTCTTTGCAACTGTTTAAACAAGTCATCGATCTGAGGTGATAGATGTCGATTCTTGATCATGAGCTTGTTCGATTCTCGGTAGTCTATACGCAGACAACACGAATTGTATTGGCACTCCCCGTGATGCAATACTTAGCCTATTAGGACCTTAGTCTAATAACTCTTGTAGTTAAGTCTCAGTTCCTTCAATTTTATAAGAGCTATTCATAGGTGCCTTTGACACAAGTATCGTCCTTGGGTAACAAGTCGATGACGAACTCGTCGCATGATCAGATGGTAACCCAAGTGAGTGTCCTGGAAACACACCTGAAATTTATGCATCACATCAATATCTTCCATCTATGGTGCTTCTTTGGAAACATGTACCACATATACCATATATCCAACTCATTACTCCTTAAAGCATCTCTTCGCTTTTAGCATAGAGAGGATCAACTTTCTTTTCTTAGGCAACATACTTCCAATAAAACTAAATTATATGTCGTCTTTATTCTTGAATGATAATCTCTTCTATGCACATAACAACTTGTAGAGTGTTGAGATAACCAGTCTATCCCCAAGATGACATCAAAGTCTGCCATCTCAAGTCTAATTAGGTTTCGTCCAAATTCCATCCATTTAGCAATCTCAAAATAGATTCTTCATTACTTCATCTGAGGTTCATTGGCTATAGAATTTAATCTGAATCCAATCATCTTTCTTCCAATAATTTCATTATCACTAATCATCTTTATCAACAAAGGTCAGGGAGTGTATGAATCAAAATGTTCATCCAAGAGTGATTCACCTCTGTCTGTTGCATTAGCATAATGAAAACACTAGCTTTATCTAGTGAACCTAGGTTTCAAGAATCAGGTGTAAATCTGTGGTAATCCAACCGGCATCCAAAGGTCCTTAGGTCGCACGGTGGTCCAAATACATGGAAATAGAGGTTTTACAGTCCTTAACCTCATGGTTACAGGTTCTATCGAGTATATAATGCCATTGGTCAAGGCACTACAAGAGTAAATATAGGGAAGCTTTCATACATCAGTAAATCAGGTATAAATTAGAAGATGTACACTCAACATGATTAAACATTTAACTGTTCATTCAGTTCATATCACTGTTCATGTTGTCGATCATGAGAGTGGCTCAGATTGGTATAATCAGGACTAATACTAAAGAAATAATATCTATAACTTCAATTGACAGGTTAAATCGAGAAGGCATCCTATCAATGTACGAGAAATTAAAATCTAGTATGTGCATCCTCTATAATCATAAAAGTAAATCACTAATGCACCGCATCCTATATAAACATATCTAGTTACATGGTCACAATAGATTTGATCCTTTGCTGAAAACGTTTTAGGCTTCATCTTCAGAAAATATTCCTCAATCCTTGGTCGGATCATTGTGTCATGATGCAGCTATCCCATACATCGATGCTTGATAAGGGTAACCACCTTGATACACTACTTGTTGTGCACCAAACTTCTGCACTGGGGTGTGCTTTACTGGGACTTGCTATGTGGTAGGCAATGTGTTATACCTAACTGGTGTTGGGGTACAGTGATGCTACCAATTGGTACCGTACTTGGTCATGTCCTTTGGATTTAGCCCGAGATCTTTTCCTTTATCTCTACAGGGGTTTTGGCATTACTAGCCATTTTCTTTCTTCTTCTATCCTACATCGAGTTTCACATCTTGTGAGTACCAACTCAGTATTCTAATTTTCTACTGTACAGATGCTTCCTTCTTGCTACTGTACAATATCACTTGTATACTTAGATAACTACCCAACTTATAGATAATACCCTATATTATTGGTTTATCAGGATACATTTTGGTCTTCTCTTTCTGTTTGAGTATATATATATGGTTCCACCTTTTATATGTACATTATTGTCTTATTTATGTTCTGTCTCAACTAATACAGGTGCTTATTGTGTGTTTGTATTAGAGCTTTTAATTTATCCTATCTCAGTTCACAATTCATTGTGAATGTATGCTAGTTCAGCGGACAAGGCCTGAGATGCTCTGATACCAAGTTGTCACACTCCAATTCCGTACTGTACAGAATGGTGTGATGAACCGCTAGCAAACCAATGGTTCAACGAGGATCTTGAGTAGGCTATATCCATGTTATCTAAACTTTCACACATCCATAATCATAATCAGAGTAAATACACAATAGCAGAAATCTTATAATAAAATGAACTGAGAATCTACTGTGATATAAATATTAAATAGAAAATTATTCTGTATCAACTGGGACATAAATAATTATCAAATACATGTCTTTATTAAATTTAAATAAAGAAACCTAAGAAAAATCGAATCGAATACACATGAGTTGCACTCGCAAGAGGAGTCATGTGTATCTACTTCAGCTACAACTTCCATCGCCGTCACATTCCCGTATGCTGGAGCATTCATATAATCTTCAACCGTATAACCTGCATCATCAACTAAAAATATTCGACGTCGAGGGGTGAGCACACATCACGGCTCAGTGAGTAGACAAAACAATGCAATAATACATATGCATGCAATCAATTCATATCTTTGGTCTGGTTTACAGTTTGCAAGGCGCAATAGAAAGGTTGGGTGGTCAAAAGTTAACGTTTATTGACCCGCCTCTATACACAGGGTGTGGAAGTCCGCCCGAAGGTTAACGTTTATCGTCATCCCCATCCACCCTAACCATGTCATTATACAACAAAGGTTAACGTTTATTGCTATATAATACCATACCAAAACGTAAGCCCCTGTTAGCGAGGGCTTGCAAACTGGGCTCGCAACTAACCAATCCTAATGCCAAACAGTGTTTCCAAGGCCTCACCCCAGCATCCCTCAGAATGTCCATAGAGATAGAGCTAAGGCCCCCCTGGTAGAGTCAGAGACTACAAGGACCGAGACCACCTCCCCTGATACTCTACGACAAAATAGTTCTGCTAAAGTAATGGCGATACGACGATGCTAATGCACAAGACTTGAGTTAGAGATAGAGCTAAAGTGCTGAAATCCGCCAAAGGTTAACGTTTATTGACGTTCTCATCACACCTCCCCTGATACTCGCTCGCATCAAGTACACCAACCACACAAATACAGTCACATGCCTATTCCTATCATCATCATCATCATCATGTTATAAACAATAAAGTAATATGCATGAACTAATAATAGAAATATTGGATGACATGTTGTATGCACATTACAAACATATTCGCATAGAATCAAGCATGGCATTGGACTCAAGAAATAGAAAACAGTTTGTTATTAACCAATTAGTTTAGAGTTATGTTTCCTCACCTTAGCTTGCTAATAGATACTTTTTCAAGCTTTATAATCACCTTTATAATGTTATTATATTGCTAGAAGACTTAACAAAGTCGATAGAATTTAATTAGAATTAATTCTCAATTTAAAAACCATTCTGTTAACTGAGGGTCCGAGGTAGGGTCGGTGTCATGATCGACCTTGGGTGCGACCCTCCCCAATCTGGACTTCACGAACACTGAGGGTCGATAGTTAGGATCACCTAGGGTCGGATGGTCATCGACCCTCGGTGCGACCCTCGGTGTACTTTGGTCATTTTTCCTCTTTTAGTCCATTCTTCGTGCTTGGGATCCTATGGCTTGCTCCTACATTCCATTTAACATTCATTCCATGGTCTGAAACCATGAATCATCCACCTAAAATAGCTTTCATACATTCTCCTATGGTTTCTCATGGAAACCTAACCATGGGTTGATGGTTTGGGTTTCCCCGAGATCACACTCTCATCAATATCTAACCTAAGGTCTATAGAAATTCATGGAATTAGTATCCATACCTGAGAAGAATACTCCTTCTCTGCAACTCTTCTCTTTTGGCTAACTTCTCTTCCTTGCTTCTCTTCTTCCTCTTTTCCTTCTCTTCTCTTTCTCTTAATTTTATTATGGTTGTAAAAGGAGTGAAAGAAGCTTAGGGACGTCCTTTAAATAGAGTAGGAACATCCTAAAATAAGTCCCTTTAAGATTAGGAAAGGATCCAAATCGAAAATTAAGAAATTTCCTAATTTCAGTTTCGGCAGAAACTGAGGGTCGATGGGAGGGTCGATGATCCCGTCGACCCTAGGTTCCTAATGAGTCCGACCCTCCCTTCAAAACTGAGGGTCTGACTTTCTGTTCTTGGGGAGTCCGACCCTCCTTGGTTGGGTATGCGACCCTCCCCTTAAACTAAGTGTTTTTGGGTCGATTTGATACCTAGGATCTCGATCTCCTTCACGCCCTTGGTCCATTTGACTCGACCAAGATAGGTAAACCTGGTTCAAGGTGGTAAGACCGGGTTAGATTTACACGGGTCTTACACCATTGAATGAATATTTTTTTTTATGCTTGATCATGTGCCATTAAATGAATATTTTTTATGCTTGATCATATGCCATTGAATGAATATATTTTATGCTTGATCATGTGCCATTGAATGAATATTTTTTTATGCTTGATCATATGCCATTGAATGAATATTTTTTATGCTTGATCATATGCCATTAAATGAATATTTTTTTATGCTTGATCATATGCCATTGAATGAATATTTTTTATGCTTGATCATATGCCATTGAATGAATATTTTTTTATGCTTGATCATGTGCCCTTGAATGAATATTTTTTATGCTTGATCATGTGCCATTGAATGAATATTTTTTATGCTTGATCATATGCCATTGAATGAATATTTTTTATGCTTGATCATATGCCATTGAATGAATATTTTTTATGCTTGATCATATGCCATTGAATGAATATTTTTTATGCTTGATCATATGCCATTGCATGAATATTTATTATGCTTGATCATATGCCATTGAATGAATATTTCTTATGCTTGATCATATGCCATTGAATTAATATTTTTTATGCTAGATCATATGCCATTGAATGAATATTTTTTATGCTTGATCATATGTTTGATCATATGCCATTGAATGAATATTACTTATGCTTGATCATATGTTTGATCATATGCCATTGGTTTTGATTTTTCTTTATCATGTTACCAAGATGCTCAATAAATCTGATTTTTATTTGAGTCATTAAATACGAAATCTGACCTATCCTTATTTGATCATCATTTTGTGTAATCTAAACCATTGGATGCCATGTTGATATGTCTACCAATGCTTACATTGCTGACAAGCCATACTTGGAATGCTTTTACATGTTGTCTTTAGGTGCTTACATGATTCTTATTGTTTTGGAATGCTACACATGTTTATAGCCATATTAGATGCTCATTGCCATATTGGATGTTCATTTCCATATTTGGATGCTCATTGCCATATTAGATGCTCATTGGCATTTTGGATGTTCATTGCCATATTTGGATGTTCATTGCTATATTTAGATGTTGATTGCCATATTTGGATGTTCATTGCCATATTTATATGCTCATTGCCATATTTGGATGTTCATTGCCATATTAGATGCTCATTGCCATATTAGATGCTCATTGCCATATTTAGATGCTCATTGCCATATTTGGATGTTCATTGCCATATTTGGATGCTCATTGCCATATTTGGATGCTCATTGCCATATTTGGATGCTCATTGCCATATTTGGATGTTCATTGCCATATTTGGATGTTCATTGTCATATTTGGATGCTCATTGCCATATTTGGATGTTGATTGCCATATTTGGATGCTCATTGCCATATTTGGATGCTCATTGCCATATTTGGATGCTCATTTCCATATTTGGATGTTCATTGCCATATTTGGATGCTCATTGCCATATTTGGATGCTCATTGCCATATTAGATGCTCGTTGCCATATTTAGATGCTCATTGCCATATTTAGATGCTCATTACCTTATTTGGATGCTCATTGTCGTATTTAGATGCTCATTGCCATATTAGATGGTCATTGCCATATTTAGATGCTCATTGCCATATTTAGATGCTCATTGCCATGTTTGGATGCTTATTGCCATTGCCATATTATGAATTGTCATGCTTAGATAGCATATTAGATCATGCCACATAGGTCCTTGCCTTATTTGCAATACATGCCATATTTGAGTGATTTTAAACAATCTTACTACATGTGAATTTCTTGCCATAAATATTTTATATGCCATATTTAGATAAAATATTCTATATTGGGCAATAATTTAATTTATGCTACACCCTAGTCAAACTGCCATATCTGTACACCTAGCAAACATATTAGGTGTGGGGACGTCCATTTAGGCACCCACATTCTTGGGAAGGGCATAATGGGAATAATAAAAACCTTAATAAAGAAAGAAAAATGTTTTGCCAAACCTTCCAAAATTAGAATTCAGGATGAAAAGGGTAATTTAGGATGATTTTTCCCCTCAGTAAACCCTAAACCTAGAATAGGTTCTAAACCCTAAACCTAGAATAGGTTCTCAATCCCAAACCTAGAACAGGTTCTCACTTTCTAACCTAGAACAGGTTATTATATTCTAAACTACCTGGATTCTGATTCCTAGGGCAAACCCTAGGATACGTAGGCTATTTGGGAGAAACCCAAATTCGGATCCACACCTTAGTCCATTTGGACTATCCATAGATCCACTAGGATATTTATCCACATTTTGACCCACATAGGGTTATCCACATTCCAACCCAGAATGGGTTATCCATATTTCAACCCAAATAGGGTTATTCATAGATCCACTAGGACTATCTATCAGTCCACAAGGACTATCCAGATCCTAACCCATAGGATTTCTCAACCTTTCAAGCATAAAAACTTCAACTTCAACAATGAACTTAATCATGCACAAGAATAAATCACATCCATAAACTTTAATCACACCTGAACTACGATGGTGAACCTGATTTTTAGAATAAATCCGTAATACGTAGTCAATCTGATGGATACAGATTCGGTTCAATGATATCAAACCACTTGTTTTGGTTTGGTTTAACAAATAGAGTCTAACATAGGAAAGGTTTAGGAGACCGATTTTGATCGGGCGGTTTGGGTGCCTAACCCCTTCCCATAACTGTAACCTGACGCTTACCTAATCTCTGATGGACCAGAAATCCAATCTAAGGGTCATGAGTCAATCGAAGTCTTACCTTGGGGTGAGATTTCACATTTCTAATGTCCTAGACCTTAATCTAGGTGGTGACTTCTAAAGGTTTTCCATCTTTGTCCTCACAGTGGCGACTTTACTGGGGAATAAATGTCAAACTCCTAAATGAAAACTTTTCTTGTGTGAATTGGATGCTAGATTTTAGGATACTATATTTATGCTTGTATATTATTGCTTTGGGGGAATGAGTTCAGTCACACATTCGTACGAGTAGCCAAACTGGGTCCCATGCATATGGGGTAGCCTGCTAGGCGAAACACACAGCCTTGGCCTGTACTTTGTGAGACGACGACCGGTGAGAATCCTTTAACGAGCATTTCTTGGGTCCGCCTAAGAATGCGTTATGCTACTCCACGTCGCTTGGATCCTTGCAACATAGTATATAAAGGGATTGGGGGTCCATTATTCATCGAGCGTTCGGTGATAGGTTACCCCATCCTCGTCAAGGTGGCCTTTTTTGTCCTAACCCAGTTTGAGCCACATGTATATTATTTTTTGTCTATTTTTGAACCAACATGGTAAAATCCACTCAATCATAATATTTGCATCCGAGACGTCGAAGTTCTGCCCGTTTTTATCCTGGACTTGTCAACATCTTTGGATCCACACTTGAGTATTCTTGTCTCTCACTTGTTGGGAGCGTGAGGGTTACGTATACCTGCATACACATTAGTGTGGGCAGTCTGTACACGCCCTCCATCGTACAAAGCTCATTGTGTTGACCATTAAATATTGATACATCAATCTCAAAAATGATCAGAAAATCTTCATCACGGCATAGATACTATGATCAAGTAAAAATTTATCGATTTTTTCAATCATGAACTGCTTTTGCTAACCATCCCTAATAAGGAGGACGGATTAATATATCCATTTTAATTTCATCGAATTAGGTAACCTAAGTGGCCAGACCTTGGTACCACTGATTATCCATTTTTTGGAATCACAAGGTCCCAAGACTGAACACATGGCTTAATCAAATTCAATTAAATTGACTCGGATAATGTTTACCTAATCGTCCTTATGAGGGAGCTAACTCTTGTTTGGTTGAGTCATCCTTGATTGTGTATGTAACTTCTTTTCACTCCCGTTATCTTAGAGTCCTAATATTTATCACTTTTGGGTTCCTTTCCGGTATTCAGCTAAGGAGTCAGCCCAAACTACAACCATTTCTACCTCTTGGATAAGGGATCCCGTTACTGGGAGGTTATCTAGGTTGTACATACCAGAGCCAGTTAGTCCCATCTCAACCACATCAACTGAATCAATGGCTGAAGGATCAAACCAAGCCCCGAACAATATGGATGCTAGAATGGAAAAGATGGAGGATACCATGGGAATGTTAACTGCCGCAGTAAAGGATATCCAATTTCAATTGCAGGCTCAAGGGTTGACCTTTGAAAGGGTAAATATGGCACTGCTACAAGGACCGGGTACCCCTAATGCAGCTATGTCAAAAATTTTCATAAACCCGGCATTCGAAGATATGGAAGGTGCCATACCCCATAAACAGTCCATCGTTCAGGTTACCCCGGTGACTAAGAAATCGAAGGAAGAAGATGGCCCATACAGTGACAAATTAAGTCAAGTGGAAAAAATACTAAGGGGCATGAAAGGAGTAGAAAGTCAAATCATTGATGCCGAAGGATTATGCTTCTTTCCAGAAACTAAGCTGCCTCCCAAGTTTAAATGGACCACCGAGAAATTTGATGGGACAGGAGATCCCAGGGCCCATTTAAGATCATTCACAGGCCTATTGAAGCAAGGAAGGATTTACTGATGAGCAGTTTGGACAGGCATTCCAATTCTCACTCACGGGTGGGGCTCATTGATGGTTGATGAATCTGAACCCATCACAAATACATTCTTGGTCAGATATCACCAAAGCATTTATCACATTTTATTCCTACAATACAGAGATAGAGACCCACCGTAGGCAATTGGAAACCATGGTCCAAGTACAAGGAGAGACATTCACGGCCTATTTTACCCGGTTCAGAAGTGTTGCAGCAATGCTTTGGGATCGACCCTCTGAAAGAGAACAAGTGCAGATAATGATGAGAGGTTTAAGTGGGCCATATAAAACATATATCTTCGGCTAGGCCATCCTATCATTCGAAGGGCTCGTGGTTGTGGGACAACAAGTGGAGGATGCCATAACCCGAGGAGATATATTACCAGGAAAGTCAAAAAGGTCAGAAGGGGTGTCAAATAGAAGGGCGTACCCACCAAGAATCCCAGGAAATCAATCTGTAAAGAAAATAGCTAATACCAATTCTGAACCATTGATCTTGGGAAGTTCAAGTTACACCCCACCACAGCAAGCAAGACCAAGGAGGTAGTTTACCGATTTGGGGATGACCCGATCCAAGGCTCTGGACAAATTAATACAAGCCAAGAAGTTGACAATGCTCGACCCTCATCCACCTCAAGTCCTCTTCCATCGAATTTTCGTATGGATCTTTTCTGTAAGTACCACAATCAACATGGGCATGACACGGCCAATTGCTATAGATTAAGGCATGCCATACAGGATCTGTTGGATTCCGATAAATTTAAGGTCCAGCCCTGACAAGTGTCAGTGGTGAATAATCCCCTCCCTCACCACAACATCAATTTCATAGAATGGGGAGATAAGCCCTCAGACCATATGCCAGTCATAGAAGGAGTAAGCAATATGGTTGTCACATCCGTTGACGAAGTAAACATGTTGGGTAGCCATCAACAAGAAGAAGAAGAATATGATTTCTATTTTCCGTTGACGAAGTAAACATGTTGGGCTCAAAGCAACTTGCATTTGAGCCTGTGCGTATTGCATTTGTTGCAGCTGCTGTGCTAGATTCATTACCACGGTTGGTAACTCCGGGGGTGGAGGTGGCAAGTTGACAGGGTTTGCCTGATCTGGATTTCCTAGGGGTACAACCTGTGGATTTCCCTGGGCGTATATATCTTCTTGGCTAGTTTCCTCCATAGGTGGTGGTGGAACTGCATTTCGGCTTTTCCTTGTTACTCTACGCCCAGACATATTTTCTTCTGAGATTGGTGGTTCCTGAAAATCATCAAAATAAGTGAGACAATCATTTATACTACTTGTAGGTACGCTAACCGATGTAAAATTTCAAAATTTTCAGCTCATTCTATCAAAAATACTGTCTTTTCTATGCAGGGTCGATGGTGGGGGTCGATGGTATGTCCGACCCTCAGTATCCGACCCTGGGGATAACCTGTTCTTCCCGAGAGCTGAGGGTCGATGGGTATCCGACCCTCAGTATCCGACCCTGGGAATGACCTATTCTTCCCGAGAGCTGAGGGTCGATGTGAGGGTCGATGGGTATCCGACCCTTAGTATCCGACCCTGGTTTTCTGTCAGACTCCCGAGAGCTGAGGGTCGATGGGAGGGTCCATCCGAGGGTCGATGATCCTGGTCGAATTGTCCGACCCTCGGACTATAAATCAAACCGTTAAGGTTCGATTCTGGGTTCATTCTCTATTATTTCCCTCCCGTTTTGATTCGTCTCTCACCTCTGAGTTGCTACAGTGCCACTATGTTATTTTGGTCAGTTTGGATCCGTGTTTTGTTGTCCACATCATCCCTACAGGTATGCTTTCTCGTTTTTACCTGTTTGTAGGTTTCCATTTCTAGGTTTTTGTCCCTTTAACTTGTATTTTTCAAATTAAACTTTTTCAACCGTAAAAATTTGATTTTTATTGGGGGCTTTTGTTATTGGTGTCTCGAGGAACGAAAGGCCAAATTTTTTTTTTAGTTTATCAGTTGGTTATCGAGAAACTTGGATTTTTTCTCTTTTTGCCCTAATTTGTCGAAATTTTTGATTTCTCTCAATTTCTTCAAATTAGACTTCATTAGCTAGAATTTCCTACTGTTTGAGTGTTGTAGAATATGTTGGAACCTACGTAAGTCCTCCTGCCCACGTGTATGGGTGACAATTGAGGCTTTTGGCCAACTTACGTCGTTATAATGTCAAATTTCAGATTTTTATCCTATTAACTCATTATATGTTTTTCTTTCCTATTTGGTAGATACCATGGCTCGTACCAAGTTACCCAGAGTTCGTGATTCACTTCGCTTCCGCTCCAACGAAGTCGAGGCACAGTATTCCCACTACGCTCGTAAGAAGGTAGAGGGTGGTTGTATGGTGAACTTGGCTGAGTTAGCCTTGTTCAACGTGGAGAGGGCCTTTGGTGATATGGGGTGGCTCCCTGTCATCACTTATGATGCTTGTACATGCTTGGATTTAGTGTGAAATTTTTATTGTAATCTCAAGGTGGTGGGGGATTACAATGATTTGGATAGGGGTCACGAGCTACGCATCACCAGCTATGTCAAGGGGGTGAACATTCCATTCGATTATCGGCAACTGGCCGACCTACTGGGAATTCCCTAGGATGGCCCCATGGTTTACTGTGCTCCTGGAGAGCACCAGTTTGTTTCTACAGAGATGAGGGCTGAGATTGATAGTCAGCTACTACGATCTGATCGCGAGCAGATGAGAGCTTGCTATATGCGTCCGGCTCCACGGGTCTTTTGCAAGATTATCCAGCATAATCTGATTCCGCAGAGTGGCCATTACGAGAGGGTTTCTCAGCTAACCCAATATCTTCTGTACAACATTTGTACTAGACAGCCCGTCTGCCTTCCTTACATCATCATGTGGACTATGATCAGTGCCACATTGCCCAGTCATAGGGGTAATCTACCCTACGGACGTATGATCACTGTTCTGCTTACCCGCCTAGGGGTTGATTTAGTGGATGAGAAGATTCAGGAGAAAACCTTCTCATCGCCTCTAGATTGGGAGGTTATCTGCAAGATGGGTATGCGGGATGCCCAAGTCAGTGACGAGGAGAGGAACGAGATGGTGCGCCCTCACACTCGCATCGAGATTGCTAACGCTGAGGCAGCTGCTGCCGCTGCTAGAGTTCATGCGGATCCTGTCGATGAAGATGACCGCATGTATGTTGACTCGATACCACCGCCTTCACCCACGCATGCGGCTGGAGCTGGTACTTCCGCTGCGGCGGGTCCTGCACCCAAGACTGGTCCTTCTCATGTGGCTGGTCCTTTACGCCCACCTTCTGATATGATGGAGATGTTGCATGAGATCAGAGAGGCTCAGCACAGATCTGATCTGAGGATGGAGGAGCTTCTAGACGCCCAGCACCGGACTGATCAGCGGGTGGCTGATCTCACAGCTACTCTTTAGGCGACTCAGACTCAGGTGGCCTGGTTGACTAGAGTCGATGCCGAGCACTATGACAGAGATCGTGAGGCACCGCCTCCTCCTTCACCTCCAGCTTCTTGATTGTATTTATTTTCTTTGTACTGCAGAGAAACTGTCCGGGTTGTGGACTATACTCTGCTTTAGTTATGTATATACGTTTGTTTCTCTCTCATTGTATGTAAAATTGTTTCCCATTTAATAGATGCATTATTCTCTTGTTAAATTTGGTCTCAACCATCACTTGTGCTTATAGTGGGTTAATATTATTGTTTTTACTTTTATCCAATCTCAGTTCACAATTGTCTTGAATGTATGCTAGTTCAGCGGACAGGGCCAGAGATGCTCTGATACCAAGTTGTCACACCCCAATTCCACACTATTCAGAATGGTGTGATGAACCGCTAACAAACCAACGGTTCAACCAGGATCTCGAGTAGGCTGTATCCGTGTTATCTAAACTCCATACATCCACATTCATTACCAGAGTAAATATATATTAACGGAAGTCTTACAGTAAAATGAATTGAAAATCTACTGTGATATTAATATTTAAATAACAAATTATTCTGTATCAACTTGGACATAAATAAATATCAAATACATGTCTATAATAAATCTAAGTAAGAAAACTAAGAAAATATCTAATGAAATACACATGAGTTGCACTCGCAAGAAGAGTCATGTGTATCCTCTTCAGCTTGAAATTCCATTGCCGCTACGTTTCCGTACGCTGGAGCGTTTACATAATCTTCAACGGTATAACCTGCATCATCAATTAAAAAATATTCAACGTCTAGGGATGAGCACACATCATGGCTCAGTGAGCAAACAAAACAATGCAACAGTACATATGCATGCAATCAATTCATATCTTTGGTCTGGTTTATAGTTTGCAATGTGCAATAGAAAGGTTGAGTGGTCAAACGTTAACGTTTATTGACCCCGCCTCTATACACAGGGTGTGGAAGTCCGCCCAATGGTTAACGTTTATTGTCGTCCCCATCCACCCTAATCATGAACATTATACAACAAAGGTTAACGTTTATTGCTGTATAGTGCCATACCAACACGTAAGACCCTGCTGGCGAGGGCTTGCAAACTGGACTCGCAACTAACCAATCCTAATGCCAAACAGTGTGTCCAAGGCCTCACCCCAGTGTCCCTCAGAATATCCATAGAGATAGAGCTAAGGCCCCCCGGTAGAGTCAGAGACTACAAGGACCGAGACCCCCTCCCCTGATACTCTACGACATAATAGTTCTGCTAAAGTAATGGCGATACGACGATGCTAATGCACAAGACTTGAGTTAGAGATAGAGCTAAAATGCTGAGACCCGTCAAAGGTTAACGTTTATTGATGTTCTCATCATGCCTCCCCTGATACTCACTCGCATCAAGTACACCAACCACACAGATACAATCACATGCCTATTCCTATCATCATCATCATCATCATGTTATAAACAATAAAGTAAATATGCATGAACAAGTAATAGAAATATTGGATGACATGTTGTATACACATTACAAACATAGTCGCATAGAATCAAGCATGGCATTGGACTCAAAGAAAAAAGAAAATAGTTTGTTATTAACCAATTAGTTTAGAGTTTCGTTTTCTCACCTTAGCTTGTTAATAGATCCTCTTCCAAGCTTTAGAATCACCTTTATAATGTTATTATATTGTTAGAAGACCTAACAAAGTTGATAGAATTTAATTAAAATTAATTCTGAATTTTAAAACCATGCTGTTAACTGAGGGTCGGAGGTAGGGTCGGAGTCATGATTGACCCTGGGTGCGACCCTCCCCAAATCTGGACTTCCAGAACCCTGAGGTTCGATACTCAGGATCACATAGGGTCGGATGGTCATCGACCCTCTGTGCGACCCTCGGTGGGTTTTGATCAATTTTCCTCCTTTTAATCCATTCTTCATGTTTGGGGTCCTATGGCTTGCTCCTACAGTCCATTCACCATGCATTCCATGGTTTAGAACCATGAATCACCTACCCAAATACCTTTCATGTATTCTCCCATGGTTTTCCATGAAAACCTAACCATGGGTTAATGGTTTGGGTTTCTCCGAGATCACACTCTCATCATTATCTAACCTAAGGCCTGTAGAATTTTGTGGAATTAGTATCCATACCTGAGAAGAACACTCCTTCTTTGCAACTCTTCTCCTTTTGCTTTCTTCTCTACCTTGTTTCTCTTCCTCTTCTCCTCCTTCTCTTCTCTTTCTCTCAATTCAATTAGGGTTGTAAAAGGAGTGAAAGAGGCTTAGGTAAGTCATTTAAATAGAGTAGAAACATCCTAAATAAGTCCCTTTGAGATTAGGAAAGAATCCTAATCGAAATTATGGAAATTTCCTAATTTCAACTTTGGCGGCAATTGAGGGTCGATGGGAGGGTCGATGATCCCGTCGACCCTAGGTTTCTAATGTGTCCGACCCTCCCTGTAAAACAGAGGGTCTGACATTCTGTCTTGGGGGGGTCTGACCCTCCCTTGTTGGGTATGCGACCCTCTCCCTAATTTATGTATTTTTGGGTCGATTTGAAACCTAGGATCACGATCTCCTTCACGCCCTTGGTCCATTTGACTCAACCATGATGGGTAAATCTGGTTCAAGGTGATAAGACTGGGTTAGTTTGATATGGGTCTTACATGACTCATATCCATCCATCCATTTAGCAATCTCGGAACAGATTCTCCTTACTTCATCTGAGGTTTTCTTGGTTATAGAATCTAATCTGAATTTAATCGTCTTCCTCTAATAATTTCATTGTTAACTAAGTATCTCTATCAACGGATGTCAAATAATATAAGAATTAGAATGTTTATTCAAAAGTAATTCATTTCCTTCTTTCGAATTCAGTATGATGAAGGACACTTTTTTTATCTAGTGAACCTAGGTTTAAAAGATCTAGAGTAAATCTATGGTAATCCAACCGGCATCCAAAGGTCGTTAGGTTGCACGGTGGTCCAAATATATGAAAGTAGAGATTTTACAACTCTTAGCCTCATGGTTATATGTTCTATCGAGCATATAATTACATTGGTCGAGGCACTACAGGAATAAATCTGGAGAAAATTTTGGTACATCAATAAATTAGGTATAAATCAGAAAGATGTACGCTCAACATGATTAAACCTTTAACCTAATTCAGACATTGACGTTGTCGATCATGAGAGTAGCTTAGATTGGTATAATCAGGATTAATTCTTAGGAAATAACATCTATAACTCCAATTGACAGGTTGAATCAATAAGGTATTCTGCTAAGGCACGAGAATTAGAATCAGGTATGTGCATCTTCTATAATAATAAGAGTAAATCAATAATGCACCGCATCTTATATAAACCTATCTAGTTATATAGCCATAATAGATTTGATCCTTTGTTGAAATGTTTGAGGCTTCATCTTTAGAAAATATTCCTCAACCCTTGTTGGACATTCTGTCATGATGTAGCTATCCCATACATTGGTGGCTGATAAGGGTAACCACCTTGATACACTGTTTGTTGTGGACCAAGCTTCTACACTGGAGTGTGCATTACTGGGACCTACGGTATGGTAGGCACTGTGTTACGACTAACATGTGCTGCGAGTACAGTGTTACTACCAACCACTTGACATAGATGGTGGTAGTGCTAACTGATAAGCCACTTTTCCACACTTAGCTAGAATTTCATATGGCCCGACATATCTTGGACTTAGTTTCTCTTTCTGTCGGAACCTCTTCAATCCTCGCATAGGCGATACCTTCAAAAATACTTTATCACCTACGGCGAACTCCAGATCTCTTCGTCGAGTGTCTGCATATTGCTTCTGACGGTTCTGAGATGTTTTCACTCTTTCCTTGATGATGTCGACCACTCGACAAGTTTCTTCTACAAATTCCGGTCCAACTATACTACGTTTTCCAACTTCATTACAAAATAAGGGAGTTCGACACTTCCTGCCATACAGTGCTTCATAAGGTGACATCTGTATAGTAGCCTGATAGCTATTGTTATAAGCGAACTCGATCAATGGTAACTTTTCGTCCCATGATCCTTTAAAATCAATCACACATGCTCGTAGCATATCTTCTAGAATCTGGATTGTACGCTCCGACTGTCCATCTGTCTGTGGGTGGAATGCAGTACTGAACTTTAACATTCTATCCATAGCCTTTTGCAATCCATCCCAAAACTTGGAAGTAAATCGTGGATCTCTATCGGACACAATGCTTTCTGGAACACCATGTAATCGAACAATGTTATCCACATACAGCTTCGCTAACCTTTCCAGTGTATACTGAGGTCGTATAGGTATGAAGCGACCTATTTTAGTCAGACGGTCCACAATCACCCAAACTGTGTCAACTACTCGAGGAGTCAATGGTAGTCCCGTGACGAAGTCCATAGTGATGCAGTCCCATTTCCTTACTGGTTCCGATAGTGGCTGCAACAGTCCTGCTGGTCTTTGTCGTTCAGCCTTTACTTTCTGACAATTTAGGCATTGAGACACGAACTTGGCTACATCTGCTTTCATTCCCCTCCACCAATATAGTTTCTTCAGATCATGATACATTTTTGTACTTCCAGGATGTATCGAATAGATGGTGGTATGGGCTTCTTTCATCAGTCGGTGTCTAATGTCCATACTTTCTGTTTCAGGTACACATATTCTTCCTTTGTATTTCAGTACCTTCTCGTCATCCAAGGTGAACTCAGGGCTAGTCCTACCTTTCTCAATATCTTCTTGTACTGTTCTCGGATAAGGATCTGCTTTGATAGCTGTCTTCACTTCATCCACTATGTCCGGTATAATCTTCAATGCCACGAACATATTCGAAAACCGATGAATAAACCCTTGGTTGGCTGATTCAACCATTGTATCTATCACATACTGCTCGTTGCCGTGATTGAATACCATTCCGGTAGTACACATTGCTGCAGTCGTGCTAACTTCTCCTTGAGATTTTATCATTGCTTTTTTGCTTAATGCATCAGCTACTACGTTCGCTTTTCCCGGATGATACTGGATATCAAAATCATATCTTTCAATAATTCCAGCCATCTTCTTTGTCTCATATTTAACTCCTTCTGATTAAATAAATAAGTAAGACTTTTATGGTCCGACTTAATCTGAAATTTCTCTCCGTATAGGTAATGTCTCCATATCTTGACAGCATGTACTACTGCCGCTAGGTCCAGATCATGAGTGGGATAATTTTTCTCATGTACCTTTAACTGTCTTGAAGCATAAGCAATTACTTGCTCTTATTGCATAAGCACACATCCTAGTCCCAGTCCCGACGCATCAGTGTATAACGTAAATGTCTGTCCTGGAATGGGAATAGTCAAAATTGGGGCGGATATCAATCTGGTCTTCAGTGTTTGGAAACTCTTCTCATAGTTGTCGGTCCACACAAACTTTTCACCTTTCTTAGTCAAATTGGTGAGAGGTACGGCAATCCGAGAATAGTCTTCTACGAATCTCCGATAATAACCAGCTAGACCCAGAAAACATCTAATTTCTGAAACGCTCTTTGGTGCTTCCCACTTCACAATTGCCTCAATCTTGCTAGGGACCACTTTGATTCCTTCAGCGGATACTACATGGCCTAGGAATGCGACTTCACTTAGCCAAAACTCACACTTGGTAAATTTGGCATATAGCTTCTCTTTCCTTAAACGTTGTAGGGCTGCGTTTAGGTTCTTGATATGGGTTTCCTCGTCCTTGGAGTATACCAATATATCTTCAATAAATACTATAACCGATGTATCCAACATATCGTGGAAAACTTGGTTCATAAGTTCCATGAACGTTGCCGGTGCATTAGTTAATCCGAAAGACATAACCAAAAATTCATAATGTCCATATCTGGTCCTGAATGCTGTCTTCGGAATATCACCTTCTTTAATCTTCAGCTGATGATAGCCTGATCGATGATCGATCTTAGAAAATACTCTTGCTCCTTGTAACTGATCGAACAAGTTATCGATCCGAGGTAGTGGATATCGATTCTTGATTGTCAGTTTATTCAACTCCCGTTAGTCTATGCATAATCGAACGCTACCATCCTTCTTCTTTACGAACAACACCGGTGCCCCCCATGGAGATATACTGGGTCGAATATAACCCTTGTCTAGTAGTTCTTGTAGTTGCACCTTCAGTTCCTTGAGTTCCGTAGGAGCCATTCTATAGGGTGCTTTTGATACGGGTACGGCTCCAGGTACAAGGTCTATCACAAACTCTGTGACTCGGTCGGGTGGTAATCCGGGTAGTTCCTCCGAAAATACGTCAGGATAGTCCCGCACAACATCAATATCTTCCATTCGTGACGCGTCCTTGGTTAGGTCGACCACGGATACTAGAGACCCGATTGCCCCTTTCTCAAGGCACTTCTTAGCCTTTAGTGCTGAAAGTATGAGCTTGCGTCTCCGGGGAAGTTTGGTTCCCGAAAAACTTAGTTTTGCCCCTTCTTTGTCTTTGAACGTTAGCTTCTTTTCGGCGCATAATAGATTTGCAGAATGCCGAGCTAACCAGTCCATTCCCAAGATGACATCAAAGTCTGCCATCTCAAGTTGTATCAAGGTTGCATCTAAAGTCTTCTCTCCAATGAGAACTGGACATGGTCCATAACCTTTCTCTAGTTCCACTTCTAACCCCATCGGTGACCGTACAAGTAATTTGTAGTCCAACGTTTTGATGGGTAATTTCGTCTTCTTTCCAAAGGACACAGATATAAATGAATGAGTAGCTCCAGAATCGAAGAGTACTCTGGCGGGTACGCCATTTATAGGTATAATACCTGTGAATTATCTTTACTTAGTCTACATGCTCATTCAATGTAATTATAACTGTAAAAGTTTCAGTCATACCTGTGACCACATCGGGTGATGCGGCCGCATCCTCGGATGTAACAGTATATACCCGTCCCTGATGTAACTGCTTCTTGGGCTTTGGGCACTCCCTTGCCATATGTCCGGGTTGGTTGCAGTTAAAACACTTCAGGACTTCAGAATTTGGCTTTGGCTAAGGTTGAGCTGCTGGAGTAGCCTTGGTTGCAGTAGTAAAATTCTGAGGACGGAAAGGCTTATACATCCTGTTATTGCCTCCGTTGTAGGAATTTCCGGCTGGCCTTTTGATGCCTCTGTTCTGAGTAAAATAACTCTCCTTCTGGCTCGATTCAATCACTTGAGCAATCTGGACTGATTCATTATAAATTTTCTTCTCTAAGCCTAGAACATGTTCCCTGATGCTTCCTCTTAGTCCCGTGACGAACCTATGGGTTTTGGTATCTTCTTCTTGCATGCTAGCCGGTGCAAAGAAAAACAGCTCTTTGTAGCGCTGTTGATATGAGTCCACAGTCATCTATCCCTGATATAGGATCAGGAACTCCTTCTCCATCGAATCTCTGAAGCTCCGTGGAAAATATTTCTCAAAGAAGGCTTCTTTATATATAGCCCATGTCAGTAGGGCGTGCTTGGTCAGTAGATATGTCTTTGCGGATTTCCACCAATGATGTGCGTCGCCCTTGAGCATGAAGGTGGCACATAGTACTTTCTCTTCCTCTATGATAGTCATCATGAGGAAATTTCTCTCCATCTCGTCTATCCAGTGGGCTGGCCACAATGGATCAGACGGTTTGCCGTTGAATTCTCTGGGTTTCATCTTCAAAAATCTCTCCACTAGTCGGGAGTGGTCCAACTGGTTTTGAGGGTTTGCCCCAAACATATGGTGTGGATACTGGTAATCACCCTGAGCTGCTTCTGGAACCTGCACTGGAATCTGTGCAGCAGGTTGTGGAGGTGCCTGATGAGCTGGGTGGTTACCCACCGGTGCTGCACTGGCTTGTCCTGTGTGCATGGGTACAGCCTGAGTGGCTTGAAACATAATTCCCATGGAAACCTACATCTGAGCCTGTGCGTGTTGCATCTGCTGCAGCTGATGTGCCAGATTCATTACCACTGTTGCTAGCTCTAGTGGTGGAGGTGGCAAATTTGTAGGGTTTGCTGGTTCTGGATTACCTGGTGCATAATTATTTTCTTGACTGGTCTCCTCCATGGGTGGTGGTGGTGGGACTGCATTTCGGGTCTGTCGGGTCACCCTATGTCCAGACATAATTCTTTTCTGTGATTGGTGGTTCCTGAAAATCATCAAAATAGGTGAGAAGTCATTCATATTTCATGTAGGCACGCTAACCAATAATCAATTCCAATTCAAGCTCATATATAAAAAAATACTGTCTTTTTTGTGCAGGGTCGATGGTGAGGGTCGATGGTATGTCCGACCCTTGGTATCCGACCCTGGGAATGACCTGTTCTTCCCGAGAGCTGAGGGTCGATGCGAGGGTCGATGGGTGTCCGACCCTTAGTTCCGACCCTTGATTTTCTGTCAGATTCCCGAGAGCTAAGGGTCGATGCGAGGGTCGATGGGTGTCCGACCCTCAGTTCCGACCCTTGATTTTCTGTCAGATTCCCAAGAGCCGATGGTCGATGGGAGGGTCGATTCGAGGGTCGATGGTTCTAGTCGAATTGTCCGACCCTCGGACCAAAAATCAGATTTTTAAGATCCGATTCTGGGTCATTTCTCACTATTTCTCCTTTGTTTCGACTCGTCTCTCCTCTCTGAGTTGCTACAGTGCTACTCCACCATTTTTGATCGGTTTGACTCTGGGTTTCGACGTCCACGTCATCCATACAGGTATGTCTTCCCATTTTTACCTGTTTTTAGGTTTCCATTTCTAGGTTTTTGCACATTTAACTTATATTTTCCAAATTAAACTTTTTCCAACCGTAAAAATTCGATTTTTATTGGGGGCTTTTGTTATTGGTGTCTCGAGGAATGAAAGCCCTCAAATATTTTTGAGTTTCATCGGTTGGTTATGGAGAAACTTGAAATTTTCTCTTTTTGCCCTAATTTGTCGACATTTTCGATCTTTCTTGAATATCTTCAAATTGGGCTTCGTCAGTTAAAATTTCCTACTGTATGTGGGTTGTAGGATGTATTTTAACCTACGTAAGTTCTCATGCCCACTTATATGGTGAGAAATGGGGCTTTATGGTCAACTTACGTCGTTATTTAATCAATTTCGGATTTTTATCCCATAATTTCTTTATTTTTTCCTTCTCCTTCTTGTTTTGCAGATACCATGGCTCGTACCAAGGTACCCAGAGTTTGTGATCCCCTTCGCTTCCGTTCTAATGAAGCCGAGGCACGGTATGCTGACTTTGCCCATAAGAAGGTTGAGGGTGGTCGTATGGTGAACTTGGCTGAGTTAGCCGTGTTCAAAGTAGAGGGAGCCTTTGGTGACATGGGGTGGCTTCCTGTCATCACCTACGATGTGTGCACATGTCCGAATTTGGTGCGCCAGTTCTATTGTAATCTCCAGGTGGTGGGGAATTACAATGACGTTGAGCATGGTCAGGAGTTGCGCATCACCAGCTACGTCAAAGGGGTAGATATTTCTTTCGACTATCGGCAGCTGGCCGACTAGTTGGGCATTCCTTATGATGGCCCCATGGTGTACTGTGCGCCTGGAGAGCCCCAGTTTGTTGAGATGGAGATGAGGGCAGAGATCGACAATCAATTGCTCCGTCCTGATCGATGGCAGATGAGAGCTTGTTATTTGCGTCCAGCTCCACGGGTCTTCTGCAAGATTATCCAGCATAATCTGATCCCGCAGAGTGGGCACTATGAGAGGGTTTCTCAGCTAACCCAGTTCTTGATATACAGTATATGCACACGCCAGCCCGTCTGCCTTCCATATATCATCATGCGGACTATGATTAGTGCTACATTGTTCGGTCATAGGGGGGTAATCTACCCTATGGACGCATGATTACAGTGCTACTGACCCGTCTGGGGGTTGACTTGTTAGATGAGAAGATCTAGGAGAAGACCTTCCCGTCGCCTCTAGATTGGGACGCAATCTGCAAGATGGGTATGCGGGATGCCCAGGTTAGTGATGAGGAAAGGAACGCGATGGTGCGCCCTCACACTCGTATTGAGATGGCTGATGCTGAGGCTGCTGCTGCCGCTGCTAGAGCTCGTGTGGATCCTGTCGACGATGATGACCGTATGTATATGGATGTCGACTCGATACCACCGCCTTCACCCACACATGCGGCTGGTGTTGGTACTTCTTCTGCGGCGGATCCTGTACCTGAGGCTGGTCTTTTGCATGCGGCTGGTCCTTCACTCCCACCTTCTGACATGATGGAGATGCTGCCGGAGATCAGGGAGGCTCAGCGCAGATCTGATATGAGGATGGAGGAGTTGCTAGAAGCTCAGCGTATGAGGGTGGATGAGCTATTATCGGTCCAGCGGGCGACTGATAGGAGGGTAGCCGATCTTGCAGCTAGTCTCCGGATGACCCAGACCCAGGTGGCCTGGTTGACTAGGGTCTATGCTGAGGACTATGACCGAGATCGTGAGGCCCCGCCTCCTCCTTCGCCTCCAGCTTCTTGATTGTACTTTATTTTCATGTACTACAGAGTAACTGTCCGGGTTATGGACTGTACTCTGCATTAGTTATGTATATACATTTTGTTTCTATCACTCATTGTATTTAACTTGTTTCCCCTTTAATAGATGCATTATTCTCTTTTTAAATTTGGTCTCAATCATCACTGGTGCTTATAGTTTGTTTATATTACTGTTTCTACTTTTATCCTATCTCAGTTCACAATTGTCTTGAATGTATGCTAGTTCGGCGGGCAAGGCCTGAGAGGCTCTGATACCAGGTTGTCACACCCCAATTCTGCACATCTCAGAATGGTGTGATGAACAGCTAATAAACCAACGGTTCAACCAGGATCTCAAATAGGCTATCCCCACGTTATCCAAACTTACACACTTCCGTAATCATAATCAGAGTAAATACACAATAGCGGAAGTCTTATAAGAACATGAACTGAGAAACTAAGATGATATCAATAATTTAATAGCAAATTATTCTGTTTTCAACTGAGACATAAATATTTAAATACCAAATACATGTCTTAATAAATCCAATAAAGAAACCTATAAAAAAATCTAATCAAATACACACGAGTTGCATTCGCAAGAGGAGTCATGTGTATCCTCTTCAGCTCCAGCTTCCATTGCTGCCACGTTTCCGTACGCAGACACATTCATATAGTCTTCAACGATATAACCTGCATCATCAACTAAAAATATTCGACGTCGAGGGGTGAGCACACATCATGGCTCAGTGAGTAGCCAAAACAATGCAACAATACATATGCATGCAAATCAATTTATATATTTGGTCTGGTTTAAAGTTTGCAGTATGCAATAGAAAGGTTTAGGTAGTCAAAGGTCGTGTTTATTGACACCGCCTCTATACACGAGTGTGTGACGTTACCCGAAGATCACATTTATCGTCAATTCACATGCACCCAATCATGAACATTATATAACAAAGGTTACGTTTATTGCTATATAGTGCCATACCGACACGTAAGTCCCTGTTGGTGAGGGCTGTAAACTGGGCTCGCAACTAACCAATCCTAATGCCAAACAGTGTATCCAAGGCCTCACCCCAGTATCCCTCAAAATGTCCATAGAGATAGAGATAAGGCCCCCCGATAGAGTCAGAGACTACAAGGACCGAGACCACCTCCCCTGATACTCTACGACATAATAGTTCTGCTAAAGTAATGGCGATACGACGATGCCATTGCACAAGACTTGAGTTAGAGATAGAGCTAAAGTGCTGAGACCCACCAAAGGTTAACGTTTATTGACGTTCTCATAACACCTCCCCTGATACTCGCTCGCATCAAGTACTCCAACCACACACATACAAGCACATGCCTATTCCTATCATCATCATCATCATCATCATCATGTTATAGACAATAAAGTAAATATGCATGAACAAGTAATAGAAATATTGGATGGCATGCTGTATGCACATTACAAACATATTCGCATAGAATTAAGCATAGCATAGGACTCAAGAAATAGAAAACAATTTTTGTTATTAACCAATTTAGTTTGGAGTTCTGGTTCCTCACCTTAGCTTCCTATAAGATACTTTTCCAAGCTTTAGAATCACCTTTACAGTGTTATTATATTGCTAGAAAACCTAACAAAGTCGATAGAATTTAATTAGAATTAATTTCAGATTTAAAAACCATTCTGTTAACTGAGGGTCGGAGGTAGGGTCAGAGTCAGGATCGACCCTGGGTGCGACCCTCCTCAAACACTGAACTTCCCGAACACTGAGGGTCGATGGTCAGGAACACCTAGGGTCGGATGGTCATCGACCCACGGTGCGACCCTCGGTGTACTTTGGTCAATTTCCCTCTTTTAATCAATTCTTCATGCTTGGGATCCGATGGCTTGCTCCTACATTCCATTCTAGATTCATTCCATGGTCTGAAACCATGTATAACCCACCTAGATAGCTTTCATGCATTTTCCTATGATTTTTCATGAAAACCTAACCATAGATTGATGGTTTGGGTTTCTCTGAGATCACACTCTCAACAATAACTAACCTAAGGTCTGTAGAAACTCATGGAATTAGTATCCATACCTGAGAAGAATCATCTTTCTCTGCAACTCTTCTCTTTTGGCCAAATTTATCTTCCTTCCCTTTCTTCTTCCTCTTTCCTTCTCATCTCTTTCTCTCAATTCGATTAGGGTTGTGAAAGGAGTGAAAGTGGCTTAGGGACGTCCTTTAAATAGACTAGGAACATCCTAAAATAAGTCCCTTTAAGATTAGGAAAGAATCCGATCAAAAATTAGGAAATTTTCTTAATTTCTATTTCGGCAGAATCCGAGTGTCGATTGGAGGGTCGATGATCCCGTTGATGCGTGTCGAGCGCAATCAAAAATAAATTACTCTACCTATAATGAATAGTAATGATAAGTAAAGGTTGATCCACAGAGACTAGTTAATCAAATTGTCTACTTACCAAGAAAAAGGGGGGGTTTCTTCTGCAATTTAATTGACAAGAAATTAAATAACAAAAATTCAATGGAAGATGATGTCGATTCAAGGAAATTGTCTCACGGATGCAAATTGATCACTGACCTCATATTTATTATTCTCTATTCAAATATTTAACTAAGGATTATCAAAAAGCCAGATAATCCTTACCTTCCCTAATTTCATTAGTTTGAGCCCAGCACACAATTTAATTCTTATCAATAAACCAATTGGTATTAAGCAATCCTCAAGAATTTACTGATAGCATTACACTCTTGGAGGGAGTTAAAGATGAACAATAATCTAACAAGCGTCAGATTATTTAATTCATTCTATATTTTCTTTAAGCAAGTAACAAAAACTTGGATCATAATTGTTCTGCTCAATTGCTACTTTTCTTGAACTCCATAATAATTACGGATTATGAATTCAGGTTAGCAATAAACCACATAACTCAATCAATTAATAGGCCTCTTAATAAACTGAATCATATAGTCATTAACTTGAAAAATCAAGAAACACAGATACTTGAATAGAAGAATAATTAAAATTAAGAACAAAATCTCACAATTTTACTAACCGGATTGAATTCCCCTTGAATCGACTAAAGAACTTAGCTAGACATGATAGTGAAGAAAGATAAAAGAAATAAAACTATCTTCTCAATAATTCTTGGATGCTCTATTACATAGCATTTACATTGCTTAAATGGCAAAAGTAGAGAAGATTAAAACTGGTATGTCTAGAATTGACAACCTTATTACATGAAAATAAAGATTAAACAAAATATGCTTGCCTAGATTAGATAGAGAATCATTCCAGCATTAACCAAATGTCACCTCTAGATTTTCCAATCTTTGTAATATTCCATAGAGGTATATATTCTCCTCAAGATTTCTGACAATCAATCAAATCCTTCCAATAAAAACCTTCTATGTGTGGTAATCTTCCTTCTCTAATTTCAATTCAAATCAATTTTCCAGATCTGATTTTTGGATCACGTTTGATTTCTAGAATTCTTTCCACATTAAAAACTAACATGAAATTCAAAAGATCATTATTGAAAATATTAGAATTTCTTTTATTTTAGACATAAATTACTAATACTTTCCACCAATGTCTTATATATAAGGAATCATCAAAATGAGTACCATAAGACATATAATATGTTAAATAGACTAAATATAAGGGAAATAAATATATAAAATTATGAATCCATCAAATTCCCCCTTACTTAGCTCTTGCACAACCTCGGACAAACTAAATATATTTTTTTTTCACTTTCATCCCACAGCATTTAAGGAATATGTGTACTATGAATCAGAAACTAATTCAAGAGATAAAAAAAAACAATATATGTCATAGTCAAAGGTCACTTAGTAAATATGAGCAATATCTGACATATCAGTCTTATTCAAAAGTGAACATGCTAATGTTTAATAGATTTTCTCTTGGGATTCTCTCTACTCACTCAAGAATTCAAGGTTAACTGTTTCACTCAAGATCTTTCTATGAAGATGCTCTACCATAGGCTTGCTTATTCACCATAATCTCCATTACTTAGAATACACACATACATGAATCAAAAGGTCTTTATAAAGATTGTAATGGGGCTAAGGTTTAGGGTACGGATAAGAAAAATGTACTGACGTAAGAACCCAAGAAACTAATAGAGCATTAAGAAAAAAAAAATTTAACAATCTAAATGATAAAGGCTCATAAATAAAGCTCTCCAACAAAACATCCAAAACTCCAGTTTCTTTTTTCTTTTTTTTTTCTTTTTCTTTTCATTTTGAGAACTATGCTTTGCTATTTGAATTTTTTTTATAGCATGACATTTTAAACATAACAAGGATCATTTACTCCCATTACATCAATCTTCTTGACATACAACCATCACTTTTGAGAATAGCACCCACATACTTATTCAATACATATCTCTCTCAAACCCATTAGATAATTCTCAATGCTCTACTAGCTCAAAGGTTGGTAAAACATGAGAAAAATAAATAATTCAAGGCTCATGGTTTAGGGTTCAATGAAAAATAAAGTTTAAAAGCTCAAAGTGGGTCCACTAAGGGTAAAAATATATAAGGTTGGCCATTTAAGCTAAGTGGTTGTAAAATCCTATTTGCCTTTATCATCTTCATGTCTACACATATCAATGTAATCTTGACACAGTTCAAAGCAAGTTCTAGAGATACAAAAGCATAGTAGAATATCACTCTTCAAAGAAAATAAAGACTGACATAGATGTCTCAATCTAGTTTGGCTCAAAAGCTCACTTGGTTGGATTTCATCTACTAAACCCGCATGTTTAACCTCTAAATGCAACTATCAATGTTATTCAAAGCTCATTTAGCAAGTTATTTCAACTAATTCATATATGTAATTTTTTTTCCACATTCAAATAGTTCTAATCCATGGCATACATATTCTCTTAGTGAAGTGAAATTTTTTTTTTTTTTAAATTCAACTTTTGAAACTTTTTTTTTTAACACAATCATACAAAAATTAAAAATAAAACTTAAAAAATAAAAATAAAACAAAAGAGAAATCCTAATTCCTCCCCCCACACTTAAATCTAACATTGTCCCCAATGGAAGTTAAAAATGTAATGGAAAGATGTAAAGAAAAGTAATTAAAAGTGATAAGAAAAACAAATCTAATTTCTTGGGTTGCCTCCCAAGCAGCGCTTGTGTTTAACGTCGTTAGCTCGACTCAAACTCCTCAGTCAAAATAAACGGGATCCCCCAGTTGTACTTCGTCTATAGTATGCTCATGAAAGCCTTCATAGAATGTCTTGAGGCGATGCCCATTAACCTTGAAAACCTTGTTAGTTTCGAAACTTCGAACTTCAACTGTACCATAAGGAAACACATTAATAACTTCAAAAGGTCCAATCCAACGAGAACGTAACTTACCAGGCATCAATTTAAGTCTCGAATTGTAAAGCAAAACTTTTTGTCTAATTACAAATTGCTTGCTCATAATCCTCTTGTCATGAAACGCCTTAGTCTTGTCCTTGTATATGCTAGAATTCTCGTAAGTCTCAAGTCGTTTCTCCTCTAATTCTTGCAATTGTAATTTTCTATGCATACCAGCATCGTCCATCTCCATGTTGCAACTCTTGACTGCCCAATAAGCCTTGTGCTCTAATTCTATAGGAAGGTGACATGACATACAAAAAATTAATCGATAAGGGGACATCCCAATAGGCGTCTTGTATGCTGTTCGGTAAGCCCATAATGCATCATCAAGTCGAAGGCTCCAATCCTTTCTGTTTGGTTTCACAGTCTTCTCCAAAATAGATTTGACTTCTCTATTGGATACTTCTGCTTGTCCATTTGTTTGAGGGTGGTAACACCATACTTCTTTAGCAATGCCTCCAGTGGTCTATTGCAGAAATGAGTTCCTTGATCACTAATCAGTGCTCTTGGTATCCCGAACCTGCTAAAGATGTTAGACCTGATAAAACCTATAACAACCTTGGAATCATTAGTTTTGGTGGCGATTGCTTCTACCCATTTCGATACATAATCAACTGCAAGCAATATGTAAACAAAACCAAAAGACGAAGGAAATGGATCCATAAAATCAATACGCCACACATCAAAAAGTTCACATATAAGTATTGGGATTTGTATCATCTCAATCCTACAGGTTAAACTTCCTGTCTTTTGGCAATGTTCACATGTCTTACAAATGACATAAGCATCACGAAATAATGTAGGCCAATAAAAACCACTATCTAACACTTTCTTAGCTGTTCTTTTGGGTCCGAAATGACCTCCACAAGCATAAGCATGACAAAAAGTAAGGACAGACTGAATTTCAGAATCAGGCACACATCTCCTAATAATTTGATCCGAGCAATATATCCACAAGTACGGATCATCCCATACATAGTATTTTGCCTCGCTTTTAAGTTTGTCCTTTTTTGCTTTACTTATTCCATCAGGTATGACCCTACCAACTAAATAATTTACCAGATCAGCGTACCATGGAACCATACTTTGTAGAGTGAATAAATGCTCATCGGGAAAGAATTCGTTCAAGGGCTCGGGATTCTCTTCTCTTGCTAACCGACTCAAGTGATTTGCTACTAGATTTTCAGCTCCTTTTTTATCTTTGATCTCAAGATCAAACTCTTGCAACAGAAGAATCCACCTGATCAATCTAGGCTTCGACTCCTTCTTCGTCAATAGATACTTCAATGCTGCATGGTCAGAAAATATAATCACTTTAGACCCAAGTAAATAAGATCGAAATTTATCTAATGCAAATACTATAGCTAAAAGCTCTTTTTCGGTCGTAGAATAATTGCACTGAGCCGCATTGAGTGTTCGGGATGCATAATGAATCACATAAGCTTGCTTGCCAACACGTTGTCTTAAGACTGCTCCAACCGCATAATTGCTTGCATCACACATTATCTCAAATGGCGAACTCTAATCAGGGGGTTGGATAATGGGAGTCGTAATCAATACCTATTTTAGCTTGTCAAAAGCTTCCTTGCACTCTTGATCAAACTCAAAGGACACCTCTTTTTGCAATAGTCTGGACAATGGTAAAGCAATCTTTGAAAAGTCCTTAATGAATCTGCGATAAAAACCTGCATGGCCAAGAAACGAATGCACTTCCCTCACACTTGTGGGGTAGGGCAAGTTTACAATTAAATCAATTTTTGCCTTATCGACATCAATACCCTTACTTGAAACTACATGTCCTAAAACTATTCCTTGTTCTACCATGAAATGACATTTTTCAAAATTCAGAACAAGGTTTGTTTCAATGCAACGTTCAAGCACCCGAGATAGAATATCCAAACAAGCATCAAATGAATTACCATATACCGTAAAATCATCCATGAAAATTCAATGCAATTTTCTATTAAGTCTAAAAATATGCTCATCATGCATCTCTGAAATGTACCTGGTGCATTACAAAGCCCAAAAGGCATTCTCCTAAAAGCAAAAGTCCCAAATGGGCATGTAAATACTGTTTTTTCCTGATCCTCTGATACAATCACAATTTGATTATAACCCGAATACCCATCAAGGAAATAGCAAAAAGACTTACCTGCTAATCGCTCAAGCATCTGATCAATAAATGGTAGAGGAAAATGATCCTTCCTTGTCATTGTGTTTAGCGTGCGGTAGTCTATGCACATCCTCCATCCATTCACGACCCTTGTTGGAACGAATTCATTGTCTTGGTTCTTGACCACTGTCACTCCAGACATTTTCGGCACAACTTGGATTGGACTTACCCATTTGCTATCTGAAATTCGGTAAATGATTCCTGCATCTAATAACTTTAGAATCTCCTTCTTCACTACCGCCATCATCTGAGGGTTTAGTCTCCTTTGAGCTTCTCGATTTGGTTTAGCACCATCTTCCAATAAGATTCGATGCACGCACATTGATGGACTTATGCCCTTGATGTCAGCTATAGTCCAACCAATTTCTGTTTTATTGTCCCGTAGCACTCTCAAAAGCCTCTCTTCTTGCACACTTGTCAAGTTCTTTGCAATGATAACAGGTAATAACTCATCATCTCCTAAATAAGCATACTTAAGGTGGTTAGGAAGAGGTTTTAGCTCCAAGATTGGTGCCTGCACAACAGAAGGTAACAGTTTGTCATGAGATTATATTAAATCCAATTTCTTAACTTCATACTCTTTAGTAAATGGAGGTAATGACTGTAATGCCATAATCATTTCTTCAATCTCAGGACTCAGATGCATTGTTGTGTTAGTCTTTCTCAATCCTTGAATAAGTACCACGTCCAGCTCATCCTCATAGCTCAATTCAAAAACCTCCTATATAAACACATCAACTATATCAATAGAAAATACAAATTGAACATCAGAGTGAGGATACCTCATGGCCTCAAATATATTGAATTTGATAATTTCTCCATCGAACTCCATGGTAAGGGTACCATCATGGACATCAATCTTTGTTTTAGCGGTTTTGAGGAAAGGTCTTCCTAACAGTATTGGGGCAGGATTTGGGGAATTACTGTCTTTCATATTTAAAATATAGAAATCAGCAGGAAAAATTAACTCATTTACCTGTACCAAAACATCCTCAATTACTCCCTCAGGATATGCATTAGAACGGTCAGCTAATTGAATAATTACACCCGTTTTATTCAAAGGACCCAAATTTAGAGATGCATAAATTGAATGTGGCATAACATTTATAGATGCACCTAAGTCTAACATGGCACGTTCAAACTTAGTATTACCAATCACACATGGAATCGTAAACGTACCTGGATCCTTGCATTTTGGGGGTAACTTACGCTGAATAACTGCTGATACGTTCTCCCCTACACTAATTTTCTCATCACCCCTCAATTTCCTCTTTGAAGTGCACAATTCCTTGAGAAATTTTGCATACCATGGGACTTGCTTAATGGCATCAAGTAGAGGTATGTTTACTTCTACCTTTCGAAAAGTCTCAAGAATTTCCTTCTCTTGTTCTTCTTTTTTCGATTTAGATAGTCTACTGGGAAAAGGAAGAAGAACATAATTAGTAGAATTATGCACAACTGGTTGAGATTTTACTTTGGACAAATTTACATCATTGTTGTCGGCTTTTGTTTCTTCTTGAATAGTTTTGGCCGAATCTGTAGATTTAGCAATGAAGGGCTTAAGTTCTCTTCCATTCCGTAATGTAATGGCACTTGCATTCTCACGTGGATTTATGATGGTCTGAGATGGCAACTTTCCAGATCCTTGAGCTTCAAATTTGCTTACTGAAGTTGCAAGTTGACCAATCTGTTTCTCTATATTCTGAATGCTGTTTCTTGTCTCATGTTGAAACTGCTGTGTATTGCTAGCTAGTGCCTTAACAATCTCATCAAGTGACATACTCTGATTTGCTTGCTGCCTAGGTTGGAATGGGGGTGATCTCTCCATCCAGGGTTATATGAGTTTGAGTATGGATCATACTTTCGCTGAGGTTGTCCTTGAAATCCTCCCATGGCATTTGCTTGTTAGACTGATGTATCTTCTTGAAGTGTGGGACACATATCCGTAGCATGACTGGTGGCTGAGCAAATGCCACATGCTTTAACTGTTTGTAAATTTCCTACAACCATTTGTCTCACCAAAGAAGTTAGATCAGAAATCTGACGTTCAAGGTTTGATGTACTTACCTCATTAACTTTCTTCGATGTTTGCTCCATCCTTGTACCAAATTGTTGTGAATTTGCTGCCATATTAGAAATTAACCTTTTCGCGGTTTCTGAAGTTTTGTCAACTAAAGCTCCTCCACTAGCGGCGTCCACCATACTCCTCTCCATTGGTAGCAATCCTTCATAGAAATATTGAATCAGAAGCTGGTCACTAATTTGATGGTATGGGCAGCTTGCACAAAGCTTCTTGAAGCGTTCCCAATACTCATACAATGTTTCTTCATGGTGTTGCCGAATTCCACATATCTCTTTCCTTATATTTGTCGCTTTGGATGCAGGAAAATATTTTTCTAAAAACTGACGTTTCATCTCATTCCATGAATTGATTGTACCAGAGGGAAGGTAGTAATACCAATCTTTAGCATATTCATCTAAAGAGAATAGAAAAGCGCACAACTTGATCTGTGCCTCTGTAATACCTTGTGGTTTCATGCTAGAGCATACCATATGAAATTCCTTCAAATGTTTGTGAGGATCTTCTCCTGCAAGACCATGAAATTTAGGAAGTAGATGTATTAGTCCCGATTTTAATTCAAATGCCGCTTCTAGATTTGGAAATTCAATACACAAAGGTTGCTGGTTTAGATTAGGAGCAGCAAGCTCTTTCAAAGTCCTGTTTTTAGCCATGGCATCCTCTATTAGTAGCTCACTAGCAACTATATCAGAAACAATTGCTCCTTGTGATGTTGAAACCTATTCTGCCAGAATTTTCTTAGCTTCTTTCCTTAATCGATGCAAAGTTCTTTTAGGTTCTGGATCAAATATCAATTGACCAGAGTTAGAAGATTGAGTCATTAGCCAAGAAACCCATACAATGGATAAAAAAAATATTAATAAATAAATAAAAACTAATAAAAAAAAATCCCAAAGAAAAATTCTAACCGATAACACAAAGTGCAGGATAACCAAGTAAAATTAAAATTATTAAATCAAGCTTTTTTTTTTCTGTTCTTCGAAATAAGCTTCTTGTAACGCCCCTAAGTCGTCCGAAATTTCATGCGCTAGCAGTACCTGTCGGAAAAACTATGGACACCTGAAAATAGGAAAAAAACTTCATACAAAGGTAAGAACACAAGTGACTAAAAAAAATTAAATAGAATTAAAACAATCACAATCTGATTAAAATTAGTCCCCGGCAACGGCGCCAAATTTTGATGCGTGTCAAGCGCAATCAAAAATAAATTACTCTACCTATAATGAATAGTAATGATAAGTAAAGGTCGATCCACAGAGACTAGTTAATCAAATTGTCTACTTACCAAGAAAAAGGGGGGGGGGTTTCTTCTGCAATTTAATTGGCAAGAAATTAAATAACAAAAATTCAATGGAAGATGATGTCGATTCAAGGAAATTGTCTTACGGCTGCAAATTGATCACTCACCTCATATTTATTATTCTCTATTCAAATATTTAACTAAGGATTATCAAAAAGCCAGACAATCCTTACCTTCCCTAATTTCATTAGTTTGAGCCCAGCACACAATTTAATTCTTATCAATAAACCAATTGGTATTAAGCAATCCTCAAGAATTTACTAATAGCATTACACTCTTGGAGGGAATTAAAGATGAACAATAATCTAACAAGCGTCAGTTTATTTAATTCATTCTATATTTTCTTTAAGCAAGTAACAAAAACTTGGATCATAATTGTTCTGCTCAATTGCTACTTTTCCTGAACTCCATAATAATTACAGATTATGAATTCAGGTTAGCAATAAACCACATAACTCAATCAATTAATATGCCTCTTAATAAACTGAATCATACAGTCATTAACTTGAAAAATCAAGAAACACAGATACTTGAATAGAAGAATAATTAAAATTAAGAACAAAATTTCACAATTTTACTAACCGGATTGAATTCCCCTTGAATCGACTAAAGAACTTAGCTAGACATGATAGTGAAGAAAGATAAAAGAAATAAAACTATCTTCTCAATAATTCTTGGATGCTCTATTACATAGCATTTACATTGCTTAAATGGCAAAAGTAGAGAAGATTAAAACTGGTATGTCTAGAATTGACAACCTTATTACATGGAAATAAAGATTAAACAAAATATGCTTGCCTAGATTAGATAGAGAATCATTCCAGCATTAACCAAATGTCACCTCTAGATTTGACAATCTTTGTAATATTCCATAGAGGTATATATTCTCCTCAAGATTTTTGACAATCAATCAAATCCTTCCAATAATAAACCTTCTATGTGTGGTAATCTTCCTTCTCTGATTTCAATTCAAATCAATTTTCCAGATCTGATTTTTGGATCACGTTTGATTTCTAGAATTCTTTCCACATTAAAAACCTGCATGAAATTCAAAAGATCATTATTGAAAATATCAGAATTTCTTTTATTTTAGACATAAATTACTAATACTTTCCACCAATGTCTTATATATAAGGAATCATCAAAATGAGTACCATAAGACATATAATATGTTAAATAGACTAAATATAAGGGAAATAAATATATAAAATTATGAATCCATCACCCGTCGACCCTAGGGCTCATGATGTCCGACCCTCCCTTCAAAATTGAGGGTCTGACTTTTTGCTTTGGGAGGTCCGACCCTGCTTAGCTGGGTATGCGACCCTCCCTTCCAATTAAGTATTTTTGGGTCGATTTGATACTTGGGATCTCGATCTCCTTCACGCCCTTGGTCCATTTTACTCGACCATAATGTGTAAACCTGGTTCAAGGTGGTAAGACCGGGTTAGATTGACACGGGTCTTACAGCTCTGGGAGTCAATGGTAACCCGGTGACAAAGTCCATAGTGATGCAGTCCCATTTCCATGCTGGTTCTGGCAGTGGCTACAACAATCCTGCAGGTCTTTGCCTTTCAGCCTTTACCCTTTGAGAATTTAAGCATTGAGACACAAATTTAGCTACATCTGCTTTCATTCCTCTCCACCAATATAGCTTCTTTAGATCATGATACATCTTTGTACTTCCAAGATGTACTGAATAAGAGGTGGTGTGAGCTTCTTTCATTAGTCTGTGTCTAATATCCAAGTCTTACTTTTCAGGAACACATACTCTTCCTTTGTATTTTAGTGCCTTTTCAACGTCCAAGGTGAACTCAGGAGTAGTCCTACCTTTTTCGATGTATTCTTGCACCGTTCTCAGATAAGGGTCTGATTTAAAAGTGACTTTTACTTCGTCTGTCAAATCAGGTACAATCTTCAATGTGGCAAACATATTTGAAAACCAATGAATAAATCCTTGGTTGGTTGATCAATCCAGTGTATCTATCATGAACTGCTCATTACCATGATTGAATACTTTTCCTGTAACACACATTGCCGCAGTCATGTTAACTTCTCCCTGGGATTTTATCATTGCTTTTCTGCTTAGCGCATCAGCAACTACATTAGCCTTTCTTGGATGAAACTAGATCTTGCAATCATAATCCTTCAATAGTTCCAGCCATCTTCTTTGTCTCATGTTCAACTCCTTTTGATTAAAAAGATAAGTAAGACTCTTATGATCTAATTTAATCTGAAATTTCTCTCCATACAAATAATGTCTCCATATCTTGACAGCATGTACTACTGCTGCTAATTCCAAGTCATGAGTAGGATAGTTCTTCTCATGTGTCTTTAGTTGTCTTGAGGCATACATAACTACTTGTTCTCCTTGTATAAGTACACATCCTAAACTCAAGCCAGACGCATCAGTGTACAAGGTGAATGGTTGTCCTGGAATAGGAATAGTCAAGATGGGATCAGATATCAATCTAGCTTTCAATGTTTGAAAACCCTCCTTACATTTTTTGGTCCAAATAAACTTTTCTCCTTTCTTAGTCAAACTGGCGAGAGGTACAACAATTCTAGAGTAATCTTCCATGAATCGTCGGTAATACCCAGCTAGACCTAGGAAACTTCTGATCTATGCAACACTCTTAGGTGCTTTCCATCTCACAATGACTTTAATTTTGATAGGATCCACCTTAATCCCCTCAGTGGATACAACGTGGCCTAAGAAAGCAACCTCATTTAGCCAAAACTCATACTTTGTAAATTTGGCGTAATGCTTCTCTTTTCTTAGTAGCTGCAGAGCGGCTCTTAGATTCGTGACATGAGATTCTTTCTCCTTGGAGTAGACTAATATGTAGTCAATAAACACAATGACTGACTTCTCCAACATATCATGGAATACCCGATTCATGGGTTCCATAAAAGTTATGGGTACGTTGGTTAATCCAAAAAACATTACTAAAAATTCATAATATCCATAACTTGTTCTAAATGTTGTCTTCGGAATATCACCTTCCTTAATCTTCAACTGATGGTATCCTGACTGAAGATCAATTTTGGAGAACACCTTGGAACCTTGCAACTGATCGAACAATCGATCCAAGGCAACGGGTATCGATTCTTGATTGTAAGCTTATTCAATTCTCGATAGTCTATACACAGTCGAACACTACCGTCCTTCTTTTTCACAAACAATACTGGCGCTCCCCATGGTAATATGTTGGGTCTGATATGACCCTTGTCCAGTAATTCCTGTAATTGTACCTTCAATTCCTTCAGTTCAGAAGGAGCCATTCGATAGGGTGCTTTAGATACTGGTGTGGCTCCGAGTATAAGATCTATAAAGAACTCTGTCGCTCGGTCGGGTGGTAGTCCTCGTAGTTCCTCTGGAAATACATCCGAAAAGTCATGCACTACAAAAATATCTTCCATTCGTGGTGCTTCCTTGGTGAGATCAACCACGGATACTAGATACCCAACTCCTCCTTTCTTGAGGCATTTTCTAGCCTTTAATGCAGAGAGGATGATTTTTCGTTTGCGGGGAAGTTTGGTTCCCGCAAAACTAAACTCTGCTCCTTCCTTGTCTATAAATTCAGTTTCTTTTATGCACATAATAGGTTTATAGAGTGTCGAGCTAACCAATCCATTCCCAAGATAACATCAAAGTTTGCCAACTCGAGTTGAATTAAGGTTGCATCCAAAATCTTCTAGCCGATAAGAACTGGACATGGTCCATAACCTTTTCCTAGTTCTACTTCTAATCCCATAGGTGAACGTACAAGCAATTTGTAGTCTAAAAATCTGAGGGGTAGATTTAGCTTCTTTCCAAATGACACAGAAATAAAAGAATGAGTAGCTCCAGAATCAAATAGTACTCTGGAAGGTATGCCATTAATAGGTATGATTCATGTGATTTGGTTTAATTTAGTCTACATGCTCACACAAGGTAATACAAAATGAAAGGTTCAGGTCATACCTGTGACCACATCAGGCGATGCGGCAGCATCCTCAGATGTAACTGCATAAATTTTTCCTTGCCGTAGCTGCTTCCTGGGCTTAGGACACTCCCTTAAATAATGTCCTATTTGATTATAGTTAAAGCATTTTACTCCCTCACTATTTTGCTTTTGTTGAGGTTGGACTGTTGGAGTAGTCTTGGCTGCAGCATTGAAGCCTTTAGTATGGAAGGGTTTAAAGGTCTTTGTTTTTCCTCCGTTATATGAATTCCCATTAGTCCTTTTGATACCTCTGTTCTAAGAAAAATAACTTTCCCTCTGGCTCGATTCCAGTACTCGAGCAATCTGTACCGCTTCATTATAAGCCATCTTTTCCAGTCCCAATACATGCTCACGGATACTTCCTCTAAGTCCCATGACGAACCTTTGGGTTTTGGTATTTTTCTCCTACATGTTAGAGGGAGCAAAAAAAAAAGCTCTTCATAACGCTGTTGATACGCATCCACAGTCATCTATCCCTGATATAGACTCAGAAACTCCCTTTCCATCACATCTCTGAAACTTCTAGGAAAATACTTCTCGAAGAATGCTTCTTTATAGATAGCCCTGGTCAATTGGGAGTGCTTCGTTAACAGATAACTTCGAGTAGACTTCCACCAATGGTTTGCATCGCCCTTCAGCATAAATGTGGCACATAACACTTTTTCCTCTTCATTAACAGTCATCATCATGAAGTTCCTTTCCATCTCATCGATCGAGTGAGCTGGCCACAAAGGATCCACTGGCTTTCCATTAAACTCCTTAGGCTTCATCTTCAGAAAAGGCTTGATAAGTCAATAATGGTCCAACTGATACTACGCATATGCTCCATATATAGGTGGTTAATACCGGTAATTGCCTTGGTTGTATATGCCTTGAGCTACTTCAGGGTATTGTACTTGAGCTTGTACAAATGGCGTTTGAGGTGCTTAAGGTACCTTGTTATTCATAGTCGATGCTTGGGGCACAGTGTTGCTACCCACTGGTACTATACTAGCCTGTCCCGTTGGTAAAGTTGTAGTGTTTACAGTTGGGAAAGCCATTCTCATAGCAGCTTGCGTATTGGCTTGCACTTGTTGTATTTGCTGCAACTGTTGTGCTAGGTTCATGATCGCAGTACCCTAATCCGTAGGTGGGGCTGGCAAGTTTGTAGGGTTAGCCTGGTCGTTGGCTCCTGGCGGTACCACATTCTGATTCTCCTGTTCCTTAGGGTTTTCATGGCTATTTTCCTCCACAGGTGGTGGTGGTGGAATTGGGTTACGTCCTCGCCTGGTTATTCTTCGCCCAACCATTTTCTGTTTCCGATGGTGGTAGTGTCTGAAAGTCAGAGAACATGTGAGGCAATCATAATATACATCATTCTCATGTCAAAATCTAATTAATCAATGTAAAATTTCAATTTTCAAAGTCATTCAGTCAAAACACAGTATTTTCGATCGTGTGGTCGATGGTGGGGTCGCAGTATATGTGACCACAGGGCATGCAACCACACAAACCCTATCAGCTCACCGAGAGCCTATGGTAGATCGTGTGGTCGCAATATATGCGACTACAGGTTGCAACCACACAAACCCTGGCAACTCACCGAGAGCCTGTGGTCGATCGTGTGGTCTATCGTGTGGTCACATTTTTGGTCGAATTTTACGACCACACGACCCCAAATCAGGTTTTTAAACCTGATTTTTGGAGTCATTCTCCATTCTTCTCTTTTTTCTTCAACTCAACTCGCCTCCACTGAGTTGCTACAGTATGAACCGCACAAGTTTGGTGATTCTTTCATCGACTCACGTCCTAAGTTCCGTTCATCTAGGTATGTTCCCTAGTCCTTCTCGTTTTTAAGCTTTCATACCTAGGTTTTTCCCCATTTATAGGGTTTTCTTCGAATTACTATTTTTCTAACAATAAAAATTTGATTTGTATTGGGGGCTTTTTCTATTGGCCACCCAATGGATGAAAGCCCTCAAGAAAATTTGTGTTTCATTGGTTAGTTTATTTGAAACATGAAAATTCCCACTTTTGATCTAAATTTTGGGATTTTTTCCAATTGTCAGAATTTCTTCAAATTCAACCTACCTAGTTTAAGTTTTCGATTGTATGAGCCTTGTAGGATGGTTTGGGACCTATGTAAGTCCTCTTACTCAACTATTTGGGTGAAAAGTGTAGTTTTTGGCCAAATCAAGCCGTTATAATGTCGAAATTTTAAATTTTCACTATATCTAATGTATTGCTTGTTGGTCTATGTCTTCACAGATAACATGGCTCGTGCTAAAGTCCCCAGAGTTCATGATCCCCGTTGCTTCTGGTCTATTAAAGCAGAGGCATGGTATGCCCGGTATGAGCGTAAGAAGGTGAAAGGGGGTCGTTGTGTCAACATGGCTAACTTAGCCCTATTTGATGTGGAGGGTGCATTCGGTGATATGGGCTGGCTTCCTGTGATCTTATATGAGGGTTGCACCTGTCTTGAGTTGGTGAAACAGTTTTACGGTAATTTATAGGTGGAGGGTGACCCAGAGGACATAGATAAGGGTAGAGAGTTCAGGATCACCAGTTTAGTTAAAGGGGTGGAGATCTCCTTTAACTGCCAGGACTTGGTGGATCTCCTGGGTATCTCAAATGATGGTCCCTTGGTATACTGTGCATCCAAGGAACCCCAGTTCCTGTCAGTAAAAATGCATGCAGAGATTAACAGCCAGATTCTTAGGGATGATTACTAAAAGATGAAGGCAATCAACCTACGGTCGGAACCCCGAGTGTATTGCAAGATCATTCAGCACAACCTGATTCCTCAGAGTGGACACTATGAGAAGATCTCACAGTTGACCCAGTACCTCCTGTACTGAATCTGCACTAGGCAACCTGTCTGCCTTCCTTATATCATTATGGGGACTATGCACTGTGCCACGACACCAGGACTGGTGGGTAACCTACCCAATGGACATTTGATTACCACTCTACTCCCTCGCTGCAGGTCGACTTGGTTGATGAGAGGATTCATGAGGACACTTTTTCGTTTAATCTTGACTGGGAGGCCATTTGAAGGATGGGGATGCAAGATGTATAGGTCAGTGACGAGGAGAGAAACGCTATGGTGCATCCCCATACTAGAGTAGAGATAGCAGACGCGGAGGCGACAGCAGCAGTAGTAGCAGAGGTCCATGGGGGTGATGCTGAGGAGGATGATGATAGGATGTGCATGGACGTGGACGCCATTCCTCCTCCATCACCACAGTATTCCACTAGAGCTAGCCCTTCTCGGGTTCCTTCCCACTCAGCTGGTCCTTCGCACCACCACCAGATGGCATGATGGGGTTGCTGTGTGAGATTCAGGAGGCCCAGCGTCCTACTGATCAGCGGGTAGCGGATCTGGCAGCTAGTCTCCAGGTAACCCAAACTCAGGTAGCCTATCTTACGAGGGTATATGCTGAGGACTATGATCGAGATCGTGAGGCACCTCCTCCTCCAGCACCCCCAGCTCCATGTTTTAGTCATTTCTTTTTACTTTTTACTATAGAGTAACTGTCCGGATTATGGACCGTACTTTGGTTCGGATATATATTATGTTTATTCTCATTTGATGTATACATGAAACCTATTTCTCCTTTTATATGTGCATTATTCTCTTTCTTAATTATTGTCTCAAACAACACAGGTGCTTATGTTGTGTTCTTATTAAAGCTTTTAAATTCTATCCTAACTCAGTTCACAAACTCTTGTGGAAGTAAACAGGTTTAATAGATAGAGTCCGAGAGCTCTGATACCAAGTTGTTACACCCCAATTCTGAACCAACCAGAATGGTGTGATGAACCGTCTATGATCCAAAGGTTCAACCTGGATCTCGAATAGTGTCTATTTGATTAAACCAGATAAAACCACAACCATAATCAGAGTAAATAAACAATAGCGGATGTCTTTAATATTAATAAATTAAGTATCTAACAGTGATAACATAATTAATAATCCAATTATCTCCAAATGACTAAAGACATAAAATAAAATTAATTAATTAATCAATTACATGTCCCGACAATACAACAACTAATTCTAATAAAAAATACATGAGTTGCACTCGCACGACGAATCATGCGACTCCACCATAGCTTCCATATCCATCGGAGCAATATGCTCGTACATTGGTGCATTCATATAATCTTCCACAATAGGACCTGTATCATCAACTAAAAATATTCGACGTCGAAAGGGTGAGCACACATCATGGCTCAATGAGCAAACAAAACAATGCAATAAACATATGCATGGATTCAATTCATATCTTTGGTCTGGTTTATAAATTTGCAATGTGCAGTAGAAAGGATTGGTGGCCGCCGCACCTCTATACACGAGTATGTGAAGCCTCCCAATGGATCAAACACCATTTTCGTCCCACATGCACCCATCATGGAATAAAGATAGAGCTAAAGTGTAAGACCTGTATCAAACTAACCCGGTCTTACCACCTTGAACCAGGACTACCCATCATGGTCGAGCCACATGGATCAAGTGCGTGAAGGACATCACGATCCCAGGTATTAAACTGACCCAAAAGCATTCAAAATAAGTGGAGGGTCGCATACCCAGCAAGGGAGGGTCGGACCCCCCAGTATAAAAGTCAGACCCCTAGTTTTACATGGGGGGTCGGACATTTTAATGACCAGGGGTCGACGGGATCTCTGACCCCACTATCGACCCTCGGTAGTCGGTAAAAACAGCTCGAACCAAAAATTAGGAATCTTTCCTAATTTCAATGGGATTCCTTCCTAATCTCAATGGGACTTATTTTATGAGTTTCTACTCTATAAATAGGACGTCCCTAAGCCTCTTTCACTCCTTTTAGAACCCTAATTGGATTGAGAGAAAGAGAAGGAGAAAGAGAAGAGAAGAGAAGGAAAGTGGAGAAGAAGATCAAGGAGAAGGCTTCAAAGAAACAAGCCTAATTCTCAGGTAAGGATACCAACTCCGTGTAATTCTACTGACCTTAGAATAGATAGAGAAGAGGGAATGATCTAGGAGGAACCCAAATCATCCAACCATGGTTAGGTTTCCATGGAAAACCATGGGGGAAATCATGAAAGCCATATAGGTGAATGAACCACGGTTCTAGGCCATAGAACATGTGAAGAATGGACTGTAGGAGCAAGCCATAGGACCCCAAACACAAAGAATGGACTGAAGGAAGAGAAATTGACAAAACCCACAGGGGGTCGCATGGGAGTCGATGGCCAATCGACACTACCAGACCCTGAGCATCGACCCCCAGTGTTCGGAAAGTCCAGAATAGGGGTGGTCACACCCAGGGTCGATCAAACCTCTGACCCTAGCATCGACCCCCAGTTAGCAGCATGCTTTTTAAAGTCTGAATTAATTTTAATTAAATTCTATTGACTTGGTTAGGTTTTCTAGTGATATAATATCGATATATAGTTGATTCTTAAAGCTTTAAAGAGGACTTACGATCAAGTAAAGGTGAGGGAACAAGACCTAAACTAATTGGTTAATAATAAACTGTTTTACTTTTGAGTCCAATGCCATGATTGATTTTATGCCTGTATGTTTGTTATGTGCATTCAACATGTCATCTAATATTTCTATTATTACTGTTCATGCATATTTGATTGTTGTTTATACATGATGATGATGATGATGATAGAAATAGGCATGTGGATGTATGTGTGTGGTTGGTGTGCTTGATGCGAGCGAGTATCAGGGGGAGGTGTCATAGGTCGGGCCTCAGCACTCTAGTTCTATCTCTAACTCAAGTCTTGTGCATTAGCATCGTCATATCGCCATTACTTTAGCAGAACTATTACGTCATAGAGTATCATGGGAGGTGGTCTCGGCCCTTGTAGTCTTTGACTCTACCGGGGGGCCTTAGCTCTATATCTACGGGCATTCTGAGGGATGCTGGGGTGAGGCCTTGGATACACTATTTGGCATTAGGATTGGTTAGTTGCGAGCCCAGTTTGCAAGCCCTCGCCAGCAGGGGCTTACATGTTGGTATGGCACTGTACAGCAATAAACGTTAACCTTTGTTGTACAATGTTCATGGTAGGGTGGATGCGGACGACAATAAATGTTAACCTTTGGGCGGGCTTCCACACCCTGTGTATAGAGGACGGGTCAATAAACGTTAACCTTTGACCTCCAACCCTTTCTATTGCATATTGCAAACTTTAAACTAGACTAAAGATATGAATTGAATGCATGCATATATATATTGTTGCATTGTTTTGTTTGCTCACTGAGCCATGATGTGTGCTCAACCTCTCGACGTCGAATATTTTTAGTTGATGATGCAGGTACTACCGTCTAAGATTATGTCAATGCTCCAGTGTACGGGCACATGGCGGCGATGGAAGTTGAAGACGAAGTGAATACGCATGACTCCTCTTGCGAGTACAACTCATGCGTATTCGATTAGATTTTATTTTAATTATTTGGATTTAGTAAAGACATGTAATTGATATCTATTCATGTCTTAGTTGATACAGAATAATTTGCTACTTGAATATGATTATCACATTTAGATTTCTCAGTTCGTTTTACTATAAGACTTCCGCTATTGTGTATTTACTCTGATTATGAATGTGGATGTATGAGGTTTGGATAAAACGTATATAGCTTACTCGAGATCCTGGTTGAACTGTTGGTTTGCTAGCGGTTCATCACACCATTCTGAATAGTGCAGAATTGGGGTGTGACATAAAGTGCCCGGATCAAACATCGCATAACACTTCCCCTGATGCCCTACCCATACCAACACGTAAGCCCCTATTGGAAAGGGCTCGCAAACTGGGCTCACAACTAACCAATCCTAATGTCAAACAGTGTATCCAAGGCCTCACCCCAGCATCTCTCAATACATGCATAGAGATAGAGCTAAGGCCCCCAGGCAGAGTCAGAGACTATACGGTCCAAGACTACTTCCCGTGATGCCCTACGACGTAATAGTTCTACTAAGGTAATGGTGATACGGCGATGTTAATGGGCAAGACTTGAGTAGAGATAGAGCTAGAGTCTGGTGACCAGGATGAACCACAGTGTCATGTCCTCCCCTTGATGCTCCACTCGCATCAAGCACACTAACCACACACATACATTCACATGACTATTCCTAACATCATCATCATCATCATGTTATAAATAAACAGAATTAAATATGCATGAGCAATAATAGTAGGAATATTGGATGACATGTGAAATGCACATTACAAGCATATAAGCATTGAATCATTCATGGCATTGGACTCAATAAATAAAACAGTTTATTATTAGCCAATTAATTTAGGTCTTGTTCCCTCACCTTTGGTCGATGGTAGTTCCTTGTTTAAGCGTTGTAAATCACTTTTAGACCACTTGGAAACCTAACAAATTTGTAGATTTTAAATTAAAATTTATTTCCAACAATTCAGACTTCCAAAAACTGAGTGGTCGTAGGTGTGGCAGCACCTGTGGTCTCAATTTCTGTGACCACACATGCGACCACACCATCCCTGGAACTTCCTGAGGGCATGTGGTCGATCAGGTATCTCTCATGTGGTCGCATATCATGCGACCACACATGCGACCACACCCTCCCTGGACTTCCCGAAGGTGTGTCGCCAGATATGTGTGTCTCGTGTGGTCGCATATCATGCTCCACACATGTGACCACACATGCGACCACACATGTGATGGTCGATTTTTCACTCCCAACTCCATTCCTTCATGTTTTGATTCCTTGGTTTATCATCATGATCCTTCCTATGATTGTTCTATGGCTCAAAATTAGTAGTTTTACACAATCCATCATCCTAATAGTTTCCTTCCATGGATCTCTTAGAATTTGTCCATGGATTGATGATTGGGGTCTTACTTTGAATCCCTATCTCTTTCATGATCTATTCTAGGCATTCAATTGATATGGAGAATGTTTCCATACCTTAAACTTGTTGAAGATTCAAAGTTCTCTCTGAATTTCATCCTTTTAGTCTTCCTCTTCAATTCTCCTCCTTTTCCTTCTTTTCTCTTTCTCTCTCTTTCAGTTCAAGTCCTAAAAGGATGAAAGACGCTAAGGGATGTCCTATATATAGAGGAAAACCCTCCATATAAATTCCTACTTAGATTAGGAAAGATCCCCCTTCAGATTAGGAAGGTTTCCTAATCACGGAGTCTGACTGGGTTCGTGTGGTCGTAGGTGTTGTCGCAGAACCCGTCGACCACATAGTCAAAAACTTGTAACCACACGACCCAGATTTCTGTAGTCGCTTTAATCTGAGGTGTGGTCGACTACACCTATTTAGGTATGCGACCACACACTCTTAATTGACTATTTTTGGGTTCAATTTCATACCTGGTCTTGTAGTTTCTTCACGTACTTGGTGCACTTGGCCCAACCATGATAGGAAGACCTAATTCAAGGTGATAAGACCGGTTAGTTCGATACAGGTCTTATAATAGATGCTCCCTTCTTGCTACTATACTATATCCTTTGTACGCTTAGACAATTTCCTGACTTATAAATCGTACCCTATATTAGTTGTTTATCATGATACTCTTAGATTTTCTTTTTCTGTCTGTGTATACATATGGTTCTACCTTTTATATGTACATTATTGCCTTGTTCAAGTTCTATCTCAACCGACACAGATGCCTATGGTGTGTTTGTATTAAAACTTTTAATTTATCCTAACTCAGTTCATGGACTCTAGTGGAAGTATTCAAGTTTAATGCAAGGCCTGAGAGCTCTGATACCAAGTTGTCACACCCCAATTCTGGACCAACCGGATGGTGTGATGAACCGTCAATAAACCAATGGTTCAATCAAGATCTCGTATAGGCTATGCCAACCATGTTAAACTAAAACATATTTCACAATAATCAGAGATAATAAAGTACATAGCGGAAGTCTTATTAATAATGAACTGAGGTCTAATCATGATAAATAATTAATATTCCAGTTATTTCCATGTAACCAAATCATAATTCAATACATATTACAAATATCCAAATACGAAAGTTAAACACTAAGCGTATCCAAAAATGAAAAACTAGCTTGACGAGCCATATTCGTCCTCCTAAGCTTCTACATCCATAGCCGCTGCATGTCCACACATTGGCGTGTCCAAGTAGTCTTCAACAGTAACACCTACAACATCAGAAACTAAAAAGAATTATGTGCATGAGGGTCAGTTCTCCAACTTGAGCCCAGTGAGTAAACAAAACAATGCAACAAACATATGCATGCATTCAATTCATATCTTTGGTCTGGTTTATAAGTTTGCAATGTGCTATAGAGAGGTTTGGTGGCCACCGCACCTCTATACTCAAGTGTGTGAATCATTCAATGGATCAAACATCATTGCAGTCCCACATGCACTCATCATGGAATAGAGATAGAGCTAAAGTGTACGGATCAAACACCGCCAACACTTGCCCTAATGCCTTACCCATACCAATACGTAAGCCCCTATTGGTGAGGGCTTGCAAACTGGGCTCGCACTAACCAATCCTAATACCAAACAGTGTATCCAGGGCCTCACCCCAACATCCCTCAATACATCTATAGAGATAGAGCTAGAGTCTGGAGACGAGGTCGAAGACCACCATGCGACGTCCTCCCCCTAATGCTCAACTCGCATCCAACACAACAACCACGTACATACATTCACATGCCTATTCCTAGCATCAACATAATCATCATGTTATAAATAAATGGAATTAAATATTCATGAACAGTAATAGTAGAAATATTGGATGACTTGTGAGATGCACATTACAAGCATACATGCATAGAATTAATCATTGCATTGGATTCAATAAAAATAAATAATTTGTTATTATCCAATTAATTTAGGTCTTGTTCCCTCACCTTTGATCGATGTTTATACGTTTCCTTGTTCCTCTCCTAAGCTTTGGAAGTCACTTTGAATCTATTAGGAACCTAAGCAATTAATGTATGTAAGTTAGGGTTTTAGTTTACCAAGTTACAGTAGTCAAAAACCTTATTTGGTCTCAAAATATACTTGTTGTTTTCCTATTGTCGATGCTATGGTAGCAATATATGCCATCGTAGGACCTACGGTCAATACCCTATGGTCACATTACATGTGACCATAGCTGCGATCGTATGTTTCCTTAATTCTTTTCGAATGGTTGTGGTCGATACTTTCTCATCCTATGGTCGACGATAGCTGCGACCATATGTAGTTTGGTTGATTTTTACTTCTCACATGAGTTCCTCCTCTTGGATCATCAATGGGGTCCTCCCTAATGATCATTCTAAGGCCAATATTCTTAGTTTATCCCTCATCCATTAATCTTAACCTATTCTCTATGGTTTTGCTTAGAAATTCCATAATCGAAATCGTTACATTAGATTCAACACATCAACTTGACGGAAAGGAACCTATCCTATCTAATCTATCCTATAGAGTCAAGTTCATACATTAAGCTTGTTGTAGAAGGATAGAACTCTTCTCTGCAAACCTTCCTCTCAGCCTTCTTCTTCAAATCTCCTTCTCCTTCTCTTCCTCTCTCTCTCTTTCCTTCTTAGGTTTAGAGTTTCAATTTGGGTTCTAAAAGAATGAGAGAGGCCAATGAATGTCCCTTATATAGAGGGAAAACCTCCATATAGAGTCCTCTTTCAATTAGGAAAGAGTTCTCCTCAAATTAGGAAAGTTTCCTAAACACAGAGTCGGTTATAGGTTCCTACGATCGACCATAGGTGCAACTGTAGCCCCCAAACATGCCACCATAGGTCCAAAATTTACTTATTTTTAGTTTTTGATTGTTTGCTTCCCTATAAACTTAACCAGTCAACCACAACAACTAAATTTGACTTGTGACTTACCTCATCTTGTGGTTTCTTCATATAGTTGGTTCACTTGAGCTGATTATGATGGGAAGACCGGTCACGACACAAGAACGTAAGGTTAAACTAGATTCGTGGCTTGCAGGTCTTACATCATACACCCCTTCCCACACAACACACTAACCACACTTAAAACACATGCCTATTCCTATCATCATCAATAATAGAGTAAAACAATAAAATAAATATGCATGAATAGGAATAGCAATAATATTATATGACATGTGAGATGGAAATTAAAATCATACAAGCATGACATTCATCATAGCATTAAATAAAAGAAAGAATAGATTGTTATTATCCAATTAGTTTAGGTCTTGTTTGCTCACCTTTAATCGTAGTATCAATCTCTTCCAAGCTTTGGAAATTAACTTGTACTAGTTGACAACCTAGACAATTTATGAATATAGATTAAGGTTTGATGGTATTAGGTTACAATAGTCTAAAAATCTAGTCTGGCTTCAAAATAGGCTTTCTGTAAATGAGTAGTCAATGCAGTGGTGTCGACCATACATTGTGTGGTCAACTGTGTGGTCAGGCATCTTGCGACCACTGAACAGCACAACCCTGGGTAAACTTCCCCTGGTCGCACACATGGTTGGCCAATGATGTGACCACATAATTTACCAGTTGTGTTCTTAGGTCCTTTCATTCTAACCTTTGGTTCATCATCGGAACACCTCCTAGGGTGCTTCTATGGCTTTCATACCTTTTCAATTTTAATTTATAAGCATCCCTAATCTATTTTTTTTTATTTCATTTAAACTAATTGGGAGATCCCATGATCTTAGCCCCAAGTTTGGGAATCACTTACCAATATGATGATATTGAGTCTAAACCAACTATTCCTATCATCTCTCCAGGTTACTTCCTTACATTGCCTACCATGATTCCCTCCATGGATTTCATTGAAATCTTCTCATGGATGGATGATTTGGGTTTCTCCTAGATCATACCCTCTTCATGAACTTCTAAGGTCTTAAAGTATTAATGGAAGCATACCCATACCTTAGGGTTGCTGAGATTCAGAGGTTTCTCTGAATTCTTCTCTTTGGTCTTCTTCTCCAACTTTCCTTCTCTTCTCCTTCTCTTCTCATTCCCTCACTTTCAATTAGGGTTTCAAAATGAGTGAAAGAGGCAAAGGGACATCCTATTTATAGAGGAAAACCTCCCAAAATATGTCCCATTGAGATTAGGAAAGAATCCCCTTGAAATTTGGAAAGTTTCCTATTTACGATTTTTGTCAACAATGAGGGGGTCGATGAGGGGTTGGAGATCCCGTCGACCCTCGGGTCTAAAATGTTCGACCCTCGGTCAAAATTTCAAGGGTCTGACTCCCTAATGAGGGTGGTCCGACCCTGCCTATTTGGGTATGCGACCCTGCCCCCTATTTACTATTTTTGGGTCAGTTTAATACCTGGTCTCACTATTTCCTTCACGCACTTGGTCCATTTGGCTCGACCGTAATAGGTAGACCTGGTACAAGTTGGTAAGACCAATTAGTTCGATACGCGTCTTACATCCTTACTTGATTTTAAGAACACTAAATACTACAACACTTTATTCTTGGTCTAGCAATATTCCTTATGGGAGGTTGCTCACCCACTTATTCATTCAGTTGGGGATATACCTTTCTCAAGATGATTGTGTAGAGTGGTCCATCCATTTTGACTTTGGTTGGAATTCACTGTATAGGCTTGGCTTTCACAATGTTGTTCTTAGTGACGATGTGTCACACCCCAATTCCGGCTGAAGTAGAAGTGTGAGTGAACCAGCTCTAAACAACGGTTCACACCAGGATCTCAATAGACCGTGTCAACCAATCATTCCCAAGCAGTCTAACATAATCAGAGATTAATACATAGCAGCGGAATATAAATAAATGAACTGAGATCTATGTGGTAAATTAAAATAATTATTCAACTTATTCCACCACTCACAAATTTAAATAATAAAAGTATTACAATGTATTGTTCAAAATAAAATCCCCTCTAAAGGAAAACACAGAAGGAGCACTCGCATGATGCGTCATGCTCATCCTCCACTGCCTGGGTATCAATGGCAGCAACTGTACCATACGCTGGGGCAGTCACGAAGTCATCAACTGTGTATCCTGCATCCAGATCTGAAAATATATATATATATATATATATATATATATATATATATATATATATATATATATATATATATATATATATAAATATATATATATATATATATATATATATATATATATATATATATTTGGGTGAGCTCACAACTTAGCTCAGTAAAGTACAAGACCAATGCAACTTACAATATGCATGGGAAAACATTACAATTTGGGTCAGGTATAACTTGCAAATACGCTATGGTAAAGTTTGGCGGCCACCACACCTCCATGCACGAGTGTGTGAGCACACCCAACAGTCAGGCACCTACCACACTACTGCTGTCGCCCTACATCACTCACTTCGGTATGGAGATAGGACTTGAGTTTGGTGGGTAGGAAGAACCTCAATCCCACGTCCTCCCCCTGATACCCCACATCGTACCAATACCTAAACCCCTACAAGCAAGGGCTTGCAAGTGGGTTCCATTTCTAACCAGTCCTAAATGGCAATATAGTATCAATGGCCCTACCCCAGTACGGCTCCCTGCGACATAGAGATAGGGCTCGAGTCTGGCGGGCAGGAAGAACCATAATCCCACGTCCTCCAGTTGATACCCTATTTGCACCAATTCTACTAAGGTAGATGGCGATACAAGAAAGGTATTAGTTTTGGATATATCCAGGGCACACCCCCTTCACATTCCACACACTAACTAAAACATACACATGTCTAACATCCAACAATCCTAGCATATGTAATGCATGAACAGATAATAATAACAAAAGAAGTAACTACATGGCATGTGAATTGCACAAACATCAAGCAATGAAATTCATATACAATTTAGTTGCAAAGGTTTACTGGTTAATTAATTAATTAGAGTTTGGGTCTTGTCCCTTTCCTGACGCGTGATAACAATCCCGCTCTGCGTCATAGGGTATTCTCACGTTGTCTACAGGTCCTACACAATCATATTCATAGGTTAGATTAATTTATTAAGGTCATAGTTGGTCAGAACTTTGCCTGACTAAGCAAACAAAGCTCGGAAGCCATACCGGTCGTAGGTACCAGTCTCAGGGGTGTGAGACCGGTATGTGCCACCGGTATGTATACCGGTTGCGCTATATACCGGTTCCACATATGTGACCCCGGTATGTGCCCCCGGTATGTGCCTCCAGTATACACCGCAGGCCCATACCGCCAGACCTTGTGTCCAACCGGTTTCTTCCACGGAGAGCTGAGAAGGAGCACTTCTCCAACGGAAACCTTCTTCCTGGGTGGCCTCCTCCTCCTTGCTCCTTCTCAGCTCTCCTCCAGACAGCTAGGGTTTTGAGAAGGATCAGAAGGGGTGCTAATGTCTCTATCAATAGTGGGAGGCCGTTCATAAGAATGTTTCCGGTAATTGGAAAATTTTCAAGTTTCAAATCGGATTGAGGGACCCGTTGGAGTCCGTCTCCAGTCGAAACTAGACATACCGGTCGCACATACCAGTCTGAGTGACTCAGACCGGTATAGTCAGACCGGTATACCCATACCGGTTGCACATACCGGTTGCACATACCGCAACCGGTATTGTGATACCGTATGAGATTTATACATTTTTTCGTAGGTTCTCATACCTGAAAATTGAGTGGTTCATTACCTGACTTCGCCTTCCGGTCCGGTTATGATTGGGAGACCTGTCATCATATAGAACCATAGATTAGATCGGGTTTTCAATGTATGGTTCTTATAACTCTACCACCCTTAAAAGAAATTTCATCCCAGAAATTTGCATATAAGTCTCACAATTCCCCCTCCCTTAAAAGAAATTTCGTCCCCGAAATTGTACGTACCTTCAGAGTAAAAAAGATGAGGGTATTCTTGTCGCATGGCATCCTCCTCCTCCCAAGTAATTTCTTCTACGTCCTGACTTTTCCAAAGTACCTTGACATAGTGGATAGCTCGCTTTCAAAGCTGTTGTACCTTTTTACTAATGAGCTGGATTGGCACCACCTCGAAGGTTAAGTCTTTTGTCAATCTGGGGGGTCTGCAATAAGAATGTGCGAAGGGTCTCTCACGTACTTCTTTAGTAAGGACACATGAAAGACGATGTGGACGCTAGACATCGCTGGTGGCAATGCAAGTTGATAGGCCACTTTGCCGCATCGGGACAGAATTTCATATGGTCCCACATGTCTAGCATATAGTTTTCCTTTTATGCCGAACTGCTTCAGTACTCTTACTGGTGACACCTTCTTGAAAACTTTATCACCAATCATGAATTCAAGGTCTCGTCGCCTGTTGTCAGCATAATGCCTTTGACGCACCTGAGCTGTCTTTACTCGGTTCTTGATTTGATCTACTGCCTTGCAGGTTTCTTCTACAAATTCTGGTCCGATGATCCTATTTCTCAAACTTCGTCCCATAATAACGGTGTCCGACATTTCTTGCCATACAAGGCCTCTTATGGGGCCATCTGGATCGTAGACTGGTAGCTATTGTTGTAGGCAAACTCAATGAGGGAAAGCTTGTCACACCCCAATTCTGTTGCAACCAGAATGGTGTGATGAACCATCAATAAATCAACGGTTCAACCAGGATCTCACAATAGGCTATCCCATATATCATAAACCAAAACACATTCCACATTAATCAGAGGTAATAAAATAAATAGTAGAAGTCTTACAGATAATGAACTAAGGTCTAATCATGATAAATAATTAATTTTACATTTATTTCCAAGTAACCAAAACATAAGTTAATACATATTACAATATCCAAATACGAAAACTAAACACTAAACGTATCCACAATTGAAACTCTCGCTTAACGAACCATGTTCATCCTCCACAGCTTGTTCATCATAGCCGCCACATGTTTATATGTTGGCATGTCGACATAATCTTCAATCATAGTACATGCAACATCAGAAACTAAAATGAATTGCGCGCGTGAGGGTCAGCTCTCCAACTTGAGCTCAGTGAGTAAACAAAACAATGCAACAATACATATGCATGAAATCAATTCATATCTTTGGTCTGGTTTAAAGTTTACAATGCGCAATAGAAAGGATTAGGTGGTCAAAGGTTAACGTTTATTGACCCCGCCTCTATACACAGGGTGTGGAAGTCCGCCCAAAGGTTAACGTTTATTGTCGTCTCACAAGCACCCAATTCCTGAACATTGTACAACAAAGGTTAACGTTTATTGCTGTACAGTACCATACCAACACGTAAGCCCCTGCTGGCGAGGGCTTGCAAACTGGGCTCGCAACTAACCAATCCTAATGCCAAACAGGGTATCCAAGGCCTCACCCCAGCATCCCTCAGAACGTCCATAGAGATAGAGCTAAGGCCCCCCGATAGAGTCAGAGACTACAAGGACCGAGACCACCTCACCTGATACTCTACGACATAATATGTCTGCTAAGGTAATGGCGATACGGTGATGCTAATGCACAAGACTTGAGTTAAAGATAGAGCTAAAGTGCTGAGACCCGCCAAAGGTTAACGTTTATTGACGTTCCCATCACACCTCCCCTAATACTCGCTCTCATCAAGTACAAAAACCACACACATACATTCACATGCCTATTCCTATCATCATCATCACCACCATGTTATAAACAATAAAGTAAATATGCATGAACAAATAATAGAAATATTGGATGACATGTTGAATGCACATACAGGCATACACGCATAGAATCAATATGGCATTGGACTCAAGAAATAAAAAGAGTTTGTTATTAATCAATTAGTTTAGAGTCCTGTTTCATCACCTTTGCTTGCTAGTAGATCCTCTTTCAAGCTTTAAGAATCAACTATATTTCGATATTATATCACTAGAAAACCTAACCAAGTCGATAGAATTTAATTAGAATTAATTCAGACTTTAAATAGCATGCTGTTAACTGGGGGTCGATGCCTAGGGTCGGATGTTCCATCGACCCTAGGTGCTACCCCCCCTTTCCTGAACTTACCGAATGATGGGGGTCAATGCTAGGGTCGGAGGTTTCATCGACCCTAGGTGCGACCCCCAATGGTTTGAGTCAAAAATATCAAATTTCGTCCATTCATTCATGTTTGGGGTCCTATGGCTTGCTTCTATAGTCCATTCCATACATGTTCTATGGTTTAGAACTATTCTTTATTCACCTACATGGTTTCTATGATCTCCTCCATGGTTTCCATTGAAACCTAACCATGGATGGGTGATTTGGGTTTCTTCTAAGTCATGCCCTCTTCATAAACCATTCTAAGGTCTTAAATAAATCATGGGGAATGTAGTCATACCTTAGGTTTGCTGAGATTCCGAGTTTTCTGAATTTCCTCCTCCTTGGTCTTCTTCTTCAATTCTCTTTCTCTTCTCCTTCTCTTCCTTCTCTTCCTTCTCTTCTCTTTCTCTTAATCCAATTAGGGTTGTAAAAGGAGTGAAAGAGGCTTAGGGACATCCTATTTATAGAGTAAAACCTCTCAAAATAAGTCCCATTGAGTTTAGGAAAAGTTTCAATTGAAATTAGGAAAGTTTCCTAATTTTTGGTTCATATTGTTTCTCCCGATTACCAGGGGTCGATGGGGGGTCGAACAATTCATAGACCCTGCGACCCCTGGTCACGGGTCGATTGTGGGGGTCGATGGGGAGGGTCAGATCTGCCTGTTAAAACCTGTGACCCTACCCTCATTTTGACTATTTTTGAGTAAATTTTCATATTGGGTCTTGGTTTTCTTCACACACTTGGTCCACTTGGCTCGACCATGATATGTAGACAGGTCATGACACGAAATATAAGGTTAGGCCGGTTTCGTGGCGTGCGGGTCTTACAACTCTACCACCCTTAAAAGAAATTTTGTCCTCGAAATTTAAACGTACGGATCTTACAACTCCCCCATCCTTAAAATAAATTTTGTCCTCAAAATTTGAATTTACTTCGGAGTCAATAGGTGGGAATTCTATTTCTGCATTGCATCTTCTTCCTCCTATGCACTCTTCTCCACGTCTTGTCTTTGCCAGGTTACCTTCATATAATAATTATCCCGACTTTGGAAACATTGTACCTTCCAAGTATTGAACTAGGCTGGTACCACTTCAATAGTCAAACATTCTATCTAATCCAGTGATTCCATGATCAATACCTTTGATATGGATCTTTAATGTACTTCTTCAATAGAGACACACGAAATACATCATGCACACTAGACATGGACAGCGGTAATGCTAATGGATATGAAACTTTTCTACGTCTCTCCAAAGTTTATAAGATCCAACACATATATAAATTATGACTTTCCCTTCTTGTCTAATCGTTTCAAACTATGCATAAGTGATATCTTCAAAAAAACAATTTGTCACTTATGGCGAACTTGCGGTCTTGGTGTCTCTCCTGACAATCCTGAGTTGTCTTGGCCCCTTTTTCTTTGATCTTGTCTGGCACTCGACAGTTTTCTACAATTGACTTAGGTCTTAAAACTCTTCATTCACTAACTTCATTCCAAAAGAAAGGAATTTGACATTTCTATTGTATTTGCTTCATAGGTAACATTTACATGGTAGCTTAATAGCAACTTCAATTCATGGTACCTTCTCAACTCAAGTTCCTTAAAATCATTTTTACAAGCTCAGAGCATATCTTTTAGGAGTTGTATAGTCCGCTCGGACTATCCGTCGGTTTGAGGTAAAGTGCGGTACTAAACTTCAACTTTGTCCCCATTACTTTCTGTGGATCCTCCCAAAACTTTGAGATAAGGCATAAGCCTCTGACCGACACTAAGCTCTTATGCATACCATTCAATCTGGAAATATTATTCTCATATAGCTTATTTAGCCACTCCAAAGCATACGGAGGTCGTATAGCAATGGAATAAACTATTTTCATAAGGCGATCAACGATCACCCTAACTTCGTCAATCGATCTGATAGTCAGTGGCAAATCAGTGACATAATTTACTGTAATGAAATTCCACTTTCAGACTGGCTCCGATAGTTTTTATTGTAAGCCATGGTGGTCTTGGTCTTTCAGCTTTTACTTGCTGATAATTCAGACACTAGAACACGCACTAAGCCACATTTGTTATCTCTTCCGGTCATGATACATATTGGTACTCCAGGATATCCTGAATCTGGAGTACAATGGTCTCTTATCCTTATCCTCTTCATGATATCCGAGTCTTTACCGTCATGTATTCAGAGTCTACCTCTGTTTCTGAGTACCGTCTCCGCATCCAAACTAAGTCAGGGTTAGGTTTTTCTTTCTCTAAATCTTCTTGTACCGTTCTTATATACAGATATAACAAAATTACTATTTTTTCTTCATCCCTAGGTTTTCACTCAATTGGATCATCACGAGTTTCTATTATATGTTACTCTTCTTCCAAATCTGAATCTATTGGTGCGGAACATAAGGTAGCATTTATACTGGGTCCTTCTTCGGACTTCATAATTCCCTTTTTGTTTAAGGCCTTAGCTACTACATTAGCCTTGCTCGGGTGACATTGAATATCACAGTCTTAATCCTTTAAGTAATCCTAACCATCTCCTTATCCTCATGTTCAATTTTTTCTAATGAAGAGATAAATAAAACACTTGTAATCCGATCTAATCTAAAATTCCTCTCCATTTAAATAATGTCTCCAAGTCTTGATTGCATGAATCACAATTGTTTACTCCAATCACGAGTTGGGTAACTCTTCTCATGCTCTTTCAGTTTTCTTAAAGCATATGAAATCGCTTATTTACCTTACATCAACCACATCCTAGATCCAATCCAAAAGCTCCGATGGATAGGGTAAAAGGTTTCCCTAGTACCGGAACGATCAAGATGGGAGCTGATATCAATCTTACTTTAGAATTTGGAAATATTTCTCACCCTTGTCAGTCAAATTAAACTCCTCTCCCTTCCTGGTTAGCTTGGTAAGAGGTTTTGTGATCTTAGAGTGGTCCTCCAAATCGTCAGTAATAACCAGCTAAACCCAAGAAACTTTTGATCTTCACAATACCCTTTAAGTGTTTCTCACCATATGATTACCTCTATCTTAATAGGGTCCACTTTAATCCCTTTTTATGATAGTACGTGATCTAAGAATATCACTTAGTTTAATCAGGTCTCATATTCCTTGAAATTGGCATAAAGCTTTTCCCTTTTCAACTGTTGTGGAGCTACTCCAAGATCCATTGTATGAGTTGCTTCATTTTTAGAATAAATCAAAATATCATCTATGAAATCTATGACCAACGTATCCAACATGTCATGAAACACCCAGTTCATCAGCTCCATAAAAGATGTAAGGGCATTGGTTAATCCAAACGTCATAATTGAGAACTCATAATTGGCCAATCCCGATTCTAAAAGCTATCTTCGAGATATCGTTGTCCAAATTCTTTAGCTGATGATATCTTGATCAAAGATCAATCTTAGAAAATATCTTTTCTCCTTGCAACTATTTAAATAAGTCATCGATCCGAGGTAGTAGATATCGATTCATGGTCATGAGCTTGTTCAATTCTCGGTAGTCTATACATAATCGGACACTACCATCCTTCTTTTTCACGAATTGCCTTGGCGCTCCCCGTGATGCAATACTTAGCCAACTAGGACCTTGGTCTAATAACTCTTGTAGTTGAGTCTCAGTTCCTTCAACTCCGTATGAGCTACTCTATAGGTGCCTTTGACACAAGTATCGTCCTTGGTAACAAGTCGATGACAAACTTGGTCGCATGATCAAATGGTAACCCAGGTATGTCTCCTAGAAACACATCAGGAATTTATGCATCACATCAATATCTTCCATCTGTGTTGCTTCTTTGGTAACATATACCACAGATACCTTATATCCAACTTCTTTCTCTTCAAAGCATCTCTTTCCTTTAGCATAGAGAGGATCAGCTTTCACTTCCTAGGCAACATACTTCCAATAATACTAAATTATATGTCATCTTTATTCTTAAATGATAACCTCTTCTATGCAGATAACAACTTTGTAGAGTGTTGAGACAACCAGTCTATCCCCAAGATGACGTTAAAGTCTACCATCTCAAGTCTAATTAGGTTGCGTCCAAATTTCATCCATCCATTAATATGATTCAATCATTGTTCATAACACTCATCTAAAACAACATTTAGTCCCAAAAGGGCTTAAACTAGAGAAATCTGATGTAACGGTCTTAAGGGCTTGTCTAGTTCTTTCATCTCTTTGTTTTTCAAAGACTATCATCAAAATCTCATATTGCACTCATTAGCTTGTATTTCTTTTATCCTTGTTGTTCTTCCTTGCTCTCTCTTCCATATACCTCGAAAAATTATCTTGTGATTGTTACTTCATATCCCAAGTCTATCTATAAGCATTAGGGTATATGTTTATAAATTCATTAATTCAGTCAAACTATTTTGGTCTTTACTTAATCATATCCCTCAACATTGGGCAGAACTCAATTATCATTGTATTAAATCGAGTACTACTTATGCCATGACTTTATCCTTGTATCCACTCTTAAATTTGCCTTTAGGAATCTTCTACCTTGTCAAAATTCATACCGATATAACCATCTTTAACTCTACTTGAGTGCTATCTATTTCTTTACTGGCTACTCTTGATAGTTCTCATTTTTGCTCATGCACTCTTTTATAGACATGACCCATATCCATCCATTTAGCAATCTCAAAATAGATTCTCCATTACTTCATCTAAGGTTCATTGGCTATAGTATTTAATCTGAATCCAATCATCTTTCTTCCAATAATTCCATTATCACTAAACATCGTATCAATGGATGTCGAGAAATGTAAGAATCAAATGTAAATCCAAAACAATTCATTTCCTTCTTTCAATTAAGTATGACGACAAATACTTTCTTTATTTAATGAACTTAAGTTTAAAAGATCAGGAGTAAATCTGTGGTAATCCAACCGGCATTAAAAGATTGTCAAGTTACACGGTGGTCTAAATATATGAAAATAGAGGTTTTACAACTCTTAACCTCATGGTTACAGGTTCTATTGAGTATAATATATAATGCCATTGGTCAAGGCACTATAGGAATAAATCTAGAGAAAGTTTTCGTACATCAGTAAATTAGGTAAAATCGAAAAGATGTACGTTCAACATGATTAAACATTTAACTGTTCATTCAGTTCATATATCTGTTCATGTTGTCGATCATGAGAATGGTTTAGGTTGGTATAATCAGGACTAATACTAAAGAAACAATATCTATAACTCCAATTGACAGGTTAAATCAAGAAGGTATCCTGTCAAGGCCAGAGAAATTAAAATCTGGTATGTGCATCCTCTATAATCATAAGAGTAAATCAATAATGCACCGCATCCTATATAAACCTATCTTGATATATGGCCATAATAGATTTGATCATTTGCTGTAAATATCTGAGTTATCATCTTCAGAAGACATTCTTCAATCCTTGTCGGATCATTTTGTCATGATGCAACTATCCCATACATCGATCACTGATAAGGTTAACCACCTTGATACACTGCTTGTTGTGCACCAAACTTCTACACTGGGGTGTGTATTACTGGGACTTGCTGTATGGTAGGCACTGTGTTATAGCTAACATGTGTTGGGATACAATGATGCTACCAATTGGTACCATACTTGGTTTGACCCAGAGGTGTTGATGTAGCATTGGCAATTTGGATAGCAACTTGTATAGTCGGTCTCATTTGTGGTTGCTCTTGTATTTTATTGGGCCAAGATTATTACAACCGTGACCAAGGTAATTGGTAGTCCAGGTGGTTGGCTGGAGTGGCCTGGTTGTTCACTTCCTCTTATTTGCTCTAATCTGATTACCAACTTAGATGAATTTTCATTACCCGTTCTCGACCCAGATAGTGGTAGGGTCAAGTTGTAACCTCATCTTAATGCTCAGTGGATAATGGATCAGCGTGTAGTGGATTTCACTTTGAGTCTCCATGTCACCCAGGGGTATAGCTTTATCTTCTTGTAGTTACTCTTATTCTTAATCTAGGGCCGTTATTCTCCTATCTCTGTTGGATTCGGCCCGAGATCTTTCCCTTGACCTTTGTAGGGAATTAGGCATTACTAGCCATTTTCTCCTTCCTTTGTCATACATCGAGTTTCACATCTTGTGAGTACCAACTCGGTATTCAATTTTTTGCTTTACAGAAGCTCCCTTCTTGCTACTGTACTATATCCTTGTATACTTGGATAACTACCCAACTTATAGATAATACCCTATATTATTTATTTATTAGGATAATTTTTTTGGTCTTCTCAGTCTGTTTGAGTGTATATATATGGTTCCGCCTTTTATATGTACATTATTGTCTTGTTTAAGTTCTATCTCAACCAACACAGGTGCTTATTGTGTGTTCGTATTAAAGCTTGTAATTTATCCTAACTCAGTTCATGGACTCTAGTGGAAGTATTCAGGTTTAATGGGTAAGGCCTACGAGAGCTCTGATACCAAGTTGTCGCACCCCAATTCTGCTCAAACCAGAATGGTGTGATGAACCATCAATAAACTAACGGTTCAACCAGGATCTCACAATAGGCCTATCCCATATATGATAAACCAAAACACATTCCATATTAATCAGAGTAACAAAATAAATAGCGGAAGTCTTACAGATAATGAACTGAGGTCTAATCATGATAAATAGTTAATATTCAATTTATTTTCATGTAACCAAAACATAACTTAATACATATTAGAATATCCATATACGAAAACTAAACACTAAACGTACCCACCGTTGAAACTCTCGCTTAACGAACCATGTTCATCCTCCATAGCTTGCTCATCACAGCCGGCACATGTTCTTATGTGGCGTGTGGACATAATCTTCAATAATAGTACCTGCAACATCAGAAACTAAAATGAATTGCATGCGGGAAGGTCAGCTCTCCAGCTTGAGCTCAGTGAGTAAACAAAACAATGCAACAATACATATGCATGCAATCAATTCGTATCTTTGGTCTGGTTTAAAGTTTACAATGCGCAATAGAAAGGTTTAGGTAGTCAATGGTTAACGTTTATTGACCCCGTCTCTATACACAGGGTGTGGAAGTCCGCCCAAAGGTTAATGCTTATTGTCATCCCATAAGCACCCAATTCATGAACATTGTACAACAAAGGTTAACGTTTATTGTTGTAAAGTGCCATACCAACACGTAAGCCCTTGCTGGCGAGGGCTTGCAAACTGGGCTCGCAACTAACCAATCCTAATGCCAAACAGTGTATCCAAGGCCTCACCCCAGCATCCCTCAGAACATCCATAGAGATAGAGCTAAGGCTCCCCGGTAGAGTCAGAGACTACAAGAACCGAGACCACCTCCCCTGATACTCTATGAAATAAGAGTTCTGCTAAGGTAATGGCGATACGACGATGCTAATGCATAAGACTTGAGTTAGAGATAGAGCTAAAGTGCTGAGACCCGCCAAAGGTTAACGTTTATTGACGTTTCCATTACACCTCTCCTGATACTCGCTCTCATCAAGTACACCAACCACACACATACATTCACATGTCTATTCCTATCATCATCATCATGACCATCATGTTATAAACAATAAAGTAAATATGCATGGACAAATAATAGAAATATTGGATGACATGTTGAATGCACATACAAGCATACAGGCATAGAATCAATATGGCATTGGACTCAAGAAATAAAAATAGTTTGTTATTAATCAATTAGTTTAGAGTCCTGTTTCATCACCTTTGCTTGCTAGTAGATCCTTTTTCAAGCTTTAAGAATCAACTATATTTCGATATTATATCTCTAGATAACCTAACCAAGTCGATAGAATTTGATTAGAATTAATTCGGACTTTAAAAAACATGTTGTTAACTGGGGGTCGATGCCTAGGGTCGGATGTTCCATCGACCCTAGGTGCTACCCCTCCTTTCCTGAACTTACCGAATGCTGGGGGTCGATGCTAGGGTCGGAGGTTCCATCGACCCTAGGTGCGACCCCCCTTGGTTTGAGTTGAAAATATCACATTTCGTCCATTCATTCATGTTTGGGGTCCTATGGCTTGCTTCTATAGTCCATTCCATACATGATCTATGGTTTAGAACTATTCTTTATTCACCTACATGGTTTCAATGATCTCCTCCATGGTTTCCATTGAAACCTAACCATGAATGGGTGATTTGGGTTTCTTCTAAGTCATGCCCTCTTCATAAACCATTCTATGGTCTTAAATAAATCATGGGGAATGTATTCATACCTTAGGTTTGCTGAGATTCAGAGTTTCCTCTGAATTTCCTCCTCCTTGGTCTTCTTCTTCAATTCTCTTTCGCTTCTCCTTCTCTTCCTTCTCTTCTCTTTCTCTCAATCCAATTAGGATTGTAAAAGGAGTGAAAAAGGCTTAGGGACGTCCTATTTATAGAGTAAAACCAGTAAAACCTCCCAAAAGAAGTCCCATTGAGTTTAGGAAAGGTTCCAACTGAAATTAGGAAAGTTTCCTAATTTTTGGTTCATTCTATTTTTTCGATTACCGGGGGTCGATGGGGGGTCGATGGGAGGGTCGGATAATTCATAGACCCCTGCGACCCCTGGTAACGGGTCGATGGTGGGGGTCGATGGGAGGGTTGGACCTGCCTGTTAAAACCTGCGACCCTACCCTCATTTTGACTGTTTTTTAGTAAATTTTCATATTGGGTCTTGGTTTTCTTCACACACTTGGTCCACTTGGCTCGACCATGATATGTAGACGGGTCACGACACGAAATATAAGGTAAGGCCGGTTACGTGGTGTGCGGGTCTTACAACTCCACCACCCTTCAAAGAAATTTCGTCCTCAAAATTTGAACGTACGGATCTTACAAAGCTTCTCATCCCAAGCCCCCTTAAAGTTGATAGCACATGCGCGAAGCTTATCTTCTAGGATCTAGATGGTCCTCTCTGACTGCCCATCCATTTGAGGGTGGAAGGTTGTACTGAACTTTAGTTTCATCCCCATTGCCTTCTGTAGCCCCTCCCAGAACTTCAATGTAAAGCATGGATCTCTATCAGATACTATGCTCTCTGGGACACCATGCAGTCTGACTATATTGTCCACATACAATCTTACCAACTTGTCCATGGTGTATTGTGGTCTGAGTGGGATAAATCTGGCGGTCTTGGTAAGGCAATCTACAACTACCCAAACAACATTCACTGACCTTGGAGTCATAGGTAGACCAGTGACAAAATCCATGTTAATACAATCCCATTTCCATGCCGGCTTAGGTAACAGTTGCAATAATCCTGCAGGCCTCTGTCTTTCTGTTTTGACTTGCTGGCAGTTTAAACAATGAAACACATACCGGGCCACGTCTGCTTTTATACCCCTCCACCTAATCACTTTAGTCATGGTACATCTTAGTGCTCCCAGGATGTACTGAATATGGAGTAGAGTGAACTTCCAACATGATTCAGTTTCGGATTTCCAGATCTTCATTCTCAGGTACACATAAATGCCCATGATATCTGAGTACCTTGTCTGCTTCCAAGGTGAAATCAAGGTTGGCTCGACCCTTTTCTAAATCTTCTTGAACTGTCCTGAGGTATGGGTCCTGTAGGACTGCTGCCTTTATTTCTTTCTTCAAGTCAGGCAAAATCTTCAATGCTGCAAACATAAGGGTAAACTGGTGTATCAACCCTAGCTCAATTGGATCATCTACTGAATTTATTAAGAGCTGTTCTTCATCCTCTGATGAGCCAGAAACAGCAGCACACAATGCTGCATTTGTACTTGGTCCTGCTTCAGGGTTCGATGCCCATTTCCTGCTCAGTGCATCAGCTACAATGTTAGCTTTACTAGGGTGATACTGAATGTCACAGTCATAGTCCTTGAGTAATTCTAACCACCTCCTCTGCCTCATGTTCAGGTCTTTTTGGGTAAACAGATACGTCAGGCTTTTGTGATCCGACTTAATCTAAAATTTCTCGCCATACAGGTATTGCCTCAAAGTCTTGATAGCATGAATGACCGCAGCCAATTCTAGGTCATGTGTAGGGTTGTTCTTCTCATGCTCTTTCAGCTGTCTTGAGGCATAGGCTATCACCTGTTCCCCTTGCATCAGCACACAACCCAGTCCCAAACCTGAAGCATCTGTATATAGTGTGAATGGATGGTCTAGAGCTGGAATAGTTAATATAGGTGTTGATACCAGTCTTGACTTCAGCGTCTGGAAGCATTTCTCACATTATTCAATCCATATGAACTTCTCCCCCTTTTTAGTCAACCTGGTAAGTGGAACAGCAATCTTGGAATAATCCTCCGTAAACCTTCTGTAGTATCCAGCTAAGCCCAGGAAACTAGGAATTTTAGCAACTGTCTTCGGTGCCTCCCATCCTACTATGGCAGAAATTTTACTGGGATCGACCTTGATTCCTTCAGCAGAGACCACGTGACCAAGGAAGGCCACTTCATCTAACCAGAATTCATATTTCTTGAATTTTGCATAGAGCTTCTCTCTCCCTAGTCTTTGTAATGCTGCTCTTAGATGCATTGTGTGTGTTTCCTGATCCTTGGAGTACACTAAAATATCATTGATGAACACGATAATCGACGTATCCATCATGTCATGGAATACTCAGTTCATTTGCTCCATAAGTGATGCAGGTGCATTAGTCAACCCAAAGGACATCACAAGGAACTCATAGTGTCCATACTGTGTCCTGAAAGCTGTCTTGGGGATGTCTGCCTCCTTAATCTTGAGTTGATGATACCCTGACCTCAGATCAATCTTCGAGACTCGAACCTTGTAATTGATCAAAAAAATCATCTATTCTTGGTAATGGGTACCTGTTCTTGATGGTGAGCTTGTTTAATTCTCGATAGTCCATACAAAGATGTACGCTACCATCCTTTTTCTTGACAAAGAGCACAGGTGCTCCCCAAGGTGAGATACTAGGCCTTATAAATCCCTTGTCTAATAGTTCTTGCAGCTGAGTTTTTAACTCTTTCAACTCGGTGGGAGCCATTCTGTAAGGTCCTTTAGACACAGGTGCTACCCCTAGTAGGAGGTTTATCACAAACTCAGTAGCTCTGTATGGTGGCAACCCGGGTAGGCCTTCTGGAAATACATCAGGAAATTCCCGTACCACTTTGATGTCCTCCATTTTTGGCAAGTTAGCGCTCACATCCACCACTGATATGAGGTATCCTACCCCCCATTTCTTTAAACACTTCTTTGCTTTTAGGGCTGAGAGTATAAGCCTTCTCTTTCTAGGCAGCCTAGCACCTTTAAAGTTAAACTCCGACCCTTCACTGTCCTTGAACACCAACTTCTTCTCAGCACATAATAGGTTTGTTAAATGTTTAGATAACCAGTCCATGCCAAGAATGATATTGAAATCTGACATCTCCAGCTGGACTAGATTGGCTTCCAACTCTAGTCCTTCAATAAGCACTGGGCAAGGACCATAATAATCTTCTAATAGTACCTCCATTCCCATGGGAGATCGAACTAACAGACTTGGTTGTAGCGTCTTGATGGGTTGATCTAGTCCTTTATCGAATGACATGGACACAAAGGAATGGGTGGCCCCCGAGTCAAATAGGACTCTGGCGGGTAATCCTGCTATATTTACTGTACCTGAGGTATTTTTTTCAAATTCTCCCTTAGTTTCAAATGTACAAACAATTAATGCAACAGTTAAGGATAAAGTATAAAAATCATACTTGTAACCACATCTGGTGATGAGGCTACCTCTTCTGTGGTAACAGCATACACCTTGCGTTGCTGCTGCTCCCTCTTTGGTTGTGGGCATGTTCTGGCATAATGCCCCACCTGTTCGCAATTGAAACACTTTACATTAGGGTTCGGCCCCGTTGCTTGTGGTGTCATTGCAAGAGCCGGTCTGGGAGGCACTGTGCTAGTTGGTGGCCTGAATAAACGGTATGGCCTGTTGTTTCTTCCACCTTGGGACTCAGGACTAGGCCTCTTCAGACCCCTATTTTGTGCGAAGAAACTTTTCCTCTGACTGGCCTCGATGACTCGAGCCACCTGTGCAGCTTCATTATATATGTTCAACCCTCGACCCAGCACATGCTCTCTGATAACACCCCGAAGACCCATAGTGAAACGATGATTCTTTGTTTCCTCCTCCTGCATACTGGTTGGAGGGAAAAAGAATAACTCCTCATACCTTTGTTGGCATGCCTCTACTGACAACTGAGATTGTTCCAAATTTAGGTACTCCATCTCCATTTGATCACGGAAACTCCTGGGAAAATATTTCTCGAAGAAAACCTCCTTGAAAATGTGCCAAGTGATTATCTGGTGCTTTGTTTCCAGATATGATCTAATGGAACTCCACCACCCATTGGCTTCCTCCTTCAGCATGTGAGTGGCATATAATACTTTATCCCCATCTTGACACTCCAGTAGCCAAAAGTTCTTCTCCATTTTAGCTATCCACTGCGCTGGCCACAGTGTTTTCCCTGACTTTCCTGAAGAAGTTGGTGGTTTGAGCTTTAAAAATCCATCCACCACTCTGGAAAGACTACCCTATGCATACGGAACCTGTCCATATGGTGCCGGTCCATACCAATGTGGCTGATGAGAATAGCCACTCTGATTTCCTCAGCCCAGGTGGCCTAAACATTTTTAACATCTCACAAAGAACTTTTTCTGCTGTGCTTCCATATTAGTGACCAAGTTAGCCATCATTGTTTCGGAGCTTGTAGATGGTTGCCCCTATGACGGCAATTCTTCATTGGCCTTCATCAGATTTTCAGTTTCGTTTAGGGGGTTAAGTTCTTCCCCACCTACTCTCTCTTCATTCTCTTCTAAGTTTTCTGTACCTAAACTCCTGTCCATGGTAGGCGCCCTTGAGTGATGGCGTCTGCGATGAACTCTACGTCCATTTCCTCTCACCATTGAGGCAATTTAATTCCCTATACGATATCTAAATACATTGAGATACATGAGACAAATTAGAGAATTATTCCAACTAACATTTAGTCTCAACGCATATGCAGCATAAGTATACATCAATAGGGAAGAACATAAGCAAATTTTCAGTTATCTTTCGAAATTTCCTATGTACAATCCTTTATTCTAGTCATATCATGCAGGCGTGAGGTCTGGAATAAGGTTCGGCCGATTCTCAGAATGGTTTTGTATTCCCAATCCCCATGGGTTTTCGGCGGTGGTACCGGTCTCTCCTAGAGTGAGACCGGTATGGCTGGTAATTCATACCTGTCTGGCCATACCGCAGGCAGTACCAGTCGCACATACCACATTTGTATGCAACCAGTATACCCTGCGGTAGGTGTCGGTCGCCCCATACCGCAGGGGGGTACCTGTCGCACAGTCCAGCCCAGATGTGCGACCGGTATCACTAAAAAGCCTTTAAAAATCGCGATTTGGTCTCATATTTCATTTTTCACTTTAGAGTTTACTCCGGTAGCGATTTCTCTCTGGGTCTCCGAGTCTCTACAGTACATCCGGTGCTCCTAAGATTGTTTCTACTTCATTCTAGAGTACCAATCTCGTCTCTCAGGTAAGCTTATCCTTCTCTTGCCTCTTTTTAGAAATTTTTTCATCGTCTTTTATACTAAAACCTAGGTTTTTCTTGATTTGGAAGTTTTTAACCACAAAAAACTTCTTTCTTCCCTTGAGAAAGATTTTAGGGGCCTAAATGTGTAAAACCCCTCAACCAATTCGAAGTTCTATCGGTTGGTTTAAAGAAAATCCCAAAATTTTAACTTTTAACCTAGGTTTCTAGGTTTTTCGATGTTTTTTGATAAATTTTTAAAATGCCTCTATTTCTTTGCTTTGATGAAATTGTTTGACCTATGCTAGCATTGTACTATCACAATAAGTTATTCCATTCATATTGGGTGTGTTTTAGGCTTTTCCACCATTTTCTATTGTTACACTGTCAAAATTTTTTTCTGAATTTGTCTCTAACTGACTCTTGTTCATTGTTTAACAGATACACTATGTCTAGACGCCGTGGAGCAGGGAAATGATCATTAATGCCTGGTATGAACAGGCCACACCACCCACCTATCCTGTATGATGAGAGGTACTTTCGGTCAGAGGCGGCCGCTTCACGCCTAGCATGGTTTCGAGCAAAGCGTATCGAAGTAGGCCGTTTTGTTAACCTAGAGCATCTTCACCGCTTCGATGCTGAGGCAGCTTTTGGGGCAATAGGTTGGTTATCCCTCATCCAGTATAAAGAGATTACCCGTCCTAGCTTGGTGAAGTTGTTCTTTGCCAACTTGGTGGTAGAAGGTGACTTAAATGACTGGGACATGCCAGAGACCTTCGCATCATCAGCTATGTGAAAGGGGTGATGATTTCATTTAACTCAGCTGAACTAGATGCACATCTGAAGATTCCTGACGATGGGGAACTCATTTATTGTCCACCCAGAGCCAAAGGATATCTTTCTGAGGACATGAGGGCAGCTATAGCAGAGCAGATCATATTACCAGGTAGAGTCATGATGGCTTTGAATCTATGTCCTCAGCCTCGCCTATTCTGCCAGATCATACAGCATAACATTGTTCCCCAGAGTGGGCACTATGGAGAGTTATCCCAGTTGACCCAGTACCTTACCTACTCTGTGGCTACCAGGCACCGGGTTTGTTTGCCTTACTTGATTATTTGGGTTATGATCTATGTGGCCATGCCTGGTGTGACGGGCAATCTCCCATATGGTAGGTTGATCACAGCTTTGCTGCAGTGTCTGGGTGTGGATATGCAGGGTGAGGTAGCTATGGAGGTCACCATGTGTTCTGATATAGATGCCGAGGCCATTTATAAGATGCATATGGACGATCTAGTGCTCAGTGACGAGGAGTTACAGGCTCGTCCTCTCCTACCTAGGAACCATGCGGCCCTTGCAGTAGCAGTAGCTGCAGCAGCAGCAGAGGCAGCCGAGATGGGAGATGATGGGGATGCACACATGGAGGACATCCCAGCACCTGCACCCCAGCATTCTCCAGTTGCAGGACCCTCTAGGCCTTCTCTAGTTGCTGGACCATCTCATCCCTCTTCGGACCCAGTGATGAGCATGCTTATGGGGATCACAGATACTCAGATAGGCATCCTATATACTCAGAAAGAGATGGGTCAGGAGTTGTAGAGTCTAGCTCATAGCCTACGGGTCACGCAGGACCAGGTTCATTGGCTCAGAGAGGAGTACGAGCAGGACTATGATATTGCAGACCCGGTACCATCCAGGCCCGCTACACCACCATAGTCAGATGTAGTTTTTATTTTATTTTCATGTGGTTTATTTTGTTACTATAGTAACTGTCCGACTTGTGGACTGTACTCTATTGTTCACTTGTACTAAAAAAATTATGAAATGGTTATTTTTTTTCTCTTAATACTTCAGTGCTTATATTTGTTCTTCCATTAATAGTATATTATGCATCTTTCTTAAGTCTCAAGCAACTAGCAAGCTTATAATGTGTTCTTATTAAGGTTTTTAATTTTCCTAACTCAGCTCATTGGACACAGTTAGATGTAGAATGATTAGCTGGACAGAGCCTAGCGTTTTGATACCAAGCTGTTACACCCCAATTTCGGCTGAAGTAGAAGTACGAGTGAACCGGCTCTAAACAACGGTTCACACTAGGATCTCAATAGACCGTGTCAACCAATCATTCCCAAGCAGTCTAACATAATCAGAGATTCATACATAGCAGCGAAATATAAATAAATGAACTGAGATCTTTATGGAAAATTAAAATAATTATTCAACTTATCCCACCATTCACAAATTTAAATAATAAAAGTATTACAATGTATTGTTCAAAATAAAATCCCCTCTAAAGGAAAACACAGAAGGATCACTCGCATGATGCGTCATACTCGTCCTCCACTGCCTGGGTATCAATGGCAGCAACTGTACCATATGCTGGGGCAGTCACGAAGTCATCAACTGTGTACCCTGCATCTAGATCTGAATAGAAATATATATATATTTGGGTGAGCTCAAAACTTAGCTCAGTAAAGCACAAGACCAATGCAACATACAATATGCATTGGATAACATTACAATTTGGGTCAGGTTTAACTTGCAAATATGCTATGGTAAGGTTTGGCGGCCACCACACCTCCATGTACGAGAGTGTGAGCACACCCAACAGTCAGGCACCTACCACACTACAGCTATCGCCCCACATCACTCACTCCGGTATGGAGATAGGACTCGAGTCTGGCGGGCAAGAAGAACCACAATCCCACGTCCTCCCCCTGATACCCCACACCTTACCAATACCTAACCCCTACCGGCAAGGGCTTGCAAGTGGGTTCCTTTTCTAACCAGTCCTAAATGACAATACAGTATCAATGGCCCTACCCCAGTACGGCTCCCTGCGACATAGAGATAGGGCTCGAGTCTGACGGATAGGAAGAACCACAATCCCACATCCTCCCCCTGATACCCTATTCGCACCAAGTCTGCTAAGGTAGATGGCGATACGAAAAAGGTGTTAGTTGTGGATATATCCAGGGAACGCCCCCTTCACATTCCACACAGTAACTAAAACATACACATGCCTAACATCCAACAATCCTAGCATATTAAATGCATGAACAGATAATTATAACAAAAAAAGTAACTACATGGCATGTGAAATGCACAGACATCAAGCAATGAAATTCATATACAATTTAGTTGCAAAGGTTTACTGGTTAATTAATTAATTATAGTTTAGGTCTTGTCCCTTACCTGATGCGTGATAACAATCGCCCACTCTACGTCACAGGGTATTCTCACGTTGTGTACAGGTCCTACACAATCCTTTTCATAGGTTAGAATTAATTTATTAAGGTCACAGTTGGTCAGACCCTTGCCTGACCAAGCAAACAAGGCTCGGAAGCCATATCGGTTGCAGGTACCGGTCTCAGGGGTGTGAGACCGGTATGTACCACCGGTATGTATACCGGTTGCGGTATATACCGGTTGCACATATGTAACACAGGTATGTGCCTCCGGTATACACCGCGCGTACCGCCAGACCTTGTGTCCAACCGGTTTGTTCCACGGATTAGATCCGAGAACTTGATCTTGGATCTCCCTTTTCCATTGGTCATTGGCTTGGTTTTTAGGGTTTCTCCTAACCCATTCTAAGATTCATATACTCTAATGGTTTTCTGGTTCGACTAGAATGCCGTATCAAACCCAGATTAGAATTAAATAAGAGACTACGTTCATTGCAAGATCTAGGATTTTGGATCGCCGCGCCGCTTCACGGCTTCGATCCAAAATCCTAATATTACTAAGAGTATAGAGCACTTACCGGCGGTGTTTGTCGGTTGGCGGCGTGCTCCTCCAACAGAAACGGCGGCCTCCTCCTCCTTGCTCCTTCTCAACTCTTCTCCAGACGGCTAGGGTTTTGAGAAGGATCAGAAGGAGTGCTATTGTCTTTATTAATAGTGGGAGGCCATTCATAGGAAGGTTTCCTGCAATTGAAAACTTTCCAAGTTTCAAATCGGACTGAGGGACTCGTTGGAGTCCATCTCCAACCGAAACTAGACATACCGGTCGCACATACTCAAACTAGTATAGTCATACCAGTATACCCATACTGATACGTGAAATTAATTAGCACATTCTTGATCATATTTAGTTTAATTTTATAATTTTTCTTAGACATTCAGTTTAATTTAATTAATGTTTTAAGTATTTTATTAATTTATTTAATTCTTAGTTATTTTTGGTTATTTGGTAGGTTTTTAAATTGGATAAAGACTAAATAAGAGGTGTCAAGACAGCTCAAAGCTTGGTGTTACATTCCTAAATGATTTGGAAGATAATTGACCAAAATCTGCCTTAAAATCAGCGTTCTCCAACAAATTGGGTAAGATGCAAGATTGTAAAAGATTGATTTTATGGGACTCTAAGCATATAAATTAAGAAGAAGGAGAAAAGAAAAAGAGATAGAGCTAGAGGAGTTGTTCATAGAAGGGGCTACAAGGCACATTGGAGGTGGAGAGTTCGAAAGGGATGGAGCTAGAAGACTAGAGAGAAATCCTGGATTCAAGCTTCATCTATTCCCATTACGTGTTCTTCCCATTTCTCTGTGATCCCTTTGTTTATGTTTTAGAATTGTCAATGATGAATTGCTAGATTTCTTATTCTAGGATTAGGATGGATTCATTGAAATTGTGTTGATTAAATCCTTAACTTTTGAATGATTATGTTTTATGCAATCTGGTATTTTTTTACATGTGATTAATTGATCACTAATTGCATATCTCAAGGTATCAATTGAGGGGGCGAAAGCAGAAGATTGTTATTAGTTCATAAAAATATCAGTCATTGGTTGAGTATTTTCTTAGAAATAAGGGCTCACCATTGTGATCTTTGTTTTAATTTTAATGAACGTAATGAGTTTGTATTAGAATCCTGCAAACACGAAAGTAGATGAAGGATTAATACGGGCATAATTTGTTATTCTTGAAAGAGATAACAAAATATCTTAAGGAATTGATCGTTGCATCAACATAAATTTATTCAATAAGTCTGGTTTGGTTAAGCATAATTCAATTGAGGAAGTCCGAATCCTATCTTTGGTTTCATAATCTGCTTATTAATTATTAATCTTGGTAATTCAGTTGTCTAAATAATAGAGAAAATTAATTAGGTTTGGTAATTGAACATTCTCCCTGTGGAAACGTTACTCGACTTATCATTATATTATTTCCTACAATTGAAAACTTTCCAAGTTTCAAATCGGACTGAGGGACTCGCTGGAGTCCGTCTCCAACCGAAACTAGACATACCGGTCGCACATACTCAGACCAGTATAGTCATACCAGTATACCCATACCGGTTGCAGATACCGGTTGCACATATCGCAACCAGTATAGTGTGACCGGTATGAGATTTATATATTTTTTTGCAGGTTCTCATACCTGAAAATTGAGTGGTTCGTCACCCGACTTTGCCTTCCGGTCCGGTTATGATTGGGAGACCTGTCATCATATAGAACCATGGATTAGACCGGGTTTTCAAAGTACGGTTCTTACACGATGAGTTAGAGGAAATTCCTCATCCAAATCTATGATCTTAGAGATGATCTACTAAGAAAATTCAGCGTTAGATGATTCCATCCTCATTTAGGATAGAGTCATCTTCAACGGATGATAGAACTGATCCGACATACATCCCTATAGATTCTTCTCTTGCTCAATGTTTAGGAAATATGGTATCATTAAAAATTGAGAGAGAAGGTGCGCAATAATGGTGAATGGTTTGCAATGATGTATCATATGTGACAATCCCTCAGATTGTGATTTTTGAAATTATAGCGGTGCATGATGTGTTGGTAGATGCTCATGCTATAGTGTCTGAGTTATAGGAGTATTGTTACTAGACACAAACAATATTATCATCACACAAGAGGCGTATGCTGCAAAGCATCTCAGGTGTGGAGCGACATGTGACAGTGATTGAAAATGCGATGGTACAGTTATGTGACACTCTTGAAATTACTAGAATAGAGTTCTGCTCCTTATGGAACATGTTGACTTCGACAGGTTTAGTGTCACACCCTAATTCTGGATTAACCAGTGGTGTGATGAATAGTCACAAGAACCAACGGTTCAAACAAAGATCTTGTATAGGCCGTGCCAACCATGTTAAACCAAAACACATTCCACATTAGTAATCAGAGATAAAAATTAAATAGTGATAGTCTTATTAATAATGAACTGAGGTCTACATGATAAATAATAAAATAATCTAGTTATCTCCAAGTAACCAAAACAGAATCAATACATATTACAAGTATCAAAATACAAAGGTTAACTACTAAAGCATAGACATAGTTGAAACACTTGCTTGACAAGTCATATTCGTCCTCCATAGCTTGCATATCCATAGCCGCCACATGTCCATATGTTGGCGCATTGATATAATCTTCAATAGTTACACCTGCAACATCATAAACTAAAAAGAATTTCATGCGTGAGGGTCAGCTCTCAAACTTGAGCCCAGTAAGTGAACAAAACAATGCAACAAACTTATGTATGCATTCAATTAATATCTTTGGCCTGGTCTTAAGTTTGCAATGTGCTATAGAAATGATTGACAGCCACCGCACCTCTATACACGAGTGTCTGAATTTGCCCAATGGATCAAACACCAGTGTCTTCCCACATGCACCAACCAAAGAATAGAGGTAGAGCAAAGTGTTCGGATCATGCACCGTCAATACTTCCCCTGATGCCCTACCCATACCAACACATAAGCCCATATCGGTAAGGGCTTGCAAATTGGGCTCGCAACTAACCAATCCTAATGCCATCCAAATGTATCCAAGGCCTCACCCCAGCATCCCTTAATACGTCCATAGAGATAGAGCTATGGCCCCCCGATAGAGTTAGAAACCACACAGTCCAAGACCACCTCCCTTGATTCCCTATAACGTAATAGTTCTGCTAAGGTATGGAGATACGACGATGTCAGTGGGAAAGATTGGAGTAGAGATAGGGTTAGAGTCTGGTGACCAAGCTGAACCATAATGCCACGTCCTCCCCCTGATGCCTATTCTCATCTAATACACTAACCACACACACAATCACATGCTTATTCCTAGCATCATCATCATTATTATGTTATAAATAGATAGAAATAAATATGCATGGGAAATAATAATAGTAATATTGGATGACATGTAAGATGCACATTTCAAGCAAAAAACCATAAAATCATTTATTTCATTGGATAAATAAAATAAAATAGTTTGTTATTAACCAATTAGTTTAGGTCTTGTTTACTCACTTTTGATTGATGTTTGTTCCTCTCCCAAGCTTTGGAAGTCACTTTGAATCTATTGGGAACCTAAGCAATTAATGTATTTAAGTTAGGGTTCAAGATTACCAAGTTACAGTAGTCAAAACCTTGTCTGATTTTAAAATATACTTGTTGTTATCATATGGTTGATACCCTATGCTCGCACTATATGCGACCGTACCTGCAACCATACGTTTCCTAAATTCTTCCCGAATGGCTATGGTCAACTCTCTTCTCATCCTATGGTCGACCATAGCTGTGACCATACATAGTCAGATTAATTTTTACTTCTCATACAAGTTTCTCCTCTTGGTTCATTAATGGGATTCATCCTACAATCATTCTATGGCCTTTAATCACAGTTTATCCTTATCAGTTATCCCTACCATACTCTCTATGGTTTCCCATAGAAACCCTATAACCAAATCATTGTATTAGGGTCCATATATCAATTTGAAAAGAAGTTTTATCTGATCTACCTTACAAAGTCAAGTCTGTACCTCAAGCTTTATGTAGAGAGATAAAACTCTTCTTTGCAAAAACCTTCCTTTCAGCCTTCTTTTCCAGATCTCCTTCTCCTTCTCTTCCTCTCTCTTTCTCCCTTAGTCTTAGGGTTTGAGATTGATCCAAAAGAGTAAAATAGAGTGAAGGGATGTCCTTTATATAGAGGGAAAACCTCCATATAGAGTCCTCTTTTATTTTGAAAGAGTCATCCTCAAATTAGGAAAGTTTCCTAAACACAGGGTTGGTTTTAGATTTATACGGTCGATCGTGCAGTCACATAATCTGTCGACCATACAACCAAAACATGCGACCATACGTTGTGCGGTCACAACTTAGTTATCCATACGGTCTACCATACAATCCGACCATACAAACAAAATTTATTGGTTTTTAATTTTTCTTAAACAGTCAACCACACAAAATAAATTTGACTTGTTGCTTACCTTATCTTATGGTTTCATCATACAAATTGGTTCACTTGGGCTGGCTATGGTTGGAAGATTGGTCACGGCATGAGTACGTAAGGTTAGACTAGGTTCGTAGCGTGCAGGTCTTACAACTCTACCACCCTTAACTAAAATTTTGTCCCCAAAATTTTCACGTACGAATCTTAGGTGGGAATACTATTTCCATATTACTTTTCTTCTTCCCATGCAACCACTTCCATGACTTGGTTTTGCTTGGTTACCTTCACATAGTAAATATCCTAGCTCCGGAGATGTTGTAACATCAACTATTGATTTAGGCTGGTACCACTTCAAAAGTTAAGTCTTCTATCAAATCCAGGGGATCCATGGTCAATACCCATGATGGATCTCCAACATACTCCTTTGGTAAATACATGTGAAATATGTCGTGCATATAGACATGGACAATGGTAGTGCTAGTTGATATGCAACTTTTCTACCTCTCTCCAAAATTTTATAAAATCCAAAACATATATAGGAAACAAAATTCCCTTCTTGTTGAACAATTTCAAACCATGCTTAAGTGACATCATCAAGAACACTTTTTTACTTACGGTGAGCTCGATGTCTTGGCGTCTCTTCTGACAATCCTGAGCTGTCTAGGCCCTTTTTATTAGATCTTGTCTGCCACTTGATAGATTTTTATAACAAACTCTAGTCCTACGATTCATTGTTCTCCGACTTCATTCCAAAATAGAGGAGTTTGACATTTCTACCGTACCATGCTTCATAGGTGATATCTATATGGTTGCTTGGTAGCAAAATCAATCAGCAGCAACTTCTCAATTCAAGCTCCTTTAAAAAAAATTTCACTGGCTCGGAGAATACCTCTTAGGATCTATATAGTCCGCTTTGACTGTCCATCTGTTTGAGGGTGAAATTGGGTACCAAACTTCAACTTCATTCCCATTGCCTTTTACAATCCCTCTTAAAACTTTGAGGTATAGCGTGGGCCTCAAACCGACACTGTAAGACTCATATCGAACTAACAGGTCTTACCACCTTGTACCAGGTTTACTTATCATGGTCGAGCCAAGTGGACCAAGTGCGTGAGGAAATCACAAGACCAGGTATGAAATCTAACCCAAAAAATAGCAATTGTGAGGGTGGGGTCGCATGCCTAAATAGGTAGGGTCAACCCCACCTCAATAAAAGTCCAACCCATGACTTTTAGTCGTAGGGTCGCATGACTAAGAAGGTGTAGGGTCGACGGATCCTGCGACCCTACGTCTGACCCTACGATGACAGACAGAAATCAGAAATTAGGAAACATTCCTAATTCAAAGGGGATCTTTCCTAAACTCGTTGGGACTTATTATGGAGGGTTTTCCTCTATAAATAGGACGTCCCTTAGCTTCTTTCACTCATTTAGAACCCTATTTGAGAGTGAGAGAGAGAAAAAGAGAAGGAAGAGAAGAAGAGAAGGAACTTGAAGAAGAGACTAAGGAAGAGGAGGAAGTTCAGAGAAACTTCTGAATAAAGGTATGAATCTAATTCCTTACCTGAAAAAGAGATCCTAGAATAGTTATGAAGAACATAGGATTAGAAGAAACCCAAATCATCCATCCATGGACAAGTTCCAAGAGATTCAATGGAGGAAATTGTTATAGACAATGAATAGTTTATAACTTGGAGTTTTGAGCCGTAGAACAATCATAGAATGGACCATGAATGTAAGCCAAAGGATCCAAACACGAAAGAATGGACTTTAGAATGAAAGGTCTACTCAGAATACATGTGGTCGCACGTAGGGTCGAATGATATCCGACCATACGAGACCAAAGGATCGACCACATGCCCTCAGGAAGTCCCAGGGAGCGTGTGGTCACACGTAGGATCGAATGGTATCCGACCCCACATCCGACCCTACACCCTAGGGTTACAGAAATTTCTAACCTAGGTGCTACCCTACCTACGACCCTACGATTTCAGTTAGTTTAAATCTATTGAAAATAATTCTAATTAAAATCTATCGACTTGTTAGGTCTTTCTAATAATTTAAAAGGGATTCATAAAGCTTGAACGAGGATCTACGCTCAATCAAAGCTGAGGGAACAATACTTAAACTAATTGGCTAATAATAAACCATTTTTATTTATTGAGTCCAGTACCATGAATGATTCTATGTTTGTTATGATTGTAATGTGCATATCACATGTCATTCACTATTCCTGTTATTACTGGTCATGCATATTTAATTTTGTTTATTTATAACATGATGATGATGATGATGATGATGATGCTAGGAATAGGCATGTGAATGTATGTGTGTGGTTAGTGTACTTGATGCGAGTGTAGCATCAGGGGGAGGACGTGACACTATGGTTCATCCTGGTCACCAGACTCTAGCTCTATCTCTACTCAAATCTTGTCCACTAACATCGTCGTTTCGCCATTACCTTAACAGAACTATTACGTCATAGGGCATCAGGGGTGGTGGTCTCGGACCGTGTAGTCTCTGACTCTACCGGGGGGCCTTTGCTCTATCTCTTTGGACATACTGATGGATGCTGGGGTGGGGCCTTGGATACACTATTTGACATTAGGATTAGTTAGTTGCGAGCCCAGTTTACAAGCCCTCGCCAGCAGGCGCTTATGTGTTGGTATGGGTGGAGAATCAAGGAAAGTGTGAGGCGGTGCGGTCCTAAGCACTTTAGCTCTACCTCTATTCCATGGTGGGTGCATGTGGGGGCAGCAATGGTGTTTGATCCATTGGACGGTTCCACACATTCGTGTATAGAGGTGCAGCGGCCACTTATCCTTTCTATTGCACATTGCAAACTTATGTACCAGTCCAAAAATATGAATTGAATGCATGCATATGTTTGTTTCATTGTTTTGTTTGCTCACCGAGCCGTGATGTGTGCTCACCCTTTTCAAATTCAAATATTTTTTAGTTGATGATGTTGGTACGACCGTAGAAGATTATATGAATGCTCCCACATACGGGCATGTTGCGGTGATGGACGCAGAAGCTATAATGGAGTCGCATGATTCGTCATGCGAATGCAACTCATGCGTTTTATATTAGATTTTTATTTGGATTATTAAGGAAATGTAATTGATTATTTTATTATGTCTTAGTTAATGAAAGATAATTGGATTTTTTATTTATGTTATCATTCTTAGATTCTCAGTTCATTTAATATATAAGATTTCCGTTATTGTTTATTTACTCTGATTATGGTTGTAGATGTGTATTGTTTAAGCAAACAGACACAGCCTATTCGAGATCCTGGTTGAACCGTTGGTTTATTAGCGGTTCATCACACCATTCTGAATAGTACAGAATTGGGGTATGATAACTTGGTATCAGAGCCCTTAGGCTCTGTCTATTAAACCAGTATACTTCCACAAAAGTTCGTGAACTGAGTTAGGATAAAATTTAAAAGTTGTAATAATAACACACCATAAGCACCTGTTTTGTTTGAGACAAAATTAAGAAAGAGAATAATGCATATATAAAATGAGAAACAAGTTTCATATACACTTGAGTAAAAAGCAACGTATATGTATAAATATCCAAATCAGAGTACGGTTCATAATCTGGATAGTTACTTTGTAGTACAAGGAAAAATGAAAGAAAAATATACATCATGGAGCTGGAGGTGCTGAAGGAGGAGGTGCCTCACGATCTCTGTCGTAGTCCTCAGCATACACTCTAGTTAACCAGGCTACTTGAGTCTGGGTCGTCTGGAGACTAGCTGTCAACTTGGCCATCCGTTGACCGGACGCACGCTGAGCATCTAGGTTCTCGCATACTCTCATCAGTTACACGTTGAGCATCTAGAAGCTCTCCTACCCTCAGATCAGTCACGCGCTGAGCCTCTCTAATCTCGCGCAGTAGCCCCATCATATCATCAGAGGGTGGGCGTGAAGGACCAACCATGTATGAAGGAGTCTGAGATAGACCAGCTCCAGTAGAATGTAGAGTTGATGGATGACGTATGGAGTCTACATCCATGAACTTACGATCCTCATCCTCAGCATCATCCCCATGGACCCCTGCTCCTGCTGCTGCTGGTACCGCCGCGGCGTCTGCTACCTCCACTCGAGTACGAGGATGCACCAGAGCGTTCCTCTCATCATCATAGACCTGAGCATCCCGCATACCCATCTTATAGATGGCCTCCCAGTCAAGATCCGATGAGAAAGTCTTCTCCTGAATCCTTTCATTTACTAAGTCAACGTATAGGCGAGTGAGCAGTGTAGTGATCAGACGTCTGTAGGGTAGGTTGCCCAACTGACCAGGCAGCGTAGCACGGATCATCGTCTGGATAATGATATAAGAAAGGCAAACAGGTTGCCTAGTTCAAATATAGTAAAGGACATACTGAGTCAACTGGGAGATCCTCTCATAATGTCCACTCTGGGGTATCAGGTTGTGCTGGATAATTTTGTAGTACACCTGAGGCTCTGGACATAGGTTGATCTCCTTCATCTCCCAGCGATCATCTCTGATGAGCTGACTATCAATCTCAGCACACATCTCCAAAGATAGGAACTGGGGCTCCTTGGGTGCACAATACACCAAAGGACCGTCATTTGATATGCCCAAAAGATTAGCCAACTGCTGGCAGTTAAATGAAACCTCTACCCCCTTGACGTAGCTAGTGATCCTAAGCTCCCTACCCCTCTCTGTGTTATTGCGATCCCCCACTACCTAGAGATTGCAATAGAACTGCCTCACCAAATCAGGATGGGTACAAACCTCATAGGTGATCACAGGAAGCCAGCTCATGTCACCAAATTCCCTCTCCACGTTGAACAAGCCTAGACTAGCCAAGTTCACACAGTGACCCCCCTCCACTTTCTTACACTCATAGCAAGCATAATGAGTTTCGGCCTCGTTAGAGCGGAAACGAATTGGGTCATGAGCCCTAGGAACCTTGGCACGAGCCATACAATCTGTCAAGACATAGAAAAACAAATAAGATATTAGTAATTGTGAAAAACTCAAAATTTTGGCATTATAATGTCATGATTTGGTCAAAAGCCTCACTTTTCACCCAAACAACTGGGCAGGAGGACTTACATAGGTTCCAAACCATCCTGCAAAGCTCATATAGTTAGAAATTTAATCTAGAAAGGTCAAATTTGAAGAAATTTCAATAAATTCGAAAAATCTAGAAAATTAGGTCAAAAATGGAAAAATTCAATTTTCTCGATAACCAACCGATGAAACTCAAATATTTTTGAGGGCTTTCATCCATTGGGTGACCAATAGCAAAAGTTTAATTTGATGAAAATGATGTAAATGGATAAAAACCTAGTTTAGAAAGCTTAAAAATGGGAAACAGTAGAGAGCATACCAGAAGAAACGGAGTGGGAGTCGTGAACGGAAGAAACAATCACCAAACCCTAGGTGTCGATACTATAGCAACATAGGATAAGCGAGTTGAGTTGCAAGAAAGGAGAAAGAATGGGAAATGAATCCAAAATCGGGTTTAAAAACCTAATTTTGGATCGTAGGGTCACAGAATTCGACCAAAATGTGCGACCCTACGTCAGACCCTACCATCGACCCTAGGCTCTCGCTGATCTGACAGAGAACCATGGGTCGGACCTAGGGTCGAACTTATACTGGCCCTACCATCGACCCTAGGCTCTCGGTAAGCTGGCAGGGTTTATTAGGGTCGCATACCCTAGGGTCGCATAAGGACCGACCCTACCATCGACCCTACGATGGAAAATACAGTATTTTGTCAGAATGATCTGAAAAATTGGAAATTTATATTAATTAGTTGGATTTTTGACTTGAGAACAATTTATATTGATTGCCTCACATGTGCTATGATTGTTTTCAAACACTACCACCACCAGAACAGGAAATGGCTGGGCGAAGGGTGACCAGATGAGGTCGTAACCCAATTCCACCACCACCACCTGTAGTGGAAGACAACCATGTAAATCATGAAGCACAGGAGAATCTGAATATGGCACTGCTAGTAGCTAGTGGCCAGGAAAATCCTACAAACATGCCAGCCCCACCTACAGATCTGGCTATAGCGGTAATGAACTTGGCACAACAGCTGCAGTAAATACAGCAGGTGCAAGCCAATTTGCAGGCTGCTATATGCATGGCTTTTCCAGCTGCACATACGACACCTATGCCAGCAGGACAAGCAAGTGCAGTACCAAGGCGAAGCAACATGGTACCCCACGCACCACAAACACCATTTATACGAGCTCAAGTGCAGAATCCTGAGGTAGCTCAAGGCAGTTGCCAGTACCAACCACATATGTATGGGGCCTATGCTCCGTATCAGTTAGACCACTCCTGACTGATCGAGCGTTTTCTGAAGATGAAGCCCAAAGACTTTAATGGTAAGCCAGTAGATCCTTTGTGGCCAGCACACTGGATTGATGAAATGGAAAGAAATTTTATGATGATGACAGTGAATGAGGAGGAGAAAGTGTTATGTGCGACCTTCATGCAGAAAGGCGATGCACACCACTGGTGGAAGTCCACACAGATTTATCTATTAACAAAGCACACCCAATTGACCTGGGCTATATATAAAGAGGCATTCTTTGAGAAGTATTTCCCTAGAAGTTTTAGAGATTCTATGGAGAGAGAGTTTTTGAGTTTATATCAGGGCCAGATGAGTGTGGATGCATACCAACAGCATTATAAGGAGCTATTTTTCTTTGCACCCGTCAGCATGTAGGAAGAAAATACAAAGACCCGAATGTTCGTCATGGGACTCAAGGGAAGCATCCGTGAGCATGTTCTGGGATTGGAAAAGACGGTTTACAACGAAGCCATCCAAATTGCTCGAGTAATAGAGTAATTTGCTCAAAAGAGGGGTATTAAAAGGCCAAACGAAAATTCATACAATGGAGGGAATACAAGGACATTTAAACCCTTCCGTACTCAAGGCTTCAATGTTGACTACTCCAACAGCTCAACTGCAACAAAAGCAAAACATTAAAGGAGTAAAATGCTTTAACTGCAACCAAGTAGGACATTATTCAAGGGAGTGTCCTAAACCTAGAAAGCAGCTACAACAAGGAAAGGTTTATGCTGTTACATCTGAGGATGCTGCCGCATCGTCTGATGAGGTCACAGGTATGACCAGAACCTTTCATTTTGTGTTACATTGTGTGAGCATGTAGACTAAAACTAAAACAAAGCACAGGTATCATACCTATTAATGGCATACCTGCTAGAGTACTCTTTGACTCTAGAGCTACTCATTCTTTTATATTTGTGTCATTTGAAAAGAAGCTGAATCTACCCCTTAAATCTTTAGACTATAAACTGCTTGTACGATTTAACCATGTCCAGTGCTTATTGACGAGAAGACTTTGTATGCAACCTTGATTCAACTTGAGATGGCAGACTTTGACATCATCTTAGGAATGGACTGGTTAGCTCGGCATTCTACAAACCTATTATGTGTAGAAACAAAACTGTCATTTAAAGGCAAGGAAGAAGTAGAGTTTAGTTTTGCAGGAACCAAACTTCCTCGTAAACGAAAACTCATCCTCTCTGCATTAAAGGCTAGGAAATGCCTCAAAAAAGGAGGAGTTGGGTATCTAGTATCAGTGGTCGACCTCACCAAGGAAGCACCACAAATGGAGAATATTGATGTTGTGAGTGACTTTCCAGATGTATTACCTGAAGAACTACTAGGACTACCACCCGACCGAGCGACAGATTTCGTTATAGATCTGATACCCAGAACCACACCAGTATCTAAACCACCCTATAAAATGGCTCCTACTGAATTGAAGGAATTAAAAGTATAGTTACAAGAATTATTAGACAAGTGTTACATCAGACCTAGCATATCACCATGGGGAGCGCCACTATTGTTTTTAATGAAAAAAGATGGTAGTGTTCGACTGTGTATAGACTATCAGGAATTGAATAAGCTGACAATCAAGAATCGATACCCATTGCCTCGGATCGATGACTTGTTCGATCAGTTGCAAGGTGCCAAGGTGTTCTCCAAGATTGATTTTCGGTCAGGATACCATCAGTTGAAGGTTAAGGACGGTGACATTCCAAGGACAGCATTCAGAACATGATATGGACATTATGAATTTTTAGTCATGTTTTTTGGAATGACTAACGCACCCGTAATTTTTATGGAACTAATGGATTGGGTATTCCATGATATGTTAGATACGTCGGTCATTGTGTTTATTGATGATATATTGGTCTACTCCAAGGACAAGGAAACTCATGTCATGAATCTAAGAGCCGCTCTACAGCGATTAAGGAAAGAGAAGCTTTACACAAAATTTACAAAGTATGAGTTTGGTTAAATGAGGTCGCTTTCTTAGGCCATGTTGTATCCGCTGAAGGAATTAAAGTAGATCCCAGCAAGATTGAAGCCATTGTGAAGTGGAAAGCACCAAAGAGCATTGCAGAAATTAGAAGTTTCCTAGGTCTAGCTGGGTATTATCGACGATTCGTGGAAGACTATTCTAGAACTGCCTACCTCTCACCAGTTTGACAAAGAAAGGAGAAAAGTTTGTTTGGACTAATCAATGTGAGAAAAGTTTCCAAACAATGAAGGTTAGATTGATATCTGCTCCTATCTTGACTATTCCTATTCCAGGACAGCCATTTATCTTGTACACTGATGCGTCGAGATTGGGTTTAGGATGTGTACTTATGCAAGGAGAACAAGTAATTGAATATGCCTCAAGACAACTGAAGACACATGAGAGGAACTATCCCACTCATGACTTGGAATTAGCAGCAGTAGTACATGCTGTCAAGATATGGAGAAATTATTTGTATGGAGAGAAATTTCAGATTAAATCAGATCATAAAAGTCTCATTTCTCTTTTTAATCAGAAGGAGTTGAGCATGAGACAAAGAAGATGAATGGAATTATTGAAGGACAATGATTACGATATCCAATATCATCTAGGAAAGGCTAATGTAGTTGCTGACGTGCTAAGCAGAAAAGCAATGATAAAATCTGAAGGAGAGGTTAACACGACTGCAGCAATGTGTACTACAGAAAAAGTGTTCAATTACGGTAATGAGCTGTTCGTGATAGATGCACCAGGTTAATCAACCAGCCAAGGGTTTATTCATTGGTTTTCAAATATGTTCGCAACATTGAAGATTGTACCTGATATAATTGATGAAGTGAAAGCAGCTATTAAATCAGACCCTTATCTGAGAACGATACAAGAAGACATCGAAAAAGGTAGGACTATTCCTGAGTTCACCTTCGACAATGAAAAGGTACTGAAGTATAAAGGAAGAGTATGTATTCCTGAAACGGATAATTTGGACATTAGAGACGGACTAATGAAGGAAGCTCACACCACTGCCTATTCAGTACATCTTGAAAGTACAAAGATGTATCATGATTTGAAGAAATTATATTGGTGGAGAGGAATGAAAGCAGATGAAGCTAAATTCGTGTCTCAATGCCTAAATTGTCAGAGGGTGAAGGCTGAGCGACAAAGACCTGCAGGATTATTACAGCCGCTACCAGAACCAGCATGGAAATGGGACTGCATCACTATGGACTTCGTCATCGAATTACCATTGACTCCACAAGTAGTTGACACGGTCTGGTAATTGTGGATCGTTTGACTAAGACAACTCGGTTTATAGCTATACGACCACAGTGTACCCTGGAGAGGTTAACCAAGCTATATGTGGATAACATTGTCAGATTACATGGTGTACCTAAAAGCACTGTGTCCGATAGAGACCCACGCTTTACATCAAAGTTTTGGGAAGGATTGCAAAAGGCTATGGGTACAACGTTGAAGTTCAGTACTGCATTTCATCCTCAGATAGACGGTAGTCGGAGCGTACCACTCAGATTTTAGAAGACATGCTTCTAGCCTATGTTATTGATTTTAAAGGATCGTGGGATGAGAAAATACCATTGATCGAGTTTGCCTATAACAACAGCTATCAGGCTACTGTACAGATGTCACCCTATGAAGCGTTGTATGGAAGGAAGTGTCGAACTCCTCTATTTTGAAATGAAGTTGGAGAACGTAGCATCGTTGGTGTCACACCCTAATTCCGCACTATTCAGAATGGTGTGATGAACCGCTAGCAAACCAACGGTTCAACTAGGATCTCGATTAGGCTATATCCGTGTTATCTAAACTCTCATACATCCATAATCATAATCACAGTAAATACACAATAGCTAAAGTCTTATAGTAAATGAACTGCGAATCTACTGTGATATTAATAAAATAGCAAATTATTCTGTATCAACTGAGACATAAGTAAATATCAAATACAAGTTTTTAATAAATCCAAATAAAGAAAACTAGAAAATATCTAATCGAATACACATGAGTGGCACTCGTAAGAGGAGTCATGTGTATCAACTTCAGCTTCAACCTCCATTGCTGCTACGTTCCCGTACACTGGAGCATTTACATAGCCTTCAGCTGTGAAACCTGCATCATCAACTAAAATATTCAACGTCGAGGGGGTGAAAACACATCACGGTTCAGTGAGTAGATAAAACAATGCAACAATACATATGTATGCAATCAATTCATATCTTTGGTCTGGTTTAAAGTGTGCAATATGCAATAGAAAGGTTTAGGTAGTCAAACGTCACGTTTATTGACCCCACCTCTACACACATGTGTGTGACGCCGCCCGAAGGTAACGTTTATCGTCGACTCACAAGCACCCAATTATGAACATTATATAACAAAGGTTAACGTTTATTGATATATAGTGCTATACCAACACGTAAGCCCCTGTTGGCGAGGGCTGCAAACTGGGCTCGCAACTAACCAATCCTAATGCCAAACAGCGTATCAAGGCCTCACCCCAGCATCCCTTAGAATGTCCATAGAGATAGAGCTAAGGTCCCCCGGTAGAGTCAGAGACTACAAGGACCGAGACCACCTCCCCTGATACTCTACGACATAATAGTTCTGCTAAAGTAATGGCGATACGACGATGCTAATGCACAAGACTTAAGTTAGAGATAGAGATAAAGTGCTGAGACCCGCCAAAGGTTAACGTTTATTGACGTCCTCATCACACCTCCCCTGATACTCGCTCGCATCAAGTACACTAACCACACACATACAATCGCATGTCTATTCCTATCATCATCATCATCATGTTATAAACATTAAAATAAATAGGCAAGAACAAATAATAAAAATATTGGATGACATGTTGTATGCGCATTACAAACATCTTCGCATAGAATCAAGCATGGCATTGGACTCAGGAAAGTAGAAAATAGTTTGTTATTAACCAATTAGTTTAGAGTTCTGTTTCCTCACCTTAGCTTGCTAATAGATACTCTTCCAAGCTTTAGAATCACCTTTATATTGTTATTATATTGCTAGAAGACCTAACAAAGTCGATAGAATTTAATTAAAATTAATTCCAAATTTAAAAACCATTCTGTTAATTGAGGGTCGGAGGTAGGGTCGGAGTCATGATCGACCCTGGGTGCGACCCTCCCCAAACTCTGAACTTCCCAAACACTGAGGGTCGATAGTTAGGATCACCTAGGGTCGGATGGTCATCGACCCTCGGTGCGACCCTCTTTGTACTTTGGTTGATTTCCCTCTTTTAGTCCATTTTTTGTGCTTGGGATCCTATGGCTTGCTCCTACATTCCATTCTACATTCATTCCATGGTCTGAAACCATGAATCATCCACCTAAAATAGCTTTCATACATTCTCCTATGGTTTCCCATGAAAACCTAACCATGGGTTAATGGTTTGGGTTTCTCCGAGATCACACTCTCATCAATATCTAACCTAAGGTCTATAGAAACTCATGGATAGTATCCATACCTGAGAAGAATACTCCTTCTCTGCAACTCTTCTCTTTTGGCTAAATTCTCTTCCTTGCTTCACTTCTTCCACTTTTCCTTCTCTTCTCTTTCTCTTAAATCAATTAGGGTTGTGAAAGGAGTGAAAGAGGCTTAGGAACGTCCTTTAAGTAGAGTAGGAACATCCTAAAATAAGTCACTTTGAGATTAGGAAAGAATCCAAATAAAAAATTAGAAAATTTCCTAATTTCAGTTTCGGAGGCAACTGAGGGTCGATGGGAGGGTCGATGATCCCGTCGACCCTAGGTTTCTAATGAGTCTGACCCTCCCTTCAAAACTGAGGGTCTGACTTTCTGTTTTGGGGGGATCCGACCCTACTTGGCTGGGTATGCGACCCTCCCCTTAAATTAAGTGTTTCTTGGTCTACTTGATACCTGGGATCTCGATCTCCTTCACGCCCTTGGTCCATTTGACTCGACTATGATGGGTAAACCTGGTTCAAGGTGGTAAGACCGGGTTAGATTGACACGGGTCTTACAACTCCCCCCTACTTATAAAAATTTCGTCCTCAAAATTGTACGTACCTTCTGAATCAAATAAGTGAGGGTATTGCTTTCGCATAACATTTTCTTGTTCCCATATAATTTCTTCCATGTCTCTACTTTTCCCTGTGACCTTAACATAATAGATATCTCGGTTGCATTGACGTTGAACCTTTCGACTGGTGATTTTTGTTGGTGTTACTTCGAATGTCAAATCATCAGTCAAATCCGGTAAATCTACTGTCAACATGTGTGTTGGATCCTTGACATACTTCTTCAATAGGGAAATGTGAAATACGTCATGCACAGTTGACATAGATGGTGGTAGTGCTAGCTGATTAGCTACTTTACCAAGCTTAGCTAGAATTTCATACGGCCCGACATATCTTGGACTTAGTTTCCCTTTCTGTCCGAACCTTTTCAATCCTCGCATAAGCGATACTTTCAAGAATACTTTATCACCCACGACGAACTCCAGATCTTTGCGTCGAGTATCTGCATATTGCTTCTGACGGTTCTGAGCTGTTCTTACTCTTTCCTTGATAATGTCGACCACTCGGCAAGTCTCTTCAACAAATTCTGGCCAAACAATACTACGTTCTCCAACTTCATTCCAAAACAAAGGAGTACGACACTTCCTGCCATACAGTGCTTCATAAGGTGACATCTGTATAGTAGCCTGATAGCTATTGTTATAAGCGAACTCGATCAATGGTAACTTTTCATCCAATGATCCTTTGAAATCAATTACACATGCTCATAGCATATCTTCTAGAATCTGAATTGTACGCACTGACTGTCCGTTTGTCTGTGGGTGGAATGCAGTACTGAACTTCAACGCTATACCCATAGCCTTTTGCAATCCTTCCCAAAACTTGAAAGTAAATCGTGGATCTCTATCAGACACAATGCTTTCTGGAACACCATGTAACCGAACAATATTATCCACATACAGCTTTGCTAACCTTTTCAGTGTATACTGAGGTCGTATAGGTATGAAGCGAGCTGTTTTGGTCAGATGGTCCACAATCACCCAAACTGCGTCAACTACTCGAGGAGTCAGTGGTAGTCCCGTGACGAAGTCCATAGTGATGCAGTCCCATTTCCATGCTGGTTCCGGTAATGGTTGTAATAGTCCTACGGGTCTTTGTCGTTCAGCTTTTACTTTCTGACAATTTAGGCATTGAGACACGAACTTGGCTACATCGGCTTTCATCCCTCTCCACCAATATAGTTTCTTTAGGTCATGATACATTTTTGTACCTCCAGGATGTATCGAATAGATGGTGGTATGGGCTTCTTTCATCAGTCGGTGTCTAATGTCCATACTTTCTGTTTCAGGTACACATATTCTTCGTTTGTATTTCAGTACTCTCTCTTCGTCCAAGGTGAACTTAGGATTAGTCCTACCTTTCTCGATATCTTCTTGTACTGTTCTCAGATAAGGATCTGATTTGATAGCTATTTTCACTTCATCCATTATGTCCGATATAATCTTCAATGCAGCGAACATGTTCGAAAACTGATGAACAAACCCTTGGTTGGCTGACTCATCTGTTGCGTCTATCACATATTGCTCATTACCGTGATTGAATACCATTCCGGTAGTACACATTGCTGCAGTTGTGCTAACCTCTCCTTGCGATTTTATCATTGCCTTTCTGCTTAACGCATCCGCTACTACGTTCGCTTTTCCCAGATGATACTGGATATCACAATCATAGTCTTTCAATAGTTCCAGCCATCTTCTTTGTCTCATATTCAACTCCTTCTGATTAAATAAATAAGTGAGACTTTTATGGTCTGACTTAATCTGAAATTTCTCTCCGTATAGATAATGTCTCCATATCTTGACAGCATGTACTACTGCCGCTAACTCCATATCGTGGGTGGGGTAATTTTTCTCATGTATCTTCAATTGTCTCGAGGCATAAGCAATTGCTTGATCTCCTTGCATAAGCACACATCCTAGTCCCAGTCCCAACGCATCAGTATATAAAGTAAATGTCTGTCCTGGAACGGGAATAGTCAAAATCAGAGCGAATATCAATCTGGTCTTCAATGTTTAGAAGCTCTTCTCACATTTATCGGTCCACACGAACTTTTCACCTTTCTTAGTCAAACTGGTAAGAGGTATGGCAATCCGGGAATAGTCTTCTATGAATCTCCGATAATAACCAGCTAGTCCCAGAAAACTTCTAATTTTTGAAATGCTCTTTGGTGCTTCCCACCTTACAATAGCCTCGATCTTGCTGGGGTCCACTTTGATTCCTTCAGCGGATACTACATGGCCTAAGAAGGCGACTTCACTTAGCCAAAACTCACACTTTGAAAATTTGGCATATAGCTTCTCTTTCCTTAAACGCTGTAGGGCGGCGTTTAGGTTCTTGATATGAGTTTCTTCGTCCTTGTATTATACCAATATATCATCAATAAATACTATAACCGACGTATCCAACATAACATGGAAAACCTGGTTCATTAGTTCCATAAAAGTTGCTGGTGCGTTTGTTAATCCAAAAGACATGACCAAGAACTCATAATGTCCATATCTGGTCCTGAAAGCTATCTTCGAACTGTCACCCTCTTTAATCTTCAACTGATGATAGCCTGATCGAAGATCAATCTTAGAAAATACCTTTGCTCCTTGCAACTGATCGAACAAGTCATCGATCCAAGGTAGTGGATATCGATTCTTAATTGTCAATTTATTCAACTCCCGATAGTCGATTCATAATCGAACGCTACCGTCCTTCTTCTTCACGAATAACACCGGTGCTCCCCATGGTGATATACTGGGTCGAATATAACCCTTGTCCAACAGTTCCTGTAGTTGCACTTTCAGTTCCCTCAGTTCAGTAGGAGCCATTCTGTAAGGTGCTTTTGATACTGGTGCGGCTCCAGGTACAAGGTCTATCACAAACTCTGTGGCTCGGTCGGGTGGTAATCCTGGTAGTTCCTCCAGAAATACATCGGGATAGTCCCGCACGACTTCAATATCTTCCATTTGTGGTGCTTCCTTGGTTAGGTCGACCACTGACACTAGATACCCGACTGCCCCCTTCTCAAGGCACTTCTTAGCCTTTAGTGCTGAGAGTATGAGCTTGCGTCTACGGGGAAGTTTGGTTCCCGAAAAAGTAAATTCTACTCCTTATTTGTCTTTAAATGTTAGCTTCCTTTCGGCACGTAATAGGTTTGTAGAATGCCGAGCTAACCAGTCCATTCCCAAGATGACGTCAAAGTCTGCCATCTCAAGTTGTATCAAGGTTGCATCTAAGGTTTTCTCGCTAATGAGAACTGGACATGGTCCATAACCTTTCTTTAATTCCACTTCTAACCCCATCGGTGACCGTACAAGTAATTTATAGTCTAATGTTTTGATGGGTAAGTTTATCTTCTTTCCGAATGACACAGATATAAAGGAATGAGTAGCTCCTGAATCAAAGAGTACTTTGGTGGGTACGCCATTTATAGGTGTGATACCTGTGATTTATTTTACTTAGTCTACATGCTCATAGAATGTAATTACAACTTTAAAGAGTTTCAGTCATACCTGTGACCACATCGGGTGATGTGGCAGCATCCTCGGATGTAACAGCATATACCCGTCCCTGATGGAACTGCTTCTTGGGCTTAGGGCACTCCCTTGCCATATGTCCCGGTTGGTTGCAGTTAAAACACTTTGGGCCTTCAGAATTTGGCTTTTGCTGTTGTTGAGCTACTGGAGTAGTCCTGGGTGCAGCAGTAAAGCCCTGCGCACAGAAGAGTTTAAATGTCTTGTTGTTCCCTCCGTTGTAAGTATTTCCAGCTGGCCTTTTAATACCCCGGTTCTGTGTGAAATAACTCTTCTTCTGGCTCGATTCAATAACCTGAGCTATTTGGACAGCTTCATTATAAATCTTCTTTTCTAAGCCCAGTACATGTTCTCTGATGCTTCCCCTGAGTCCTGTGACAAACCTACGGGTTTTGGTGTCCTCTTCTTGCATACTAAGTGGTGCAAAGAAAAATAGCTCTTCATAACGCTGTTGATATGCATCCACTGACATCTGTCCCTGATATAGACTCAGGAACTCCTTTTCCATAGAATCTTTGAATCTTCGTGGAAAATATTTCTCAAAGAAAGCTTCTTTATAAACAGCCCAAGTCAGTTGGGCGTGCTTGGTCAGTAAGTAAGCCCTCGCTGATTTCCACCAATGATGTGCATCACCCTTTAGCATGAAGGTGGCACATAATACTTTTTCTTCCTCTATAATAGTCATCATGAAGAAATTTCTCTCCATCTCATCTATCCAGTGTGATGGCCATAATGGATCAGATGGTTTGCCATTAAATTCCCTGGGCTTCATCTTCAAAAACCTCTCAACCATTCGAGAGTGATCCATCTGATTTTGGGGGTATGCCCCGAACATAGGGGGTGGATACTGATAATTAACCTGAGCTGCTTCCGGACCAGGTACTGGAATTTGTGCAGCAGGTTGTTGAGGTGTCTGAGGTGCTGGGTGGTTACCCACCGGTGCTGCACTGGCTTGTCCCGTCTGCATGGGTGTAGCATGAGCAGTCTGGAACATGATTCCCATTGCAACCTGCATTTGAGCCTGTGCGTGTTGCATTTGTTGCAGCTGCTGAGCTAGGTTCATAACTACAGTTGCTAGTTCCGGTGGTGGAGGTGGCAAATTTATAGGATTTGCCTGATCTGGATTTCCTGAGACATGTACATTCTCCTGGCTAGTTTCCTCCACAGGTGGTGGTGGAGGAACTGCATTTCGGCTCTGTCTGGTTACTCTTCTTCCAGACATATTTTTCTTCTGAGATGGGTGGTGCCTGAAAATCATCCAAAATAAGTGAGAAATCATTGATATTCCATGTAGGCACGTTAACCGATGTAAACTTTCAAATTTCAATTCATTTTATAAAAAAAATACTATCTTTTCTGTGCAGGGTCGATGGTGAGGGTCGATGGTATGTCTGACCCTTAGTATCCGACCCTGGGAATAACCTGTTCTTCCTGAGAGCTGAGGGTCGATGTGAGGGTCGATGGGTGTCCGACCCTCAGTTCCGACCCTTAGTTTTCTGTCAAATTCCCGAGAGCCGAGGGTCGATGGGAGGGTCGATCCGAGGGTCAATGGTTCTGGTCGAATTGTCTGACCCTCAGACCAAAAATTAGATTTTTAAGATACGATTTTGTGTCATTTCTTATTATTTCCCTCCCGTTTCGACTCGTCTCTCCCCTCTGAGTTGCTACAGTGCCACTCCACTAGTTTTGGTCGGTTTGAGTCCAGGTTTCGACGTCCACGTCATCCATACAGGTATGTTCTCCCATTTTCACCTGTTTCTAGGTTTTCTTTTCTAGGTTTTTGCTAATTTAACTGGTATTCTTCAAATTAAACTTTTTCAAACTGTAAAAATTTGATTTTTATTGGGGGCTTTTGTTATTGGTGTCTCAAGGAACGAAAGCCCTCAAAATTTTTGAGTTTCATCTGCTGGTTATCGAGAAACTCGGATTTTTGCTCGTTTGCACTAATTTGTCAGAATTTTTTGATTTCTTGAAATTTCTTCAAATTGGCCTTCGTTAGTTCCAATTTCCTACTGTGTGAGTGTCGTAGGATATGTTGGAACCTTCGTAAGTCCTCCTGCCCGCGTGTACGGGTGAAAAGTGAGGCTTTTGGCCAATTTACGTCGTTAAAATGTTAAATTTTGGATTTTTATCCTATTAACACCTTGTCTCCCTTTTTCTTTCTTATCTGCAGATACCATGGCTCGTACCAAGATACCCAGAGTTCGTGATCCGCTTCGCTTCCGCTCCAATGAAGCCGAGGCACAATATGCCGACTATGCTCTTAAGAAAGTGGAGGGTGGTCGTATGGTGAACTTGGTTGAGCTAGCCTTGTTCAACGTAGAGAGAGCATTTGGTGATATGGGGTGGCTCCCTGTCATCACTTAGGACGGGTGCACATGCCCGGATTTGATGCATCAGTTCTATTGTAATCTCCAGGTGGTGGGGAATTACAATGACGTTGAGCGTGGTCAAGAGTTGCGCATCACCAGCTATGTTAAAGGGGTGCACATTTTATTTGACTATCGGCAACTGGCCGATCTACTGGGCATTCCTTATGATGGCCCCATGGTGTACTGTGCACCTGGAGAGCCCCAATTTGTTTCCATGGAGATGAGGGCAGAGATCGACAACCAGCTGCTACGACCTGATCGCTGGCAGATGAGAGCCTGTTACATGCGTCCAGCTCCACGGGTCTTCTGCAAGATTATCCAGCATAATCTAATTCCGTAAAGTGGGCACTATGAGAGGGTTTCTCAGCTGACCCAATTTCTGATATATAGTATCTGCACCAGACAGACAGTCTGCCTTCCCTACATCATCATGCGGACCACGATTAGTGCTACATTGTCCGGTCATAGGGGTAAATTACCCTATGGACGCATGATTACTGTTCTTCTGACCCGCCTGGGGGTTGACCTGGTGGATGAGAAGATTCAGGAGAAGACCTTCTCGTCACCTCTAAATTGGGAGGCTATCTGCAAGATGGGCATGCGGGATGCCCAAGTCAGTGATGAGGAGAGGAACGAGATGGTATGCCCTCACACTCGCACTGAGATGGCTGACGCTGAGGCCGCTGCTGCCGCTGCTAGAGCTCATGTGGATCCTGTCGATGATGACGACCGTATGTATATGGATGTCGACTCGATACCACCGCCTTCACCTACGCATGCGGCTGGAGTTGGTACTTCTTGCGGCGGATCCTGTACCTGAGACTGGTCCTTCTCATGTGGCTGGTCCTTCACGCCCACCTTCTGATATGATGGAGATGTTGCAGGAGATCAGGGAGGCTCAGCGTAGATTTGATCTGAGGATGGAAGAGTTGCTAGACACTCAGCGTGTGAGAGTGGATGAGCTGCTAGCCACCCAGCGCATATCAGACACGTGGATGGGAGAGCTTGTAGAGGTTCAGCGTGTGACTGATAGGAGGGTAGCCGATCTTGCGACTAGTCTACAGACGACCCAAACTCAGATAGCCTGGTTGACTAGAGTCTATGCCGAGGACTACAATAGAGACCGTGAGGCCCCGCCTCCTCCTTTACCTCCAGCTTCTTGATTGTACTTTATTTTCCTTGTACTACAAAGTAACTGTCCGGGTTATGGACTGTACTCTTCTTTAGTTATGTATAAACGTTTGTTTCTCTCTCATTGAATGTAAAATTGTTTCCCCTTTAATAGATGCATTATTCTCTTTTAAATTTTGTTTTCAATCATCACTTGTGCTTATAATGTGTTAATATTACTGTTTTTACTTTTATCCTATCTCAGTTCACAATTGTCTCGAACGTATGTTAGTTCAGCGGACAAGGTCTGAGATGCTCTGATACCAAGTAGTCACACCCCAATTCTGCACTATTCAGAATGGTGTGATGAACAGCTAGCAAACCAACGGTTCAACCAGGATCTCGAGTAGGCTATATCCGTGTTATCTAAACTCCCATACATCCATAATCATAATCATAGTAAATACACAATAGCGAAAGTCTTATAGTAAAATGAACTGAGAATCTACTGTGATATTAATAATTAAATAGCAAATTATTCTGTATCAACTGAGACATAAGTAAATATCAAATACAAGTCTTTAATAAATGCAAATAAAGAAAACTAGAAAATATCTAATTGAATACACATGAGTTGCACTCGCAAGAGGAGTCATGTGTATCAACTTCAGTTTCAACCTCCATTGCTGCTACGTTCTCGTACACTGGAGCATTTATATAGTCTTCAGCTGTGAAACCTGCATCATCAACTAAAATATTCGACGTCGAGGGGGTGAGCACACATCACGGCTCAGTGAGTAGACAAAACAATGCAACAATACATATGTATGCAATAAATTCATATCATTGGTCTGGTTTAAAGTTTGTAATATGCAATAGAAAGGTTTAGGTAGTCAAAGGTCGCGTTTATTGACCCCGTCTCTATACACAAGTGTGTGACGCCGCCCGAAGGTAACGTTTATCGTCGACTCACAAGCACCCAATCATGAACATTATATAACAAAGGTTAACGTTTATTGCTATATAGTGCTATACCAACACGTAAGCCCTTGTTGGCGAGGGCTACAAACTGGGCTCGCAACTAACCAATACTAATGCCAAACAGCGTATCCAAGGCCTCACCCCAGCATCCCTCAGAATGTCCATAGAGATAGAGCTAAGGCCCCGCGGTAGAGTCAGAGACTACAAGGACCGAGACCACCTCCCCTGATACTCTACGACATAATAGTTCTGCTAAAGTGATGGCGATAACGACGATGCAAATGCACAAGACTTGAGTTAGAGATAGAGCTAAAGTGTTGAGACCCACCAAAGGTTAACGCTTATCAACGTCCTCATCACACCTCCCCTGATACTTGCTCACATCAAGTACACTAACCACACACATACAATCACATGTCTATTCCTATCATCATCATCATCATCATGTTATAAATAATAAAATAAATATGCATGAAAAAATAATATAAATATTGGATGACATGTTGTATGCACATTACAAACATCTTCGCATAGAATCAAGCATGGCATTGGACTCAAGAAAATAGAAAATAGTTTGTTATTAATTAATTAGTTTAGAGTTCTGTTTCCTCACCTTAGCTTGCTAATAGATACTCTTCCAAGCTTTAGAATCACCTTTATATTGTTATTATATTGCTAGAAGACCTAACAAATTCGATAGAATTTAATTAGAATTAATTTCGAATTTAAAAATCATTCTGTTAACTGAGGGTCGAAGGTAGGGTCGGAGTCATGATCGACCCTGGGTGCGACCCTCCCCAAACTCTGAACTTCCCGAACACTGAGGGTCGATAGTTAGGATCACCTAGGGTCGGATGGTCATCGACCCTCGGTACGACCCTCTTTGTACTTTGGTTGATTTCCCTCTTTTAGTCTATTTTTTGTGCTTGGGATCCTATGCCTTGCTCCTACATTCCATTCTACATTCATTCCATGGTCTGAAACCATGAATCATCCACCTAAAATAGCTTTCATACATTCTCCTATGGTTTCCCATGAAAACCTAACCATGGGTTGATGGTTTGGGTTTCTCCGAGATCACACTCTCATCAATATCTAACCAAAGGTCTATTAAAACTCATGGAATTAGTATCCATACCTGAGAAGAATACTCCTTCTCTGCAACTCTTCTCTTTTGGTTAAATTTTCTTCCTTGCTTCTCTTCTTCCTCTTTTCCTTCTCTTCTCTTTCTCTCAATTCAATTAGGGTTGTGAAAGGAGTGAAAGAGGCTTAGGGACATCCTTTAAGTAGAGTAGGAACATCCTAAAATAAGTCCCTTTGATATTAGGAAAGAATCCAAATCGAAAATTAGGAAATTTCCTAATTTCAGTTTCAGAGGAAACTGAGGGTCGATGGGATGGTCGATGATCCCGTCGACCCTAGGTTTCTAATGAGTCCGACCCTCCCTGCAAAACTGAGCGTCTGACTTTCTGTTTTGGGGGGATCCGACCTTACTTGGCTGGGTATGCGACCCTCCCCTAAAATTAAGTGTTTTTGGGTCGGCTTGATACCTGGGATCTCGATCTCCTTCACGCCCTTGGTCCATTTGGCTCGACTATGATGGGTAAACCTGGTTCAAGGTGGTAATACCAGGTTAGATTGACATGGGTCTTACAGTTGGACCAGAATTTGTTGAAGAGACTTATTGAGTAGTCGACATTATCAAAGAAAGTGTTCAAATAGCTCAGAATCATCAGAAACAGTATGTAGATACTCGACGTCGAAACCTTGAATTTGTCGTAGGTGATAAGGTATTCTTGAGAGTATCACCTATGCAGGGTTTAAAACGATTCAGACAGAAAGGGAAGCTAAGTCCAAGATATGTCGGACCATATGAGATTCTAGCTAAACGTGGAAAAGTGGCTTATCAATTAGCACTATCACAATTTATGTCAAGTGTGCATGATGTATTTCATTTCTCATTATTAAAGAAGTACGTCAGAGATCCAATGCATGTTTTGATAGTAAATCCACCAGATCTAACTGATGATTTGACATTCAAAGTAGCACCAACTAAAATCATCAATCGAAAGGTTCAACGACTATGCAACCATGATATCAACTATGTTAAGGTCACCTGGAGGAGCCGAGATATAGAAGAGATCACATGGGAAGAAGAGAATGCTATGCGAAAGCAATATCCTTACCTTTTCGACTCAGAAGGTATGTATAAATTTCAAAGATGAAATTTTTAATAAGAGGGGGGGAGTTTTAAGACCTGTATCGAACTAACCGGTCTTACAAACTTGTACCAGGTCTACCTATCATGGTCGAGCAAAGTGGGCCAAGTGCGTGAATAAATCACAAGACCAGATATGAAGTCTAACCCAAAAATAGGAAATGTGAGGGTAGGGTCGCATGCCTAAATAGGTAGGGTCGACCCCACCTCAACAGAAGTCCAACCCATAACTTTTAGTCGTAGGGTCACATGACTAAGAAGGTGTAGGGTCAACGGATCCTGCGACCCTACGTCTGACCCTACGATGACAGACAGAAACCGAAAATTAAGAAACTTTCCTAATTCAAAGGGGATCTTTCTTTAACTCGTTGGGACTTATTATGGAAGGTTTTCCTCTATAAATAGGACGTCCCTTAGCCTGTTTCACTCCTTTAGAACCCTAATTGAGAGTGAGAGAAAGAGAAAGAGAAGGAAGAGAAGAAGAGAAGGAACTTAAAGAAAAGACTAAGAAAGAGGAGGAAGTTCATAGAAACCTCTGAATAAAGGTATGAACCTAATTCCTTACCTGAATAAGAGATCCTAGAATAGTTATGAAGAACATAGGATTAGGAAAAACCCAAATCATCCAACCATGGACAAGTTTTAAGGGATTCCATGGAGGAAATTGTTATGGACAATGGATAGTGTATAACTTGGAGTTTTGAGCCGTAGAAAAATTATAGAATGGACCATGAAAGTAAGCCAAAGGATTCAAACATGAAAGAATGGAATTTAGAATGAAAGGTCGACTTAGAATACGTGTGGTCGCATGTAGGGTCGAATGATATCCGACCCTAGGAGACCACAGGATAGAGTACATGCCCTCGGGAAGTCCCAAGGAGGGTGTGGTCGCACGTAGGGTCGAATGGTATCGGACCCCACGTCCGACCCTACACCCTATGGTCGCAAAAACAGCTACCCTAGGTGCTACCCTACCTGCGACCCTACAATTTCAGTTAGTCTAAATCTATTGAAATTAATTCTAATTAAAATCTTTCGACTTGTTAGGTCTTTCTAGTGATTTAAAAGTGATTCATAAAGCTTACACGAGGATCTACGCTCAATCAAAGGTGAGGAAACAAGACCTAAACTAATTGGGTAATAATAAACTATTTTTATTTATTGAGTCCAATACCATGAATGATTCTATATTTGTTATGATTGTAATGTATATATCACATGTCATCCACTATTCCTGTTATTATTGCTCATGCATATTTAATTCCGTTTATTTATAACATGACGATGATGATGATGCTAGGAATAGGCATGTGAATGTATGTGTGTGGTTAGTGTACTTGATGCGAGTAGAGCATCAGGGGGAGGACGTTACACTATGGTTCATCTTGGTCACCAGACTCTAGCTCTATCTCTATTCAAGTCTTGTCCACTAACATCATTGTATCATCATTACCTTAGCAGAACTATTATGTCGTAGGGCATCAGGGTAGGTGGTCTCGGACCGTGTAGTCTCTGACTCTGCCAGGGGGCCTTAGCTCTATCTCTATGGACGTAATGAGGGATGTTGGGGTGAGGCCTTGGATACACTGTTTGACATTAGGATTGGTTAGTTGCGAGACCAGTTTGCAAGCCCTCGCCAGTAGGGGCTTACGTGTTGGTATGGGTAGAGCATCAGGAGAAGTGTGATGCAGTGCGGTCCTAAGGACTTTAGCTCTATCTCTATTCCATGATGGGTGCATGTATGGGCGGAAATGGTGTTTGATCCATTGGGAGATTCCACACATTCGTGTATAGAATTGTGGCGGCCACCTATCCTTTCTATTGCACATTGCAAACTTACGAATCAGACCAAAGATATGAATTGAATGCATGCATATGTTTGTTGCATTGTTTTGTTTGCTTACTGAGCTGTGATGTATGCTCACCCTTTTCGAATTCAAATATTTTTAGTTGATGATGCAGGTACGATCGTGGAAGATTATATGAATGCTCCCACATACAGGTATTTTGTGGCGATGGACGCAAAAGCTATAATGGAGTCGCATGATTTGTCATGCGAATGCAACTCATGCGTTTTCGATTAGATTTTTATTTGGATTATTAAGAAAATGAAATTGATTATTTTATTATGTCTTAGTTAATGAAAGATAATTGGATATTTTATTTTTGTTATCATTCTTAGATTCTCAGTTCATTTAATATATAAGACTTTCGCTATTATTTATTTACTCTAATTATGGTTGTGGATGTGTATGGTTTAAGCAAATAGACACAACCTATTCAAAATCCCGGTTGAACCATTGGTTTATTAGCGGTTCATCACACCATTCTGAATAGTACAAAATTGGGGTATGACAGACATCATTCTCTCAGGTATATCATTTAATCTGGCAATATTATCCACATACAGCTTAGCTAACCGTTCCAAAGCACACTGAGGTCGTATAGCAATGAAACGATCTATCTTCATAAGGCGATCAATAATCACCGAAACTGTGTCAATCGATCTGGGAGTCAGTGGTTAATCGGTGACATAGTCCATTGTAATATAGTTTCACTTCCAAGATAGCTCTGATAGTGGTTGTAGTAAGCTTGCTGGTCTTTGTCTTTTAGCCTTTACCTTGTAACAGTTTAGACACTAAAACACACACTAAGCCACATCTATTATCATTCCTCTTTACCAGTACAATCTCTTTAGGTCATGATATATGTTGGTATGTCGTTGTACCCTCGAGAGGTACCTAACTCGGAATGGAATGGGTTCTTAGCATTATTTTGTATCTAAGATCAGAGTTTTTCACTTTCAGGTATGCATAATCATCCTCTATCTCTTAGGACCTTCTCCACCTCCAAAGTAAGTCAGGGTTAGGTTTTTCTTTCTTTAAATCTTCTTGCACCGTTCTATGATATTGATTTAATAAAATTACTTCCTTAACTTCATCCATCAAATCAGAGATGATATTTAACACTACGAACACAAGCGAAGAAGTATTGCTCAATAAATCATCCATAAGTTCTCACTCAAATGGATCATCTTGAGTTTCTATTATATATTGCTCTTCTTCCAAATCCAACACTACTGCTATGAAGCACAAGGCGGCATTTGTACTAGGTCCTCTTTCTGGCTTCATTACTTTCCTTTTTGCTTAAAGCCTCAGCTACCACATTAGCCTTACCTTGATGACACTGAATATCGTAGTCTTAATCCTTTAAGTGTTCCTACCATCTCCTCTACTCCATATTCAACTCTTTCTGGTAAAGAGATAAATAAAACTCTTGTAATCCGATTTAATCTGAAATTCTTCTCTATATAAATAATGTCTCTGAGTCTTGATTGCATGAATCATCGTCGCTAACTCCAAGTCATGAGTAAGGTAACTCTCTTGATGCTCCTTTAGTTATCTTGAACCATATGTAATCGCTTGTTTACCTTACATCAACCCGCATCCTAGACCTAGTCTGGAAGCATCATTGTGTAGGGTAAAAGGTTCCCTTGGTGCTAGAATGATCAAGATGGGAGCTGATATCAACCTTGCTTTCAATGTCTTGAAACATTCTTCACACTTGTCAATCCAAATAAACTTCTCTCCCTTCTTGGTTAGCTTGGTAAGAGGTATTGCAATCCTAGAGTATTCCTCCATGAATCGTCCATAATAACTAGCCAAACCCAAGAAACTTCTAATATCTATAATGTTCTTAGGTGCTTCTACAATTCCTTTTATCAAATTGGGGTCCACTTTTACCCCTTCTGATGAAACTATGTGACCCCAAAAATGCAACTTCGTTTAACCAAAACTCACACTTCATGAACTTGGCATAATACATTAGTTTGTTGCAAGACTTTCTTCGTCTTTGAAATAAATCAATATATAGTCTTCAAAAACTATGACCGACGTGTCCAACATGTCATGAAACACCCAGTTCATCAGCTCCATAAAAGATGTAAGGGCATTGGTCAAACCAAAAGATATAACTAGGAACTCATAATGTCCGTACCTGATTCCGAAAGCTGTCTTCGAAATGTCATTGTCCAAATTCTTCAGTTGATGATATATTTCCCGAAGATCAATATTAGAAAATACCTTTGCACCTTGCAGCTGATTAAATAAGTCATCGGTCTGAGGCAGTAGATATTGGTTCTTGATCGTAAGCTTATTCAATTCTCTATAGTCTATACATAGTCGAACATTACTGGCCTTCTTCACGAACCACATTGGTGCTCTCGATGCTGAACCACTTGGTTGTTAGAACCTTTGTGTAATAATTTCCATAGTTGAGTCTTTCATTCCTTCAATTCTGTAGGATCTATTCTATAGTGTGCCTTAGATATAGGTGCGTCCCTGGTAACAAGTCGATAATGTACTCGATCGCATGATTAGGTGGTAACCCAAGTGACTCTACAGGAAACATGTCAGGGAATTTTCACATCACATAAAAAATCATCCATCTGTAGTGCCTTATTAGTAACGTCTACCACAATTAACATATATCCCACTCCTTTCTTATCAAGGTATCTCTTTGCCTTTACTACAGAGAGGATGAGTGTTCGCTTCCTATGCAATATGCTTCCAATAAAATCAAATTATGTGTAGTCTTTAATCTTGAATGAAAACCTTTTCTATGCACATAACGACTTTGTAGAGTGTTAAGATAACCAGTCTATCCCCAAGATGACGTCGAAGTCTGTCATCTCAAGTTGAATTAGGTTGCATCCAAATTGTGTCCTTTCATATGATTCAGACATTATTAATAACACTCACCTAATACAACATCTAGTCCAAAAGGGCATGAACTAGCAAAATCTGGTATATGGTCTTAAGAGCACATCTAGCTCCTTCATCTCTTATGGTTTTTTAAAGACTATCGCCAATAATCTCACATCCTAAAAAGTTCATTAGCTTACACCAATAATTTCATATTGTACTTATTAGTTTATATCTCTTTTATCACTGCTACTTTATCTTGATCTCTTTCCCATATATCCCATAAAGTATCTTGTGATTGTTACTCACTTCATATCCCAAGTCTACCTATAAGCATTAGGGTATACACTTATAATTAATTTGTCAAACTCCCTTGGTTTTGTACTTAATCATCTCACAATAATCATTGTACCATATCAAGTACTATCAATGCCATGATTTTCGACATCATCCTTGTATCCACTCTTAGATATGCTTTTTGAAATCTTTTGCCTTATCAAGATTCATACCGATATAGCCATCTGTAACTCTACTTGAGTGTTATCTACTCATTACTAGCTACTCTTGGTAGTTTTCACTTCTTGCTTATGCACTCTTTTACAAACCGTGACTCAAATCCATCCATTTAACAATCTCAGAATAGATTCTCCATTACTTCATCTAAGGTTTCTTGGCTATAGAGATTTATCTAAATCCAATCATCTCCCTCTAATAATTCCCTTATTAACTAATTATAATTTATCCATGGAGGTCATGGAATATAAGAATCAGAATGTTTATCCAGAAGTAATTTGTTTCCTTCTTTCAAATTCAGTATGATGACAAACACTTGTTTTATCTAATGAACTTCGGTTTAAAGGATCAGGAGAAATCTATGGTAACTAAACCAACTACCAAGGACCATTAGGTTGCAAGGTGGTCTGAATATAAGAAAATAAAGGTTCTATAACTCTTAGCCTCGTGGTTACAGATTCTATCGAGTATATAACGCTATTGGTCAAGGCACTATAGGGATAAATCTGGAGAAATTTTTGGTACATCAATAACTCTGGTATAAAATAAAAAAGATGTACATTTGAAATGATTAAACCTTTAAATGTTCATTCGGTTCATATCTTTATTCATGTTGTCGATCATAAGAGTAGCTTAGATTAATATAATTAGGATTAATTCTTTGAAAACAAAATCTATAACCCCAACTAACAGGTTGAATTGAGAAGGTATCCTGTCAAGGCACAAGAATTTTAAATCAGGTATGTGCATCCTCTATAATCATAAGGTAAGTTAACAATGCACCACATCCTATATATACATGTCTAGTTATATGGCCACAATAGATTTGATCCCTTGATAAAAACATCCGAGCTTTATCTTCAGAAAACATTCCTCAATCCTTGTCGAATCATTCGATCATGGGGTAGCTATCCCATACATCGATAGCTGATAAAGGTAACCACCTTGCTACACCGCTTGTTGTGTGAGACCCGTATCATACTAACCCGGTCTTATCACCTTTTATCAGGTCTTCCTATCATGGTTGGACCAAGTGGACTAAGTGCGTAAAGAAACCACAAGGTTAGGTATGTAATTTGAACCATAAATCATCTAATTGAGACGTATGGTCGAGCACACCTCAAAATAGTGAGACCACAGAAGTCTAGGAAGTGTGGTCGCAGATTTGGGAGGTATGGTCGACGGATCCTACGACCCCACGGGCGACCACACAATGTCAAACTGACTCTGTGATTAGGAAACCTTTCTAATCTGAAGGGGGTTCTTTCCTAATCTAAGTAGGACTCTATACGGAGGATTTTCCTCTATATATAGGATGTCCCTTAGCCTCTTTCATTCTTTTAAAACTCAAAGTGGAAGAGAGAGAAAGAGTGGAGGAGGAAAAAAAGGAGAATTGGAGAGAAAGACTAAGAGGAGAAATTTCAGAGATAGCTCTGATTCTTCAACAAGTTTAAGGTATGAAAACATCTCCTACATTAGTTGAATGCGTAGAATAGATCATGGGGGAAGTATTGATTCAAGGTAGGATCTCAACCATGAGACCCATAGATGAAAACTCAAAGGAAATCCATGAAGAGTAGATTGGAGTAGATAATTATGAAAAATATAAAATTAAGTCCATAGATCAATCATAGGAAGGACCCTAATGATAGTTTAAGGAATCAAATCATAAAGGGATTAGACTGAGAATGAAAGTCGACCAAACACTCGTATGGTCACAGCTATGGTTGACTACACGAGACAGATGTGTCGACCACATGCCCTCAGGAAGTTTCCAGTGAGGGTGTAGTCGCGTATCGACCACACACCCTGTGGTCGCAGCAACTAAGCCCATAGGTGCAGCCACACCTGCGACCACTAAATTTTTGGAGGTCTAATTGATTCCAGATGGGACGTTTGAACACTGTAATTAATGAATATGAACTCTAACTTAGAATCCATAAATTTATTAGGTTTCCAAGTGATCCAAAAGTGATTTACAAAGCTTGGAAGAGGAACAACCAACAATCAAAGATGAGGGAACAAGACCTAAACTAATTGGATAATAACAAACTGCTTTATTTTTACTGAGTCTAATGCCATGACTGATTCTATGCTTGTATGCTTGTAATTTGCATCTCACATCTCATCCAATATACCTGCTATTACTATTCATGCCTATTTAATTCTATTTATTTATAACATGATGATGATGATGATGCTAAGAATAGGAATGTGAATGTATGTGTGTGGTTGGTATGTTGGATGCGAGTGGAGCATCAGGGGGAGGATGTGGCATGGTGGTCTTCGACCTTGTCACCTGACTCTAGCTCTATCTCTACTCAAGTCTTACCCACTAACATCGTCGTATCGCCATTACTATAGCAGAACTATTACATCGTAGGACATCAGGGGAGGTGGTTTCAGATTGTGTGGTCTCTGACTCTGTTCGGGGGCCTTAGCTCTATCACTATGGACATATTGAGGGATGCTGGGGTAAGGACTTGGATACCCTCTTTGCCATTAGGATTGGTTAGTTGCGAGCCTAGTTTACAAGCCCTCACCAATATGGGCTTACGTATTGGTATGGGTACGACATCAGGGGAAGTGTTGGCAGTATTTGATCCGAACATTTTAGCTCTATCTCTATTCCATGGTGGGTGCATGTAGGACGGCAATGGTGTTTGAATAATTAGACGGATTCACATACTCGTGTATAGAGGTGTAGCGGCCAGCAAACCTTTGTATAGCATATTCCAAACTTATAAATCAGCCCAAAGATATGAATTAAATGCATGCATATGTTTGTTGCATTATTTTGTTTGCTCACTGAGCCGTGATGTGTGCTCACCCTTTCGACGTCGAATATTTTTAGTTCCTAATGCAGGTCCTACTGTTGAAGAATATATGAATGCATCGACGTATGAACACGTTGCTGTGATGGATGTAGAAGCTGAAGAAGATGACCATGATTCATCATACGAGTACAACTCATGTGTTTTTTGTTACCTTAGTTGTTTAACTATTGAGACATGTAATTGATTATTTTACTTTACTTTATGTCTTGAGGTACATTGGAGATAATTGGATAGTTAATTATACTATCACTGTGAGATTGTTAGTTCATTAGTATTAAAGACTTTTGCTATCGTTTATTTACTCTGAACTTGCTTGTGGGATGTATCTGGTTTAATCGAAAGGGCACGACCTATATGAGATCCTGGTTGAACCATTGTTCTATGAACGGTTCATCACACCATTCTGGTTGGTTCAAAATTGGGGTGTGATAACTTGGTATCAGAGCTCCCAAGCTCTGCTCTATTAAACCAAAATACTACCACAAGGGTCATGAACTGAGTTAGGATAAATTAAAAGCTGTAATAAAAACACACCATAAGCACCTATGTTGTATGAGACATAAACTAAGAAAGAAAATAATGCACATATGTAAATGGAAAACCAATTATATATATATATATATATATATATATATATATATATATATATATATATATATATATCTAAAAGAGAATAAGAAAAAGATTTGAATTAGAGTATGGTCCACAACCCAGACAGTTACTCTATAATATAAAAAGAAAAAAGAAATAAACGACATCATGAAACTTGGGGTGCTGGAGGAAGTGGTGCCACACGATCTCGGTCATAGTCTTCAACATATACTCTCGTAAGCTAGGCTACCTGAGTCTGGGTCACCTGGATACTAGCTGCCAAATCTACTATCCTCTGATCCATGGTACGCTGTGCCTCCCGAATCTCACGTAGTAGCCCCATCATGTCATCTGGTGGTGGGCACGAAGGATCAACTGAGTAGAAAGGAGCCCAAGATGGACCAGCTCCAAAGGAATACTGTGGTGATGGAGGAGGTATTGCATCCACATCCATGTACATCTGATCATCATCCTCATCATCATCATTCTCGTGTGCCTCTGCTCCTTGTGAGGACAATGAGAAGCGATGATCCTCCTCGGGATGAAAATATTCCGTATCGATGAAGATCAATTGTTCTGTTAGGGTCGCCACCTAGATTAAGGTCTAGGACCTCTAAAAATGTATCCTCACCCTAAGGTAAAACATCTATTGACTCGTGATCCAATGTATCAATTCTTTGGTCTGCAAGAGATCGGATAAGTATTCAGGGTACGGTTATGGGAAGGTGTTAGGCACCCAAACCGCTTGAACAATATCGGCCTCCTAAACTTTCCTTAGACTCTAATTTTGACTGTGCTTGGTCAACTGGATGACTAGGGTTCAATGGGGGATGTCCTAAACAAAGTTGCTAAGTTATTATAACCTAGGGTTCAGCCAATCATGTTTTAAAGCAAATAAACAAGCAAATGTACTATACAATATTATAAAGTGAACCGGACCAAAGATGGTTCGGTCTTGGACTCAATCTGAGACGTGTAAGACATCTCAAACTGTCTATGTATTCCATTCTTGGAAATCAAGTCTAAAAACGTAGTTCGAAATGGGTTTTGTGATTAAAGATTATGAAAGTGATTTATGCATGTGCTTTAATTAGATTTTTTTGTTCAAGTTGAAGTTTTTGCTAGATGTATGGTTGATGGGTGGCTTTGTACCATATTTGGGACTCCCAAATTGCCTACGTATTCTAGGGTGTGCCCTAGAAATCAGGTATGACATAGTTCAAAATGATTGTGAGAGTCTAATTTAGAATGTGTACCAAATTCCTATCATTTTTGTCAATAGGATATAGGGATGAGACCTAAATTCCTATCATTCAAATTTGGGATGTGTACCAAATTCTTTCTATTTTTGTCAATAGGAACTACGGATGAGACCTAAATTCCTTCTACTTTTATTTGGGATGTGTACCAAATTCTTTCTATTTTTATCAATAGAATCTAGGGATGAGACCTAAATTCCTACCATTTCTATTTGGGATGTGTACCAAATTCTTTCTATTTTTGTCAATAGGATCTAGGGATGAGACCTAAATTCATACCATTTATTTTCTTTTCATTTTTAGGGTTTTCTACCCTAATTGCTATATTCTTTCCATTTTTAAGTTTTTCTACCCTAATTGTTGTATTCTTTCCATTTTTAGGGTTTTCTACCCTAATTGATATTTTTCCAATTTATCTCTTTCCAAGACAAATATGGCAAATGAAAACATTCCAACTATAGCAGTGGTAGTAATCCAAACATAGCAGTATGCTTCCAAACATGGCAATAAGCATCTAAATATGACAGTAAACATGTGGCAGACAGATATAACAATAAGCATGTGTAACAGATAGATATAGCAATGAGCATGAATAGCAGACAAATATAGCAAGCATGTGTAGCAGACAGATATAGCAATAAGCATTATAAACGTAACAAATGAACATCTAAAAACGTAGCAATATGTGAGTATGTGAGTTGTCAATCACATGGTGATGATGGTGATGATGGTGATGACGATCATATGGTGTAGATGATGATTAGATGGGGTAATGGGCAGATCAGATGGTGTAAATTATGGTCAGATAGTGTGAGATAGAGTTGTGATGATGATCTAATTTGACGGTGATGATAATCTGATCTGGTGGTGAGGATGATCTGATAGGATGATGGCTTGATCAGATGGTGAGGATGATGGTTTGATCTTAGGGTGATGATGGTGGCTTGATCTGATCAAATGGTTGTGTAGATGCCGACCGGATGGTAGGGATCATGATCAAAAGGAAAAGGATCAAATCAGGTGGTAAGGATCATGATCAGATGGGTAAGGATCAAATCATATGGATCAATGGTTTAGATTGAGCATTAAAATTATGATGATCACATGGTCAAGATCAATACATTAAAATTATCATAATTGACGGTCAAGATCAACACATTAAAATGATCAATGGTCAAGATCAACACATTAAGAATGGCAAACAGACCGGCATGCAGCTACAAAAAGAAAATGTACCCCCGAGTGCCCTCTCATTTGAATTTTGTTGATGCTCTAGAGAAAAGAAAAAGAATGTGGGGAACTGTTGCGAGACTGGTACTTGGCGGTTCACGAGCAACATATAGACTAAGGTTGCCCATTACTCCCTCGCTTTTTATAATGGAGTTCGTCATTTTCATTTTCTATTTCTCCTTTGAATTACTCAAAAGAATATCCTAAACATTGTCGTTTTGCCCAGCAAGATACGGCCAAAAGCCGTATCGCAGATAAAAAGCAGCTGGTGGTCGGGAGGGCTCTTCACATACTTGGATTACGAGAGCAAGATGTGTGTTGCAGGTTGTTTGCAGAAAGGCTCACTGGACACAAAAGCAGTACAAAGAGATTGGACTCTCGGATGAGACTAAGCAGCTACCGAAAAAAAGGTTTGGAACCCTGAGCTACGCGAAGGGAAGGAAGTCGTGGGCGGAGCCAGAGGTCACTTTTCCAGATCCATCCCGAAGGTTTCATTCCCACTCTCGTCCATCATCGTACCCAGCCCTATCTATTCAACCTGCTTCCCGATCTGCTTTAGTTCACTACTTTCTTCGCTATCGCCCCCCACTTCTACCCTTGGTTATAGAGAGTTATTCCAGTATGGTCTTAGAAGGGGATTCTCTATATTAGTAGATATTTGCTTGCTTTCCAAGCCTTCTCTAACTACAGCCAATTCTAGCTACACAAGTAGAGCTACCCACAAATCCAGGAAATAGGAAAATCCCAAGTATGCCTTAATACTTATAACTAAATGTCAACAATGACGTCATAGCAGCAACAGCCTTACAATAATTTGATTCCAGATCGGCTACCGGTTGGTAAACCAAGAAAGGAAAGGAATCAAAAGACTCAGTTGGCTTTCTGGGAAAACAATATGTGGATAGAATAAGTAACTAAACAAAGGGGTTAATATCGCGCGGCCCATCCAAGGTTCTCCTGCCGAAATGGCTACAAACGGGAGGGACGTCAGGGTCTGTGAGGGGTCCCATGACCCATGGCTTTGAGGAACTACTCGACCTGTTCCATCTGATTACCAAACCAAATCAACCTTCCACCAGATGGAAAACAAATAGCAATCAGAGAAGGAAGAAAGAGCCGTAAACGAAGAGATCATATGCGAACCACTCTCCCAATCAATCCAACAGAAAAGCATAAAGGCCAAGAGGAATACAACCCTAAAGGTTGCCCTGTCACAAAACACAAGTCCCGATTATGGTCAACCCAAGGGGGACAGAGAGGAAGGCCGGGAAGAGGAGGTGGAATCGAATCCAAGCAATGAAAGCGGGGAAGACTTACCCATGTGACCTCCCGGTCTCCTCATTTCCTTGGAAAGTGACTTCGATAGGCCTCCTTCTCTTTCTTGGCCATCGCCTCTTTTCTAGTGGCAGATCATTCTCACTGGAAAGTCGATCACGATACAGAAAATATTTGGCCAGAGCGGCTCCTGTATCGCCTGCCTGCCCGCTCTGAAGAATTCATGGGCCGGCAGGCTGGGCGGACTGGGACAGTCGAAGAAGTGCCTCGACGTGCCGCAGCCAGTAGAAAACAACACTTTTTATATTGTGGAGGAGACACACGAAAGTCGGCCAGAGATTCAGACTACCAAATCGAATTCCAATCGCGATATACCATGGAGACAAGCCCTGATCTCAGGCAAAAAGATAGTATCAGCCCTCCGTCCTGTTTTGGGGAAACCCCGGTACCGAACATGACGGTTTTACTTTCAATTCGTATGAAAGGTTCTTGCCCAAGATATTCTTATATTGCAGTGACGGCCCATGAGCTAGTGAGCTTCCTTCCGTTAAGTCGATCTTTTCTCCTTCTTGGTTTATCCTCTATGGAGGTTCTGCGGCGAATTCCCACTGATGGGACATTTAATCAAACCGCTCCCCTCGCCCGGTCATCCCGGTTTTTCCACCTTTTCTCTTTTGATTTATCGACGGCGACCGATGGGTTTCCGCTGCCATTTCAGGAGACGGTGGTCAAGAGCTTGTTCGGTGGCTACCTAAGGAAACTCCGATTCGATCCGCCCCCCGGCTGGGAGGCATCTACCTCAGTCCTCCTTCCCTTCCTTCCCCTCCCACCGCTCTGGGGCTTTCTTAAACTTCTCTCTTGAAAGCGCTGTAGCTCGCGCATCTGATCCATGACGTCCAACACAGCAGTGGGGCTACGGTTCGGTGGTCGAGCTGATAAAAGTAACCCGCTTCGCCTTTATTGACTTCTGACCTAAGTAAACTAATATTGTCTTCGATGATGCCTCTGGCCTTATTTTTATCCACTTCGATCCCTCTCTGGTGGATGAGAAAGCCCAAAAAGTTTCTGGCCGAAACCCCGAATGCACACTTCAAAGGATTCATTTTCAGCTTATATTTTCTCATCCGTTCGAAGGTGCGCCTGAGATTGGACAAATGTTCTTCTTCGGTCTGAGACTTGATCACAATATCATCAATGTATACTTCGACGAACCTCCCAATATCTACGACCACCCTCCACCCGCCGCGCCGCCCTTCAGTAATGGAGGCCGACTCCCAGTAGCTGTTCCTTGCGGTTGTAAAGATCATCTCCCTTCACGCTTTCGACAGCAACGGCGGGTTGTAAATCAGGCTGATTTACAATCAGCAGCAAGAAAAGGCCTACCGCTAGATAAACGGGCTAACGCGCCCATGCAACCAAGCAACGGCTGATCTACGACCACTCTCTCCGGCGTGCTAGACAACTGAGCCACTGCTCTTCGGGGGGGACAATTCCTAAACTCGGCTTCGGAGGAGCAACCTTGGTTTAATCGATACGGCTACACTTCTCCGCTGACCTTCCTTTTCAGGGATGAGAGTGCGGAACCCCGTTTTGGCGATGAAATATGATACTTCTCACCTACTCAAACGAGACTGAAAACTACCATTCCTTCGAATGGCCACTAGAGATGCTGCGATGAAAGTAGGCCGAGCTGGCGAAGGGTGAAGCAGGCAAAGGAGTGCAATTTGACTCGATTCAGTCATTCCTGCCTTCTTGTTGCATTTTCAAAAAGAAATCGATATGTATCTTATGGAGTACATCGTACGTAGAGCATCCAAACGCTTTTTGGGCCAGCTCAGTTCTCTTATCCATCGGTCCAATGCACTGGGCTCATCTCATGGAGGGAAAAGCCAAAATGTAGTTGTGTTATTGTTGTTCGCCGCCTCGATGCAACTGACTGTTGAGAGCTTTTCCTCAAGGAGCCCGGGGAGAAAAACTTCATAGACCTTGAAGGGTTAGATAATCATTCCATTCATTCCATTGGACCCGGTGAGGGAGTGGGAAGAAAAGAGAGGGAATGGTATAGCACGAGTTCGCTCCCATCGAGCCTCTTCGACGGCACTAGCCTACGGGTTCTTCCCACTAGCTAGCAGCTCAAGCCTCCGATCAGGAAATGGGAGTTTTAACCAGCCCTAGCCCTCAATTCCGAACAAAAGCTTTGATTGGACCGAGGTTCGTGCAGGGAGGGAATAGGAACTAATAACGATGGTTCGAGGTTGAGCTCACCGGCCGCGTAGAGGTTCTGGACAGAAGTGTTCAAACTAATATTGGATCTGGGGGTCCAAGCTCAACTTCTCCACAAGCTTCCACCTAAAGTACGAGCTTCGCGCGGGAGCGCATCCAAGAATCAAGTCCTTCCGCTAGCGCGAAGAACCAAGCAACGGGGCGCGGTAGCACATCCGATTTCTTTGTGGGGAAACGTGGAGCACCCGTCCGTAGGTTTTAGTAGACATCGGTACGATTGTAGGATGTTAGAACTCATAAGGCAATGATAGGGAGTGATGTACTATTAAAAACCATCTCGCTCGCTGGTCTTTTCGACCCTTGAGTACTACCACCCAGAACACTCTCTGCTGCTAGTTTCATCTTTCTCCCAACCACTCTGTTCCATTCTCCCGGCTTTCTTCACATGCTTGGGCGAACATTCGGCCAGCGGGAGAACATGCCAGGCTCCGGCATCCAGGGATAAAAGGGCTCAAGCCTGGGACAGAGCGATCCATCCGTGCAATTCAGTTAGTGCCCAACGAAGGGGAACTTTCTTTTGGGGTGGTGACGAGCCCTCTGAATAGGACTTCGGCAATGCTATGATCTTGTCATGGGATGAAAGGAGAGAAAGGTCGGCTCTCCCTAGACCCCAACGGCCCTACTACAACACAAAGGGCCCGAAGGGGACCATCTATAGTGAAGCGCCTTAGCGCATCCTGGGCAGACCTGTTGGAATTGGAATAAGTTCGACAGCGGATCACGAATCTCGGCGATCTTCTCTATCTAATGAATGGAAAGTCCTCTTCGAAATCGTCCTCCCTGCACCCACCCAGGGGCAGTTCTTCACGTCCATTAGCATTCTTCGCCTAACGGTTAATACATTTTTCACTCCTGGCTTCCCCCCTTCGCCTCGCCATGCCACTAGATCACCATCGCTTTGCCCGTCTTTTTCCCGGTTCGAAAAGGAAGTCCATGAAGGCTTCGAGAATTCCCCTTTGTTCCTACGGCGAAGCCTCTTCGCTTCGAACCTGCCACGCGTCTGCTTCCGCTCCCGGTAATGAAATTCTTCAATGGAAAAGGGGGAATCGCCGTTTCACAGCCGACCCTCTACAACTACCTTTCTCCCTCACAAACGAAGACACTAACACCTAACCAGAACGACGTTCCTGGGTCCTCGCATGCGGGCGGTAGAGATTGTCACGGCTACGCAGGAATGGCTGCTTATTCAATCATCTCCTTTATCTTCCACGCTTCTTCCCCTACAACCGTAAATCCTAGTGTGGTAGTGCCGGGGTGCGCTTCGGATGCTTCCTCCGTCCCTGCATATGGATCGGAATCTAGATCCGGATGCGTTGCATATCGCCCCCCGTTGGCCAAGTGACCGTCAGTGTTGTTACCTTATAGTAAGAAAGCGGCCTTTCAGTCTTTAACAGTTGCATCAAAAGTCAATTCAAGGTTTCCTTTTTTTTTAGTATTAACTGTCATTGATAGAGCGTTTCGGCGGAAGCTACCCTTTGAAGAATGTAAGCAAGGATGGTCGTGGATCAGCTTACTCTCCTAGTAGCGGCGGCAAGGAAGGATGGTGCTCGTAGATCAGCTTGACCACCGGGAGAGAGTGCTCTACGAGCACCGTTATCGTACCAGGGCAAGGATAGGAAGGGAAGGGAGAAGGCAAGGCACTAGTGAACACCAAAGTGGGGCAGTCATTGGGTGTTGAGAGTTAAGTTGGCTTGTAAGCTTCGTCTTCAGGATGGGTCGGAGGTGGTTTCATTTCAAGGATGGCTTTAGTTTTGGCTGGGTCAACTGTGATTCCATCTTTTGTAATAACAAACCCCAAGAACTTTCCAGTTACTACCCCCATAAAGAATTTGAGGTCATATCATTTTTCCGCATGCATAACAGCTATTTCATTTGCGTTCGGAGGAAGCCACATGTTGTCCTGTTAACTGGCCAGAGGGGGCGGGGCTTTGTTTACCGGAACCAAGAGAGTCACAAATCCTAGAATCTGGAGAGGCAGACTAGGCAGGGAAGGGGGGAGCATACGAAAAAAGAAATCCCTCCAGATGGAGAGGGCCCTTTCGGCTGCTCCCCCACTCCCCGCTATGAGCGGGTCGAATAGGAGGAGCTTAGAGAAACTATGTCATGGTATTTCCACATTGGTGTAGAGATTCCGATTGAATAAAGGGCGAGAAAAACAAAGCCAAGGATTTGACTTTCTTCATTCCATTGAGAGAGAGTCTATTGAAGATCCCTCCGCCCCACGTTGACAGTGTGTACTATCACATTTGTTGTATGTACTTGGGACGAGTCCAACAGAGACTGATTGGATATACGAATCCTCTGTTGTTGATGTGACTTATCTGACCTCAACTACTTGACTTCTTAAAGAAAGACAGTCGGTGTTTTCTTTCTCTTACGGAGACCGCTAAGCTAGCTATACGTAAGACTGAATCAAATCTCTCACCGGAGATGGTTCAACTACAACCCGGTCGTTCTGGGTCATCAAGGGTAGTTTCGGTGATTGTGGAGGAAGGACTTAGGGGTCTGGGGAGAGAGAGTGGAGGGAGCCCCTATTTGAATAAGCTGATCTATGACCACCATCGCTAACGCCCCTGTAGAGGTCTTGATTACTAGGTAAAAGTGAAAGTAAAGGTTAGCCAAAAGTGGAAGTAAAGGTTAGCCTTCCTTAGGAGCTTCAACACTGGAATGGAGCCGCCTATTGCTATTCTAGGGCAAGTGGATCTCATCTCCGATGAAAGCAATCAAGTGCTCGTAGATCAGCTCGACCACCAGGAGAGAGTGGTCGTAGAGCAGCTTGGCAAGGGAAGCAAGGGAATCGGTCTTCCCTGGTCGGTCAGTTTTGTCTTACTTGATAGACTAGAAGTTTCATTCCGAAGTTCGTATCACTTGTCTGAAATCTCGGGGCAGACGAGGTCTGTTTGAAGACAATGCCAAGAAATCCAGAAAGAGGAAAGACTATTCCAAGTTGGGGGGCATTCTCCACAAAGAACGTGTTTCCAGAGATTGATTTTGTCCCCTGTTCCAGGAACCCAGGTGTTGATTGAATTAGATTCCATGTTTTAATCATTCCCATCCACCCGGCCGGGAAAGAAAGGTTTCTCCTATTTTCTGAGCTTTTATATTCTCTTTCATTCTTCGAATGGATGATATCATCACGACCTCTCTTTTCGTACCACTAGGGATGCTTAACGCCACTTCACCAACTGGCATTACCTGCGCTTTCGAGCAAGGGCGGCCACTTCGCGATATTGTGCCAATTCCAGTTTTGAACTACCACGGACTTGTTTCATAGCATTCAACTGAGCGGCAGACCCGACGCGACTGACAGATAAGCCGACATTAATAGCAGGTCTAATTCGGGAAGGCCAAACGGCTTTGAAAGCCAGACATTAGCGGTTTTTGAAATGACGAGGCTAAAAAGACGATTGAATGCGAACCAAAGCATGCGTTATGCAAGGAGATACTTCTCTCTGTCTAGAAAGATGGCTGGCTCGGCTGTGTCTTCATTCCCCCGCGTTCGCGCTTCAAAGGCTAAAGAAAGCATTTAGAAAGAATGGCAGAAGAGGCCTCCTTTCATTGCCCAACTAGAGCGAAACTATAGCCTTATTGCGTTGCGGCATTAAGTAGAGCCTTATTTGATTGCATCATTAATTGCTTGAGGCAACTATCGGTAGATGGGATTCGTGGTTCTGGACCTAAATCTGGGCTAGCTCGACCTTGCAAGCAACTATGGCAAGTGCTACCTCAGGCAGAGTTTGGTTTTTTGGGGGTGATAGTGGAAAAGTTGACAGATAAGTCACCCTTACTGTCGACCGATGAGGAGGCGGAGCCGAGTGGAAACCTACTACGAAAAAATAAGAAAGAGTCTCGGCTTGACTCTAATAGGGCACCCTGTAGCAAGTGCTTAGCCAGCTCCGAAGAGTGACGAGAAGACCGCCACTGTACATCTTTCTTTCAAAAGATGAGAACAAAAAGTCTGGATGGCCTTCGTATTGCATTTCATCAGAACTACTGGGACAATGTGGTGGAGGATCTCTTTTCAATAAAAAAGGAGTTTCAAAGAGACGGGAAAATGCTTTGGGTACCTAGACCACTGGCGTGGGTTCGCCCCAATCTACTAGCACAGGATCTAGAGACCAACCTCGGATTAGTAAGTCTTTGCTTCGGCGAATTGGCTTTCGCACCAGTATTTATAGTTGAATTCTCTCTGATGGAATTGCTGTACATAATGAAAAAAATTTGGATTTTTACTTCTTTTATGAAAATGAAAATAGAAAAGATTCGACTGGCTCTTAACAGAGCCCTGCCTTCTCTGGAAATAGTCTGCCCTCCCTTGCTGCATCAGTAAGATACGGCAAGCAATAGCTAATGTAATGCTCTATGTATATATAGGCAGGCCAGGCCTTTTCTTTCGTATCGCGAAAGCCGCTTCAGTTTTTTGGCGGAGCTGATATGGACGTCTTTGATTGGTGATCAATGGTACTCTGATTCCACCGGCTAACTGGACTGGACTAATCCAGGTAGCTCAGATCTAGGTTATACAGTTCGGTGTGAGATGGTTCGGTTGGTGTAGTGTGTTAGGGATAGCTGAACAGAGAAAGAGCAGCTTCTCACTGTGCCCGAACTCATTCCGTATACTTAAAGAGTTTGCACGGTCCTGCACTGATTGAGACTCAGAAGAAAAGAAGCTTTTAGTGAAGGATCGAGAAATTAGGACTTTCAAAAGCACTGCAGCACCGTTGCGCTAACGCGCACGTTGTAGTTTTCAGCTTGGTTCTAGCGCGCGGCGACTGATGAAAGGTCTTTATATTTGAGCGCCTTTCGAAGCCAGGGTGCAAAGCCGCTGGTGCAGGAAGTTTAGTAGGTCCATTGAGCTGGGAGCTCAATATTGGAAGAGCGCCCTTCTTCGGGAAATCGATTTAGCTGGGCTGGTTCCCGAGAGCTGTTTAAGAAAGAGGCGGAACATCGCTCTCCGTGGCAGCAAAGGGAAAACGAGATATTGATTCAGTCGGAGGTAGACTTTCGATGAGCGGAAGTAGATGCACAATGAGATTCACCCTGGATTGACTGGGTTAGTATGCAGGGTCTGTTAAGAGCTTAAGCTGTATTAAAAGAGTTGTAACCGGGTCCCCTACTGGGGTTCCTTAAAGCCCGAAACCCCTGCTATTCGCTCTTTAAAGCGTCAGAAACAAGAACTTCTCTCTTTCTCGCCCTCTCGACTTCGCCAGAAGCGCCTTCTGTTCCTTCCTGTTCTGATCGCCAGGTCCCACCCGCGCTGCTTGGCTGCTTGTTCTGCCCTCGTTTCCACATCTACTTAGCAAATCTACTTAGCTTCATTGCCGTGATTGTACGCGAGCCTGATACTGGACGAAGCTTACCAACAGGCTCTGAAAGAGAGTGGCATGGTCAACAGAGGAGTCAACCAATGGGTAGAACGGAGCCCGCCTCAACGGGAAGCAAGGAAGTAGGCCTACCCATCGTCCCCAGGAAATTCAGAAACTTGCAAGTACAGTTTGGGGGGAGGCGGGCGTCGACCCAACAAGAAAAATGGAATGAATAGTTGAAGTGACTGATGAGTGAGAGCGCTATGAAGAGCAAGTGCTTTCTCAACACTGATAATACGATGCCCTAGGAAAAAACGACGGCCGAGCGCGTAGAGCAACAAGTTATTGCGGGCTGGAGTTTCAAATCCATGAACTTCGTACAGAGCATCTCGGAGGAAGATGAGCAATTGGAGCAGAAAAACAGAAACAACAGTTCCCCGTTCACTACGTGAACCACTACGCCCCTCTAACGAGCAGGTAAACCAGTTGCTTCGCTCTTAGTGGCTCTACGTCCGGTCGTGCATGGTATGCTCGCGATTCATACAAATGGAATGCATCGCGTACAATAACCTTAAATTTTTGGGCTGGGCCATTCCATCCAATCTTTGAGAAGGGGCCCAATCTCGTATTTGATGGTCGGCGTGGTGATAGGCTTCGCTTCTACGATTGGCTTCCCAGCCATTGCAAACACTGAGCGAGATAAGGGGCGCACAGCACAAACAATGTCGTTGCTTTCCATTTTTGATTATTCTCAAAGGAGAAGATTATTCTTTTTACCAAACATATGCGGATCCAATCATGATCTTATAATAAGAACAAGAGATCTTTCTCGATCAATCCCTTTGCCCCTCATTCTTCGAGAATCAGAAAGGTAAAAGTTGTTCCGCCTTCTGCGCCGAGTCGGAGAGAAAATCTGAACAGTGCTCCTGACTTTGATTTTATGACTCAAAAAAGGCTTGTTCCGTCTGGCCCAAATCACTCATAAATGATTGGTGTCAGAATTTTTCACTGATCGTCGAGCTGATCTACGACCACTCTCTCCCGGTGGTCGAGCTGATCTACGACCACTCTCTCCCGGTGGTCAGGACATCGGCCTTCAGGTCCTCCAGTTTGGCCCATGCTGCCTCCAACTCTTCCATCTGAGCCGATCTCTTCAGGTCTCTTCGAGAGCCTATGAGCTTTTAAAAGATGGTATTGCTTGTTAAGACTGGTGTTAGAGACGGACCTAAACGAAGAAGTCCACGTAGACTTGACAAGAACTTATTAGACGAGTTCTGTGTAGCCGGAAGGAAGATCACTGGCTCACAACCTCTGCGGCAGTTGAGCGACGCCTCATACAGCTCGGGCCAAAGACCGGGGGAAGTTTAGGAGAGATGGGGAGACCCAGCAGCTGCCGGAGAAGGATCATGGCGCCCCAGAACCATGACATCCAGCAGCAGAATCTCCTTGCGTGCGAGAAGCTCGAAACGACCGTTCAAAGGAATTGATCCGTTTAGTTCTGTTCTTCTACGTCTTTTATAACACACCCATGTAGAGGGATCTTTCTGACGTTGAAGCGTAATGATCATACGTCTGTAATGCATTGTATGTCCCATAATAGGTCCCATTCTTCTACCCTTTCCCGGGAGTCGATGACTATTCATAGCTATTACCTTGACACCAAAGAAGAGTTTGACCCAATGCTTTATTTCTGTCCTAGTTGATCCTGATTCGAATAAGCCAAGAAGGCAATAAGGTTGCACTCGGGAGACATAGGATGCTTAACTTAACGTGAGGAGGGGACACACAAACAGGGATGCTAACCAGCCATAACTCCCACCGATAGAGGAGCGCTCGTTTTGTTGTTGGCTCATCCCACCTTCAATGAGAGTTGACTGCCTTGCGTCATTTGCTATTGATCGAAGAAGGCCAACTGTTTTCCTTTCTTTCGTTGCTCGCCATCTCCCTAACTGACCACCCTTATGATTAGAGTAGGCCTTTTCTTGCTGGGAGCGCACCTTACTCGAGTAGGGGCTCATGGAGTTGCTTGTTCGTTGTCCGCCACTATGAAGCAGTTCACCGGCCACTACATCTGTGGATCCCACCAAATCATTAAACTTGGCGGCTGCTCGCTCTTTGATCCGTGATTCACCGGCCACTAGATCGATGAATAATCTCTCCAAAATCTGCTCTTTGATCAGTGATTCACCAGCCACTACATCCAGGGATCCCACCTTATTCTCAAACCTGGTGGCTCGGTTGATTGGCACTCCTGGAGGCTCATCTTGCATAAAAATGCTGGGGGTCCCAGGTCTTGCATCCACCAACAACATTTCTTGTAAAAAGAAAAGAGAGGGAAAGAAAATAGGAAGAAAGAATAAAAGAAAATAAATCAAAAAGAAAAAAGAAAGAAGAACCCAGATTCCAAATGAACAAATTCAAACTCAAAAAGGGCCAAGCGAAGCAGGCACTAGCGAATTGACTTTTAGAGCTCAATCGCCCCATCATTTATTGAATCAATTGCATAGCATAAAGTGTCTTGTAGATGCACAGAAAGTCGCTTGCAGAGGCGGAGAGTAGGTTAGTCCCTCTAACCAGAAAAGACTATCTTGACTAGACTAGAAAAAAGACTAGATTTCCCTTCGGTTCGGTCTCTCGTAGGTATGTCTGGACCGGTGGTGGTACCTCCACCTATGCTTGCCTTTATATGCTTTAGCTACTAAAGGGAAAGTCCCGCCCCCGTTGAAAGCCCGAGACCAAGACAAGACCAATGAGTATACCCATACCACTGCCTTACCACTGGTTGAATGACGGCTAGCTGGATAGGTTGAGGAAGCAAAGGAAAGTTGTTTGGCGGAACGGAAGCCAAAAGAGCTGCGCGTCGAACAAGAGCCCCTTTGAGTTAGCCACAGGCAAACAACCTAAAATTCCTCACACATTGGTAAAAGGATATACTGGATGTAGCCCTTTCGCGAAACTTTCGGAGCCATTCTACAGTTTCATCTGTTTTTCAAAAGAAGGACATAGCAGGGGCTGAGGTTGTAGTTTTTTTAACAAGTGACAAGGGCTTCCGCCCGTCGGCCTTAGCCCTCTTCTCGTGAGGGGAGCAGAGTTCACCTAAGGGCAGCCCCAAGAAGAGCATAACGCCAAAACACCCGTCCCGGGTAACCCTGGGCGGCAAACCACCACACAAGACTGTGGTGGCATAACGCGAAAAGAGGCCCAGATGAAAGAAAGCCTAAAGGCTGCCCTGTGTTAAAACTAATAAACCTTGCAGAGTTAGCATTCCGACCTGGAGCAAGAAAACTATTTACTCCAAGACCGAAATCGGCCTAGCAGACTTGAAAAACTTTCTTTTTCCAACAGTTGGCTCGACTTATTGACTTTGGCTACTCGTTGGTTGTCGGGACCAACAGCCATCAGCTGTCGGCTCGTTGGTACTCGCCGAGGCCAAAAAGACATTCGTGCCAAGGCCAGAAACAACCCATGCAAAAGAAAGTTAATAATTCCATATCGCTGAAATTATGACAGCTTGCACATTGAGAGGGAAGCGTGAGACCCGGACGGTAAAGTCTTGACCATGAGAGTAAGCGGAACAGATCCCATTGCCAAGCATTGAGCGGAAGCATCTGAGCACACCGTGGGATATGAATCTTCACTCCCTCGCGCTTGGGTCCCAGCTTTGGGATGAATTTGTTCTTTCTTTTGGATGTTAGTGCAAATATAGTGAGTGTGCACTTAGCCATTTTTTCACTAATCGCCTCGCTAAAGAAAACCAAAGTTCCACTCCAACCAAGGAAAGAGATAGATCACATCTTGGCCAAATGCCAATCCTCCTAGTTTGAAAGAGAAAAAGAGTTGAGTTTCGCTAGTCAAGGGCCGCTTCGGGGGGCGCTTTCTGAGTTTTATTTACACCTGGAATCTGCTGGCCCATATCGATAGAAAGCAAGGGGGTAAGGGTAGGCGTTGTTCAGCTCAAAAGGGCTAAAGACAAGCGCGATATACGCGCCTTTGGTTGTGGACCCGAAGCCAAAGGTAGGTGATTTCGGGCTTGCCTTTTAGTCGCGTCTGATTAAACGGACGACTCTTATTATTCGTGCCTGGGATTCGTTGAAAAAGAAAAATCCCTTGCTTCGGCTTTTTTTATCAAAATCCTTTGATTCGGCGGATTCGAATTACAATGCGTCTCTATCCCCCGATGGCGAGAAAGGGTAAGGGTAGGGTATAAACACTATAGGCCTATCCGATCCCTCTCTTGCGATCCGATTTGGCAGTTCGGTCTATGATTATCATTCATGGATGCTGATAAGATCCTTCCATTTAGCAGCACCTTAGGATGGCATAGCTATAAAAAACTATATGAAATAGATACATAATCAAAGATGTCTATGTCTTCCGGGATCGAGTTTGCCAAAGCAAGCTGCATACCGTGTGAGTCCTATAGAGCGCGCCGAGTTGAATCGACAAGTTAGCGAACTTTTGAAGAAGGGGCTGATTCGAGAGAGTATGTCACCATGTCCGGTTCCGGCCCTCCTGAACCTTCCGTTCAGTTTGGATCATTTCGGATGTGTGTGGACAGCCGTGTCATCAACAAGATTAGTAGAAATTTTCGCTCTTTCTTTTTTGATTACCTTCCTCACGTATGTATAAGACCGAATCCATTCGATTTCTAAAAAGGATTACTAATCCTTAACTTTTCGAGGAATCCTTCACCAGTGGTTGTGAATGACTGATTTTTTCAATCTTTTCGACCTTGGTTCCGTAGGAGCAAGTCACGAAAAAGGAGAAAAGAGGAACCGGGACTTGAGAATGTTATAAAAAGGGTCTTTTAGCCCGGCTTTCCCTCAATAAGAAGTCAAATTCCAGGTATAGAGTTTATTTCTACTATTTAGGATGGACGGGTCAGCGGGGCCTTCAAGCATCGGAAATACGCCGGGGTTGTAAATGACATAGCGATCAGCTAGCGCTCATCCGTTGCTTGTTCGCTCTGGAGTTGCTTGTTCCTTTCGGGCCATCCGGTTATTCATTCTCTGCGACTGAAGTGGTTGGTCCACCAGTGACTTTCCATCTGCATTATCTGCTGTCGAGAGTCGTGCTGCTATGTTGTAACGTGCAGTCGTCCCGTTCGGACAACGTCTAGAGGTCTCAGACAAGGCAGAGCCAAAAGCTCTCCAAGTTTGTTTATTATTGCAGAAGAGGTTCTTAGTCTAGGTCTAAAAAAGCTTATGCTTGAAGGCAAAATGAAGCCCTAGTTAATCCGCCCCTCTCAATTCAACATTGATAAGGCTCACCCCTTTCTTCGGTAGATAGTTAAGATGTTCCCACCCATCCAGCAGTTGAGCACGGTTTTTTGGGGGAGAATCACTCAGCGTGGGGCCTCCCGTGTGAGGTCAGGTCAAGTGAAGAGAGAAACTTTCTCTTGGTGATCGGTTCATCGGCAATGACAGATATGTGCGATCAAAACATTGCTAATACGAGACCACCCCTGCCGGAGGGATCTGGGCTCCGTCAGGCTGATCTACGAGCACCGTTGCGCTAACGTGCGCGCTGTAGTTTTTCAGCTTGGTTCTGGCGCGCGAGGAGTCTTGGGGGCACCCACGTTAACCGTCTTCATATTTATGCTGAGCTGATCGAGGAACGGGTGCTTGTCGATCCCCATTACCTCCTTCTGCTTGTTTGTTCTGTCTCCCATCAGTAGGAGTCCCCTGTAGATGTATTCCTGCAAAAGATCACAAAGCTTAACACAGTCAGCGGTCCCCAGGTAGCTTGTCTCCTTTGGCGCAGTTGAATAACGCCGGTACCCCGCAACCGTAAGCGTAATGAAACTCTTAACAAAGTGCAGTTTACGGATCGTAACACAGGCATCCAAGCCACGCTAAATCGGGTTGACCATATCATTTTAACAGATACAGGGGATAAGCCTTGATCATCAGAAAAAGGAAAGCAGCTTGAGAACGTGTTTAGGCCGAAGAAACTAACTTTGGGGGTTCCGATCTATATGACCTCCGGGCGGTACAAAGTACACCTCTTCCGTAGAGGCAGGTAGTAACCTAACCTTTAAGAGTCTATTCAAGGGGGGAGTCCCGCCTGCCGGCCCGCTCTGAAGAATTCATGGGCCGGCAGGCCGGGCGGACTGGGACCGTCGAAGAAGTTCCTCGACGCGCCGCAGCCACTACTTTGACTCCTTTAGTTTCCTGTTGGACCAACGTTCAGTGCTCTACGATCAGAGTTCCATTTCCGCCCGACGAGTTCGGGCGGAAAGAGACTAATTCTCTCTTTCGGATCCATGAAACAACTCTCAGAGATCTTTTTCCATTGAAGTTAACCCTCATCTTCCTTCCCCACCCATCGCTCGGGGTCACGTCTTTCCATTACGTTTACGGAAGAGGAGCTTTTTGCGGCAGGGCAAAGCACAATCGCTCGTTATATCGTACTGGGTACATCGGAGAAGCACCATTACCCCGTGTGCAAGTTGATCCGGGATCGGTAGTAAATGTCCTGCCGCTGAAAGCACTCGCCTTCCCTTCATGCAATCGCCGATAGAAATCGCCTTCAATTCCCCCGTTCTCAACCCACGACCAATATGAACCCGAAGCTTCCTTCGTAACTCCGGAACTTCTTCGTAGTGGCTCCGTTCCATGCCTCATTTCATAGGGAACCCCAAGTAGCTCTATTTCATTATAATCCATCCATATCCCAATTTTATTCATTTAATATCCCTTTGGTGTCATTGACATAAGAGATGTCGTTTCTAGTATATCTCTTTCTATTTCTATATATGGAAAGTTAAGAAATCATCATATAATAATTAAGAAATTGCAATAGAAAAGAAAAAGGGGAATGAATGCCAAAACAAAGAGTTTTCGTGTTGATTCGATAAGCTTGTAGCGGGCGGGGTGAGGGTGATTCTCTTCTTCATCCCCGAAACGAAATAAGCGAGGGCTTAGTTGACTTTTTGTTTTCTCGGATAGGATCACACTCGAGAAAGAGTCTACTTCAAGGCTTCCGGGAGGACTCCGCTCTGCAGGTGGGCTCGAGCTCTTCTCCCTGCTCCCGAGGTTTTTATTCCTGGTCGTAAGGAAAAACAGCCGATGGCAGACCCCAATTAAGTCAATCTGGGCGCCCGGTAGGAGAAGACGAAGAACCAAACCGGAGACTCGGGTAGCCAGATAAGGGTCAGCTTATCTCTGTCTCGTGACAAGTCGTTACTACTAGCAATGACTTCCTCTTTCATTACTTCATCGATTCTTGGTTGGAGTAAGTGAAGGGTAGCGGCATCATCCTCGGCCTAAGGAAGCAGCACTGAAAAGCCTGAATTTCATGGTCGAGAGCCAGCCCTTCAAAACAAAACCTTTTCTTCTTTGTGTAGGGCCCTTGCTTATTGCCGGAGTTTTCTGGCTCGCGTCATTTGCTATTGATCGAAGAAGGCCATCTGTTTTCCTTTCTTTTGTTGCTCGCCATCTCCCTAACTTCGGGGGGAAAGCTAGGGTTCAATGTCCCTCAATGCGCAGGTGCTTCCCTCAAAACTGGTTGAATAGATAAGGGGCATTAGTGTCGAACTCTGCGAAGAAAACGGAAGCCCTGATCTATGACCACCCTGTAGTTTTTGTTCGTTCAGTCCTCTCTAAGGAGAGTCCTTCACTCACTCACTACCTTAACCTAGAGATGCACTACAGTAAATAGTGACCGAAGGAGTGTAGCTGTATCGATTCAACCAAGGTTGCATAGCGCAGCCCTCACCGATGTGAGTGACTGGACACCACATCTCGACCACCTGATCTACGACCACCCTGCGGAGCGAACACCTCTTCTGAGCGAAATCATCCCCAGATTTCTGGCGGATCGCCTGATATGTTCTGCAGTTGCTTCAGCTCTAATCAAGAGTTTTTTGTGTGCCAGTTGGGCTTTGCCTCATACCTGGAAAAACAAAAACTTGGGAGAAGAAAGACTCTTCTATCTGTGTTTCTCAGCATTTCCTGCCTGAGTTGTTGACCATCACCTGACCTGACCTCACACGGGACGCCCCGCGCCGAGTGATTCTCCCCCAAAAAACTCTACATGTGATATTCTGAAAACATAATCATGTGATTTAGTAATTTATTGTTTCCCGAGCTTCCGTTTCAAACTTTCGCCTAGTCAGCAAATTCTCAGCTTGCATTCCATTTGTTTTCCTTGTCACACTAATGACACCATCCGTTTTTAAGCTGGCTGGCGAAACCATTAGGACAAAGTCTCATTCGGAGGGGGAAAAATGAGACTGAAGAAACTGCCACACGTTCGGGAGGGGAAGGAATAGACGTATTGAATGCTCCAACCTCTGGGAGACCCGATGAGGGGCCCAGAATAGGGCGATACGGATGCAACTTAGCGTAAAAGCCAAGACTTGACTTTAAAGAATATATATTTATAAAAAAGTTTGAAACTATCTTTTTCTTCTTCATACTTCTTCGGGGAAGAGAGGTCAAGCGGCAGATATCCAAAACCATGAGGAGAGAGACCCAACCTCCGATCTTCTAACCAATCTTCTATCTGCCTTTTCGTCATGTAAGTAAAAAAAGAGATAGTTTTTCCCGCTTGGCTTGACTTGCTTGCTTAGTAATGAAAGAGGGGATGAGCCCAATGGAGAGTCAGGCGAACTACGTAGTAGTCCTACTTCCCTAATGTTAGGTGGTAGCATGTCAGGCTCAGCTAAAGCCGCTCACAGTTAGTTCCCCTCAAAGCCTTCTTCCAAACTTGCCTCGAGCTCAGACAACTCGATAAACTGAACCTGGGAAAGGAACCGTGAGCTTGGCTTGAGCTTGTCCCTGAGAAATCCCCTTTCACTTGAACTGTTCTTTTCTTAGCTTTTCACCTTACGCTTTCGCTTGAGTCAAAATCGTCCGATCTACAATCGTCAAATCGCCCGAAGCGGCAGAATAGGACACTACATTTTCCTAGGAAGGCAGAACGAGGGGCTTCGTTAGAAGCCTGACCCGATGAAGAGGGAATTTTTCCTTGTTCACTAATAAATCGACTAATTAAACTCATGTTTCTATAATCAATTCGATCCCCCGATCCAATTGGGGGCAAACGCCTACGGAAAGATCGCTTAGATTTAAGAAATGGTTGCTTGGATTTATCCATGGTTTATTCCTTATCGGTCGGGCTATCGAACACGGAGTCAGAAGTGAATTACGAGTTGGACCAAGCGAGAACCAAGCAACGGATGACCCCTATTTGAGTCAGGTGCGCGCGAGAACAAGGCGTCCGGAGGGAGGCTACCTGTAGCGCCCTAGCTGATCGTAGACCAAAGAAGCAACGGTCGAGCTGATCTACGACCACCCTGGGTAAGGCTTTTCTTGCTACACCCGATATGTCAAAGCGCCCTGCAACTCGCGCATAAATCTTTGACACTTTTCTTGGAAAAAAGGGGGCACCACAAACAAGGAAGGAGTTTTATGCTTCCGAGCTCGCAGCCCATCCTTGAGATGGGGGCGCCGACAATCAGCCAAAAAGACCATTTCCCGGCAGCGAGTCCGGAGCCAGGCGTGGAGGAGCAGCCACATGGCTGACTCCGAGTGGACTATTAAGCCTAATAAAGGTCGAACAAATTGCATGGCGTTTCAGTCCGAGTAGCAGGCTCAAGCGGTAGATCAAAGAGAAGGTTCTTTCTCGGGTGATAGGCGCAGTTCCAACTGTAAGTGAAGGTTTGGCGTATTGATTTCTTTCTTTAGGGAAAGCGAAGCGTCAAACTGAAACTCTTTCAGTAATTGTACAAGAACAATAATGATAAAGATGGAACGCGTACCACAAAAGTAGAACTCATGTAGAGCAATGTGACGCCTAGAATTAGCCAGGTAAGCCGCAGGGTTAAGAGGGATTAAAGTGAATAACCAAATATAACACTTGGGCTAAGGGTCAAGTTGGTCATTTTTCTGACATCTCCCCCCACGGGAGCCTCCTCTTCTTCTTATATATAATAATGAGGTAATATGAACTATATAATGAGGTGCACGTTTATAATAGCTAGCTTAGCTTAACATAATTGACTAGAACGAGGCGCTCAAGCGCTTGTAAGCCGATGCGAACTACATAGATCATCTTAGCAAACTACATATAGGTCATCTTAGTTCCTAGAGCTAAAACTACACAAACTATAGAGAATATTAGTTATTAGAGTCGGGCCGCTCGCCATAGAGAAAAGAAAGATAAATAGGTGCAAGGTCCATTCATTGCTTATAGCAAGCCAAAATCCCAATCAATCCTCTCTTTTCTTTTTCAAAGGGCGCGACTCAGACGGAAGCGGCTACCCATATCATTCCTAAATGAAACAAATAATACCTACGTATAGAAAGAGCTTCCATAATAAAAGAATCCAATTCTTGCAAATAGAAAAAGCAGAGGAGAGCGACAACAGCTTTTCAAAAATGGTCGGAGGAAATGCACCGGGTTTCAATTCAATTTCCGGCTGGCTGGTTTTGATGCAAAGAAGACAAAACAGGATTGGATTTCCACTCATAAGGAAGGAAGGTTAGATACCTTTGATAGGGTTGTATTTTTGGTTGAAATGGGATGGTGTTCAAACTCTGGGGGACAGCGAACCTCCTGCCAAGAGGCCAAGGTAGCTTGCTAACTCTCAGCCACTTGTTAGAAGGAAGTGCAGCTTGATTGGCGGGGGGAATCAACGGGAAGGAAATAAGGCGCTGTAAGCGTTCGATTCTATTTCCTCCTTTGGTAATTTGTATAGGGTGGTCGTAGATCCGCTTTTCTTGCTGGCTCGAAAGCCGGCCTTACTCGTTTAGGGTGGTCGTAGATCAGCTCGACCGCAGGCTGGTTGTAAATCAGGCTGATTTACAATCAGCTGCAATCAAACTACTGCGCTAACGCGCCCATGCAACCAAGCAACTAAAGAGCTAGCTGATCGTAGACCACTCTCTCCCAGTGGTCGAGCTGATCGTAGAGCACCGTTGCCTTGACTCTGTTAGGGGCGCAGTAGTTTGATTGCTGCGCGTTAGCGCAACGGTGCTCTACGATCAGCTTTACGGAGCCCAAGTGCTTGCTTTGGTTGCTTGGTCGCGCTAGCGCGCTCCTCAACATATGTTTTAGAAATGCTAATCCCAGTGGTGGCATACTGGGCCATCGATCTCGATCAAAGAGAGAAGAAGGCTTTCCCAAATGAAACTTTCATTTAAACAAAATGATGTATCCGGCCATTGGCCTTTCATTGTAAATCTATACATGAAAAAATATAAAGAAATACAAAGATGTTTTTATCCTTTTTCTTGCAGTTAATCAAGGGTTGGTTTCCCTAACGGAAACAATAATTAACAGAAGCTTGTTCACTCAGGCTATTTCGATTAATTCCAAGACTTTCTTGCGTTAAAAGCATTCCAGTGAAAACGATCCTTTGCCTTTTCCTTTGATGCCAACTAGAGCTAAAGGTGGCGCGGCGATCGAGAGGAAGGCTTCGGGATGGGCGGTTATGTGTGGAATGTAATGGATTGCTACTCTATCACCTCGAAAGCCCACTTTTGAAAGACGACCTCACCTTCTCGTAGATGGTGTCAGTGAGACCTACTTTAGTATCCCCCGTTGACCTTCTTTTGTAGGTAGAATCTTCAATGAGTGGAAACAAGCACCCTTAGACGTAAAGGCACTACTTGGCCCAACTCTAAACCAAGAATCAAGTCCTTCCGCCCCTATTTGAGTAAGGCGCGCGCAACAGCTTATTATAAATGAGTCTTTTGCTTACTCCTGGACTAAAAAACTTGCGTAGCCCCTCTCAGAACCGTTTACCTGCCTCGCTTACTGACTATCCCTACCGCCAAGAACAGTTTTCTTACTGCTTTACTTGGAGTTGGTGTTCATTCCCTATCCCATAGGTACAGCGTTTGAATCAATAGAGAACCCTTTCTTCTGTATGAATCGATATTATTACATTCCAATTCTTTCCTGATACCTCCCAAGGAAAATCCCAAATTGGGTCCCAAATTGACGGGTTAGTGTGAGCTTATCCATGCGGTTATGCACTCTTCGAATAGGAATCCATTTTCTGAAAGATCCTGGCTTTCGTGCTTTGGTGGGTCGTCCGAGATCCTTTCGATGACCTATGTTGTGTTGAAAGGATATCTATATGATGCGATCAATTGCGTAAGGCCTGCGGTAGCAACGGCTCAATTCCTTTGTTCCAAGGCAAGAAGGGTTACCATCTTGTTCCAGCAGCTCAGCTCGTAGAAATAGTCTCTCTCGATTTTCCTCCATACCTTCGCCGCCTTCTTCATCATGTTGTTCCATCCTTCAGGGATGTTCGGTAGGTGTCCGGGCCTCCTAAAAAATCCTTCTTCTACATCTGCGGCCATGGTGACTTCTTTCTTTGTGGTATCAAACCTTTTTTTTTGCAGAATACATCAGTCATTTGCTCCCAGGAAAAGATGGATACAGGTAGCTGGCTAGTGTACCAGGTAAAAACAGTTTTTGTGAGGGAGGAAGGGCCGGGTAGGCCTTTTCAAGACCCTGCTTTTTCCTTTCGAAAAACGTGAATTCGTTAGGTGGGTCATCCCTCCCTGGTCGCGAGTAGCTCAACTGTCGGTGGGACAACTCCCATTTGAGATGGATGGCATTAAAGACTATGTTTCTCCTATCCTTTTCTTATTGATTGGATCTTTCCCCTTTTGGATGGAAGGGAAGAAGAAAGAGTTGATTGTGGAGGGCATCGTAGGTATCAAACCATACCGATTGGCCTAGTGGAAAGAGGGTCTTATAGCCCTTCCTGTTCTGATCGACTGCAGTAATCCCTGAACTTCTCTTTGGTTAGGCAGCTAATCTCCTGAGCCAAGGCAATGTAAATTGGTTACGCAAGCGTCTTTTGGGGTCATGGAGAGCCGGAATAGAAAGAAAAAATGCCTATAAAAATATGGGGAAAGGCAGACAAAGAATAAAGAAAAAAGGAGGAAGGCAAAGTGGAAGCCCAAGTGCTTGCTGGATTCGTGCCCTAGCGGACTGGTTCACCACTCGGAGGTCCCAATTCACCCCTGACCAAACGCTTGAGACAACTTAGTGACAAAAGAAACCTGAATGGTCAGTTTATCCAAGGTTAGCTAGATCAGCGAGCAAAAGACCTTGGAAGCAAGCTACAAGGACAACCGAACCAGAACGAATGGCAAAGAGGTTCAGTTTTTCCAACCTTCGATCAAGGAAGGGAAGAAGGTGGCTACCTTCCCTGTTGAAGAGATTAAGGGAGAGATCACACAATGGAAATACGCTTTAGTGGGGTTCGTGCTCTCTATGAGAGCCTCCATTTGCGGCGATTAAACATTTTGTTGCGAATAGATGGAAAGCAGGACGCAGCAAAGTCACTTTGGTCAGAACACCAGCATTTTTATTTTTGACTTTCAGAGCTCTGAAGCTCGTCAAACTATTTTAGATCTGGGGTCCTGGACTTATGACATGGCACAGAGGGAAGAGAGCGCTCCTACACGGCAAAAAAAGAAATGCTTTTTTAAAAACCTATTCTATTTGACCCGGGCCTCCTTTTCTTTTCGATGAACAGTATTTTAACTAAAAAAGAAAACCCTTACTAATAAAGGTCAAAGGGGGCTTAGTCAAGAGAAAGCAAACAACGCTACACCCCTTCGCAATGGCGCTGTAAGTGTTAGAACGGTTACCGCTCAGCCTTAGCTACTCCATGAAACCCAAGCTCGGTCAGGTTGTGTAAGGGTTGACCTTAAAATCTCTGGTCTAGCGGCCGTTAGAAGTCCTTTATAGCCACCGTAATTCCATTGTTAGATAGTTAGGCCAACGTCTTTGGTTTTTGGCTATTCATTACGTTGGCTGTGGGCTGAACTGGTGAGTTAGCCTGGCCTATAAAGACATCCATTTTTCCATTCCTCTCATCAGACTTTGTTTGAAACTATTCACAGGAACATTTGCTCGCATTGTATCATTTGGTCTACGTACCGGAACGGATAACATTCGAGATTATGCAGGATTATACACGAAAGATCCTTTTTTGGAAGTCTAGTTGACTCAGCCGGGAGTGAAAGAGATTCTACATTCTTTAGAGTCAGTATCTGTCAGCTTGAATGTGCAGCACCTGCATTTTGGTGCATTCTTCTTCCTTTCCCTGGTCATTCGTTCCGTCATATTCCTAATAACTTATCCAATTACAACGTATTAACCGCTAATGCACCTTTCTTTTATCAAATCTCAGGGACATGGTCTAATCATGAGGGTAGTATTTTATCATGGTGTCGGGTCCCAAGTATTTATGGATTCCTTCTTCGTTACCAGGGTCGACCCCAAAGCCATAATGTCTCAAAACGAGGAGGCCCTCAAAGATCACAAGGTGCTGAAGTGGTTGTCAAATGTCTATCTCTGCACTCAAGCCATTCTTGGAAAGGTATGAAAAAGCATCTGGGCAAAAAGTCAGCAATGAAAAGAGCTCTTTCATCCTTTCAGATAAGGCATCTCCTACTAGGGCTTGTGGCCTTCTTCGACCGACAGACAAGGAAACCCCCCTCTTCTTCTCTTCATGTATGTGGGCTGCCTACCCCGTCCTGAAAAGACGAACAAGAACAAGTTGAAGAAAGGCACGAGAGTCTCCTTCCCATCTATCTTGACCGAGAAGAGGGGGGAGGCTCTTGCGGAAGCCCTGCTCGCGGATGACTGGTTGCGGAGGGACCGTTTCGTTTTTGTAGGTTGGTCTGGTCTATTGCTCTTTCCTTGTGCCTATTTCTCTTTAGGAGGTTGGTTCACAGGTACAACCTTTGTAACTTCATGGTATACCCATGGATTGGCCACCTCCTCGCTAACAAGCACTGCCTATTAGTATAAAAAAGTCGGATCGGGCTAGTTGACTAATTTTGCAGCGCATACACCTGAGCAGTTCAAAGATCACTCTTTGGCCTTTAGACTCGCTTCGGCGACTTCGCTCGTTGGGTGAGGTAAGGAGTAGTATCAGAGTGGCTCGGTCATCGATAGGCCTCTCCTTATTCATTCTATAGGGCGGGGCTGCGGACAGGTCTGTTCACTTTTTCAAAGTCATGTTTGTTAGGTCTCTGGAGGCTACTTCTAGTGGTGAAACTGAAAAAAGAATGAGCATTGACTCTAATCGGCGGAAGACTGATCAATTCTTTTATAACTGCTTTCTCCTTTAAGGCACGTGAAAGTCGACCCTTTCTATCGTATCATGCCACGTGACGTCGCTAACGCGCCCCATGCAACCAAGCAACTAAAGAGCTAGCTGATCGTACTCGAGTAAGGGCAATGATTACTCAGATTTTTCGCTGCGATGGTCGAAGCACCTGATGCTTCTTCTGAGCTACTTATACAGTACAGAAAATCTCCTCTAATGTTGTATAAGTGCCTTTCGCCTTCCACTCTTTTTGTGAAGTACTTGGCTTCTAACGAAGCCCCTCGCTCTTTGCTGGGTGGGTGGTCCTTTTCTTTAACGTTAATCGTTTGGCTTACTTGAGAGGCGATATTTTTCTTTTGAGGTGAATGGATCGTCCTCTTACTTGACCATGGCATCGCCAACATGAGTCTGTGTTCGGTGGTTGATAAGCTGCTAGTTGGTATTTAGTTTAGGGTTTGTTATTTCCTTTCACTTTTCAACTGAATTGGTCCTACGAGCTTAAAAACCCCTCTTGTTTTATGGTCAAGGAAATAGGAGAAGAAGGAGTAGACGCCCGGTTTTCGTCGAATCTTTTTGATCGCCTTCGAAAACAAACCGGAATTCCGGGGTATAGGTCTAACCACCTCAACTCCCCGTTTCTGGCAGGCTATAGTTATTATAGTCTCTCGATGACAAGAATGGGAGATTACTGGTGTTAGGAGGGAAATGATCCCTCCACTTAAAATCTTACACGTGTCAAGTGCACCTTCGAAGCCTGAGCGCTCGGAGTGTCTCGCACTCGGCTTCCCTTGCACTCGGCCTCCCTTGCACTCGGCCTCCCATGCCCTCGGCTTCCCTTGCACTCGGCCTCCCTTGTGCCTGGCCCTCCGGGTAGCGCTCGGAGTTAAGATCCTACTCGGTGAGGGGAGCCAGAGTCCTATTGAGATTCTGCTACCTCCGGAGAGTCCTTCTCTCAGTCTGATACGACACCGACTATTTTGGTCGGCCATTACTTACACGTTGACATGTGTTAGTCCCAGAGCTGACCGGCCTAGCTTCCTTGGCTAAGGTCTCCGAGTCCTACTCGGAGTCTACCACTTGAGTGTCCCACAGAGCGACACATGGCAATCCTATTGGCAATCTATCTCCCTGAGTCCTGGTGCCTCCATGCCTCTTCCCATTCTATAATTAGAGGTCGTCCCTTAAGTTATGCCCTGAGGCACTCACGCACTTACAAATTACAAGTTGTTATTGTTCATCCCTCGTGCTCAAACTCAATCATCGTCCCACTCTCTCTAAACTGGAGATATCTTTCTGCTATATCTTGACTGTTTACCTTGGGAATCTAACTTAGGCATCGGAGGGTACCCGGGGCTTAGGCGCCCCCTCCTTTGCCTCATCTTTGTGATTGCAGGTCATTCAGAGCGCAGATCAACGGGCGATTTCCAACCGTAATAGTTTGGCGCCCACCGTGGGGCCTCTTTTGACTGAGTTTAGCGTGTACGTATTTCTATGGCTCAGAGAGGAACTCGAGCACGGGCCTCGCGCGCCCCTTCTGAGACATCAGTGCATATGGGTAGTACCAAAAGCACGACGAGGGCGGACTGTGAACCTGCACCCCCAGTGCCAGAACCCGTGCCAATACCAGAACCAGTACCAACACCACCGCCGGTGTCGGCGCCAGCCCCCAGCAACACGCTGTTGGTAACTCCACCGCAACCTCCTCCCCAATACGTCACTCGTCAGTAGTTTGACGAGCTGAAGCAGCAAATGAAGCAGCTTGCGAAAGTCTTGAGAGTAGCTCGAGCAAGCAACTCGGTAGGGGGAGGAGAGAATCCTCATCCGGCACCGAATCCACAAACAAAATTCCCCCAAGCGGCCCATCCGCCAAGGGGGAGGGCGGATCCGGTGAACGCTATGCCGAACATTCTCCCGGCAGGTGATCAGGCTCCCAGACGAAGCGTGGCCCGGCCCGTCAGTCGGAATCCCCCGCCACATCAACACCAGGCGCCGATGGCACCACCTCCGGTGGGAGGCCCGGGGTCCTTCCTCGATGGCCTCCAAAAGGAAAGAGTTAAAGAAGAAACACCAGGTTCTGGCGCTCAGCCTCCAGACACTCCCCAGTCCGAAGTCGAGCGGCGTCTACTCGAGATAACTACTCGACTTCAGCAGGTGGAGCAAAACAAAGCAGCCCCGCCGAGAACGGCCTATACTGCAATTACGGCACTCTCGGACGAGATCATGAGGGCACCACCCCCTGACAACTTGAAGATGCCGGTCTTGGACTCCTACCATGGGAGTACCGACCCCGAGCAGCACCTAGACACCTTCGTCTCCACAACACTATTCTACCCCCTGAGCGACGGCCTCATCTGCATGATGTTTCCTTCAACGCTCAGGGGAGCTGCTTGCACGTGGTTCAATAATCTCCCGGCCAAGAGCGTTACCTCGTTCGAACAGCTATCGAACAAGTTCTTGATGCACTTCCAAGCAAGCCGAGTGCGCAAGAAAAATTGTACCATCTGTCAACAGTCAAGCAGTAGAAGGACGAGTCCCTAAGGGAATTCATCAAGCGCTTCAATAACGAGGTGCTTGAAATCAAGGACGTCGAGCCCGCGGTGCACATGTCTAGCCTGCAGGCCGGTGTCACCGACCGTCAGCTTTGTTGGTCCCTTGCCAAAAAGCCACCGAAGAACCTGGACGACTTGCTCGCCAGGTGCGAGAAGTATGCCTCCGCAGACGAGACGACTCGGGCCCAGAAAAATAACACCGTGAACAATCTGCAGGCCCCATCGAAGCCGACAGACAAGAAAAGGTCTGAGGCGGCCGACCCGGCACCAAGTTTGGGAGAATCAAAGAAGCAGAAGTCCGGTAGGGATCAGACCTACCGACACCCCTACAAAACATTCGAGTACTACACTCCACTGAACTCTTCGATGACAGAGATCCTCGAAGTAATCAAGAATGATCGGAACCTCCGACCGCCTCCGAAAGCACTCGGCAACGGGAGGAATAAGGACCACTCCCGTTTCTGTCGCTTCCATCGCGACTATGGCCATGAAACGGAAGAATGCAAGTACCTCAAAGGGGAAATTGAGAACCTCATTAGGCGAGGATACTATGGTAACTTTGTCAGGAATGCAGACAGGGGACCAGCTCCTGCTCGGAGGGATCGTGGGTTACCACCTCCACCTCTGAGGAATCCGCAACCCAACAATTGCAGCGGACGCAGGCGATAATCAGAACACCGCTCGGAGGGACGATAGAGACCCTGATGGTGGGCCGGCTCCCCCCAGGAAATGAGTCGGCGCCATCCAATTTGGGACAGTGGAAAGCTCGTCTGGAGTGCAAAGAGAAAGAGTGTCGGTGAAAGAAAGGCTCGGAGGCCGACAGCATACCCAATCCGAGTCCATCTCGGCTTGTTCGGAGCCAGAAGGCTGACGAAAGAGGAGAATGAAGTCACACCCGGCTTTAAAGAGAAGAAAGGCCGAACGTAGGTTTGTCGGCAGTCTGCCCCCAAGGGACCGACCGCGCACAACAATGGGTTTGCGCATCCCTGGTGACAATGGGGTTTATACCATCACCAAGGGACCTCAAGACGAGGGCAATTAAGTCCTCACAATCATAGGAGGACCCGCCATCGGGAACACCTCCAACAGGTCGGCAAAGGCCTACTCTCGTCTGGTGGCCAAGACTGAGTGGCCGTCGAAGAGAGCCCGAACTGGAGAAGTCATCACCTTCAGCGATGAAGATCTTGTCAACGTTGCGGTCCCCAATGAAGATACCCTTGTCTTCACAGCCGGGATTGGGCACTACGATGTTGCAAAGTGCCTAGTAGACATAGGGAGCTCGGTGGACATCATATTTTATTATGCCTACCAGAGGATGCAGCTGATGGACGACCAGCTCCGTCCCGTCACTTTCGATCTTATCAGCTTCTCCGGGGACCCAGTCACGGTAAAAGGGGGCATCCAATTGCCTGTTATCCTCGGCCAGAAGCCAAGAGAGCGACAAGTAGTGGTCGAATTCATGGTGGTTGATCGGCCATCAGCTCACAATGTCATCCTCTGCCAGCCTTCGCTGAACAAGTTGAAGGCCTGTATGTCCACCTACTACCTGGTGATTAAATTTTCAACCGAAGATGGAGTCGGAGAGTGCCGAACGGATCAAGATACTTCACAAAGGTGGTACGCCACCGAGCTAAAGAACAGTCAGCGGGCCTTGAAGTCCGCACAGGTGAACATGGTGGATGCTCCCAAGGATCTCTCTCCGAACAGAGGAGAACCCACAGAGGAACTCCTGCAGGTTCCGATTATGGATGATCAACCCGAAAAGACGCTACAGGTCGGCTCCTTGCTGCCTGAAGAGCAAAGGGAAGAGTTGATCGAATTTCTAAGGCAGAACTTAGACGTTTTCGCATGGTCGGCCTCTGAGATGCCGGGGATACCTAGAGATGTAATTGAACACCACCTAGCAGTTGACCCGCAGCATCGGCCTGTGCGATAAAAGAAGAGAAGCTTTGCACCCGCTCGACAGTCTGCCATAGACGAGGAGGTGCAGAAGCTGCTGACGGCAAACTTCATACAGGAGGTCGACTTCCCGGACTGTTTGGCCAACGTGGTCATGGTGCCAAAGTCTAACGGCAAGTGGCAGATTTGCATTGACTTTACCGATCTCAACAAAGCTTGTCCAAAGGACAGCTACCCGCTGCCGCGCATAGACTAGCTGATTGATTCTACGGCCGAACATGAACTGCTTAGTTTCCTTGACGCGTATTCTAGCTACAACCAAATAAAGATGCGGAAGGCCGACGAAGAATGCACATCCTTCGTCACAAATCAGGGGCTCTTCTACTATACGGTCATGCCTTTTGGCCTCAAAAACACAAGAGCCACCTATCAGAGACTGGTCAACAAATTCTTCAGACGACAAATTGGCAGGAGCATGGAAGTGTATGTCGACGATTTCCTTGTCAAGATTCGACATTCCGGTCGGCACCTGGCCGACCTCGGCGAAGCATTCCAGGTCTTCCGAAGACACAGTATGAAGCTCAACCCTACGAAGTGCGCCTTCGGAGTCGGATCAAGAAAATTCTTGGGATTCATGGTCTCGCAGAGAGGTATCGAGGCAAATCTCTCAAAGATCAAGGCAATCCTGGACATGGCCGCGCCGACCAGAGGCAAACAGGTACAGGAGCTGAATGGCCGAATAGCCGCACTCGGCCGCTTCATGACCAAATCAGTTGAGCGCTGCCTCCCTTTCTTCAAAACTCTGAAGGGTGCAGAGAAGTTCGAGTGGACCGAAGAATGCCAGAGAGCTTTTGAAGACCTAAAGGCATATTTATCCTCACCCCCCTGTTGGTGAAGCCGAATCTGGGGGATGAGTTGCAGTTTTACTGTATCCGACCGCGCAGTCAGCGCCGTCCTTTTAAAGGAAGAAGACAAGGTCCAGTGGCCGATCTATTACATCAGCAAAGTACTGCTTGACGCTGAGACCAGGTACATGCCGATTGAGAAACTAGCGCTTGCCTTGGTCACATCCGCACGGAAGCTCCGACCATACTTCCAAGCATATCCGATATTGGTGCTCACAAACACACCACTGAAGAAGGTGTTGTCGAAGCCCGATGTATCCGGACGACTCATCAATTGGGCAGTAGAGCTCGGTGAGTTCGACATCAAGTACGTCCCCAGAACGGCCATCAAAGCACAAGCCTTGGTGGACTTTATCGTCGAAAGTACCTTACCTGACCAGGATTTTGTGGAACCTCAGGTGGTACCGCCTTCGGAGCAAGCCGAGACCGCCTGGATCCTGAACTTTGATGGTTCCTCCATGGAAGACAAAGCAGGGGGCAGGAGTAATTTTGAAAAGTCCAGAAGGATTTAAAATACGATCTCCCATCAGGATCGAAATCAGGGCGACCAACAATGAGGCTGAGTACGAGGCTTTACTAGCCAGACTCAGATTGGCCAAAAGCTTAGCCGTCCGTCGGCTAGTGATACAAGGCGACTCTCAGTTGGTCATCCACCAAGTACAAGGAGACTATGAGGCCAGGCAGCCCGAGATGCAGAAATACCTCGAGAAGGTGAACTCGGCCATAGCCACCTTCCAAAGCGCCGAGCTGCAGTACGTCGATCGCGAAGAAAACACCGAAGGGGATGAGCTATCAAGGTTATCCCTAGAAGACATCCATGCGATGGACTCTGCCGTGTACATGGAATTCTTGGACCACGCCAGCACCTCTGTTGAAGTCGTAGCCCCCGTCGGAGTTGCATCTAGCTGGTACGACGACATATATCAATACCTCCAGATGGGTGCCCTCCCGACGGACAGGAAAGATGCTCGCCGCATCAAAGCCAAGTCCCAGCAATACACCATACACAATGATGTACTGTATAGGAGATCCTATACCCTACCGCTGCTTAGGTGCCTGCGATCAGACGAGGCCGAGAGCATTATGAAAGAGGTACATGAGGGCATATGCGGCCGACACCAGGGCGGACGATCGCTCTTCCAAAAGATCCTCTGCCAAGGCTACCATTGGCTGAAAATGCACGATGATTGCATCGAGCTGGTCCGCAAATGCGACAAGTGCCAGTTCTATGCACCCATACAGCATGCTACGGCCGCTCCACTGTAATCGATCACAAGCCCCCTCCCCTTTTCCATATGGGGTATGAACATCATGGGGCCCTTCCCCCAAGCCACTTATCAATGGAAATACGTCATAGTGGCCATAGATTACTTCACCAAATGGATCGAAGTCGAAGCCGTGGCCAAGATCGACGCCTCCAAAGTAGAGCAATTCTTTAGACACTCGGTCATGTACAGGTTCGGCGTGCCGAGAGTCCTTGTGATGGATAACGGCACTCAGTTCGCCAGTGCATCCTTCGCAAACTTTTACGAAGAATTCCGAATAGACCATAGGTTCGGGTTAGTCTGACATCCGTAGACAAGCGGCCAGACCGAGGCCACCAACAAAACAATATTGGTCGGCCTGAAAAAGATGGTGGAAGACCAGAAAGAGAAGTGGGTGCATATGTTACCCAGTATCGTCTGGTTGTATAGGACGACCAGCCGAACACCCACTGGGGAGACGCCCTACATGCTTGCCTTCGGCACAAAGGCAGTTGTCCCCGTTGAAGTATTCCATCCCACTTTCCGAATGCTGAACTTCAACGAGCACACCAACTCCGAAGACCTACGGACAAACCTTGACAACCTCGAAGACGTGCACGAATCGGCAGCATTTCGAATGGCGCACTACCAGTAGACTACAGCCCGTCATTACAACAAGATAGTCTGACTTAAACAATTTAAGGTCGGAGATCTTGTCCTCCGAAAGACTACAGTCTCCGACCCCACCAATCAAGGAAAGATGGCCAAAAACTGGGAAATTCCGTATCGCGTACTCAGAACGGGACACCCAGGCTCGTACAAGCTAACTACCATGGAAGGTGAAGAAATCCCGAGGACGTGGAATGCCACCAACCTTCGGAAATATTACCAGTAGTCCGAAGTCTTTTACAAATGTGTCAGTTTTTTAATTTCAATTGTAATACCGGACCCCATGAGGGCATCCGTTCATTTTCTTTGAATACAAGGCAGTATCATTCAGTCATCACAACTTTCCCAGTGCATTCTACCGGCCCAGCCGATTGCAAATATAGATATATCTCATTCGTACCTTCCGACCATGGTCCACAAGCAGACCATGCTCGCATGAAGGACACACCCGTATCTTCCTACCAAGGTCCACAAGCAGACCAAGGTAGCGTGAAGACCATACTCGTACCCTCCGACCCTGGTCCACAAGCAGACCACGGTCGCATGAAGGTCACAAATATCTTCCTACCAAGGTCCACAAGCAGACCAAGGTAGCATGAAGACCATACTCGTACCTTCCGACCCTGGTCCACAAGCAGACCACGGTCGCATGAAGGTCACACATATCTTCCTACCAAGGTCCACAAGCAGACCAAGGTAGCATGAAGACCATACTCGTACCTTCCGACCCTGGTCCACAAGCAGACCACGGTCGCATGAAGGTCACACTCATATCTTCTTACCAAGGTCCACGAGCAGACAAAGGGAGCATGAAGATCACTCATACCTTCCGACCAGGGTCCACAAGCAGGCCATGCTAGCATGAAGGATACGCCCATAACTCCCTACCAAGGTCCATGAGCAGACCAAAGTAGCATGGGGATCACTCGTATCAAGTGCCCTCGGCTAGTCTTCGTACCAAGCTGATGACACTTCCGGGGTAGGAAGGCAGTCGAAACAAAATACTACGCAATTGGATTCGGAGTCGTGAAGTTTCCTAATTATTACCGGATTCAGAGTCGTGAAGTTTCATAACTATTATAAGCTACTCGGCCTTAGCTACTTAATTACGGCCTACCAAGGGCAGAGTAAGACACAATGGAAGAAAAAGATAGACAAAATGGATTTTCATTAATGACAGCCCTAGAAGGGCGATATTACAGATATACAAAGAAAAAAATATATATAAAATATATACAAGTTTACAAGGGAAACGTCTTCTCCTCGACGGACACAGCTGCCGAGTCTTCCAGATCCTCGGCGGGCAGCGCAAGTTCGGGGAGCTCCACCAGTGGAGTCTGCGGCACCTCGTAGGGGGGAAGGTCGTCCTCGGGTGCAGGGGCAGCCTCTACAGCTATAGCCGCCTCCGCCATTCTCTCCTCAGTGGCGGGCAGAGTTTCCCCGGATGCCGAGTCCCCTAGTCTGTCAATCTGGGCGACAATCGGAATTGTCGACCAGTTTATCTTGAGGGCCCCCTTATCCTTCAGCTGCTCCCTCAGATACATCACCCCTCTCTAAAAGTAGCCGCAGGCCACCTCATCAACGTCGTCATCGAACTGGGCCGATGACTTGTATTCGTCGACAGCTCGAGCCAACCCCGCTTGGTGGTCCTCTTCATCCTTGACGAGTGCCTCCCTGGCAGCCCGAGCCTCGTCCTCAGACTTCTGCAGACGCTCCTCCCGCTTCAACCTCGCCTACACCTCAGCCTGCAGGTCCTCCTCGGCCTTCTTCCGTCCGTCCTCGGAAGACCGGAGCTTCTCTTCAGTGGCGAGCACCTTCTTGCGCTCCTTATCAAGATCAGCCTCGGCCTTCGTCAGGGACGTCTGGAGGGTGGCCTTCTCCTTAACGAGGCCCTCAACCTCCGAGGATTTGTTTGCCAAGTTCTCCTCGGTGGCCTTCAAGGCCTCGCACAAAGAGATTTCCAGAACCTCCTTCTCGTCCAAGTCAATGAACGCGCGGCACGCTCATTCGCTGAGCTCGGCGAAAAGGTTGGCAGCCTGCACCAAAGACAACAAAGCAGTCGATCAGTACATATGAAAACACAAGACAAAAATGATAAACAAGCGCCGATCATTACCTGGGCACAGACAGTGAAACCCCGAGAGTAGACATCCTCGTTGGGCAGGTCGGATGTAAACTTGATGTCCTCCGGCATGCGCCCCTCCATGACAATGATTTTGGCCGCCCTCTGGCTCTTGAAGACCGAGTCTGAAGGCCTCAGCTTGGGCGCGGGGTTGAAGGCCGTTGTCACAACCATTTGCTTCTCGCCCAGCTGGCGAGCTGTACCCTCGGCTTCCTCCCTGGTGGCCCCGGGGGCCCCGGTCAGATCAACAACCTTGGGGCTGCTGCCAGCCCCCTTGGCCTTAGAAGTTGTAGCGCCCTTGGCCTCGGCTGCCGAAGGGACGACCGTCTGCAGAGGCTGGACATCCATCGCACCCCCTTGGGTAGGCTGGACTTCCTTCGTCGCAGCCTCCGCCGTTCCCTCCTCTCCACTGCCGAGCCGAGGAGTCGGCCTCTTCTTGTATATGTCGGCTGGGAGCTCGGCGGCCGACCTTATCTTTTTCTTTGGTGGCTCCTCGGGCATGGGCCCCTTACCCTTGGCCTCCGCCGTGGCCACTGGCCCCTTACAACCTCGTGAGAACCTGCCTGACCGCTGACATGTTGAACTTTTGGTCCCGCCTAGCCGCTAACGGGCTGTACTCCTTTCTCGGCCTCGGCCTTCCGCATGGCCATTATCCAGGCAACAATCTTATCATCCCTGAAGTTCACTACAATGAGAAGATGGTCAGGAACATAAACAAAATAGCAGTGCATAGTCAAGCCCTAAAACTATTACTCACCCAGTAGACCGTGCTCGGCTAATTACGTGGGATCCGCAAGATCGGATAGGCGAACCGCCTCCCCGGTCATCATCTTGCGTTGGATTTTCCTCTCCTCCATTGTCAAAAAGGGAACTTTGTTGAACCTTGTGGTGTCGACCACCAACCAGACGTTCGACAGAGGGAAAGGTGGACCACCCGCGGGAGGGCCCACGAAGAAGAACTTATCCTTCCACCCGTGGATGGAGGAAGGCTTCTGGGAGATGGCCGGGAGCTTCTTCCCGCCCCTTTGGCTAAAGAAGTACCACCCGGTCATAGCTCGGGCTTCGTTCAGACTAGCCAACTGGAAGACCAACCGGAACAGGTTTGCGGTCGGACTCTCACCCAGTCGACGGACAAACATTATGAAAATAAAGATGCATTGCCACCCATTCGGAGGAAGTTGGGAGGGGGCGATGCGGTATGTCTGAAGGATTTCTACAACTAAAGGGTGGAGAGGGAACCTGAACCCTAATTTTAGAGTATGTTCGTACACACAGATCTCCGATGTAATCACGGTGCAGGCCCGTTCGTCTGAGGTAGGGAGCCGAGCGCGGACATCTGTCATGGGGTCCTCGCGCTGGTATGCCCGGAAGATCGATGACAAAGCCGCCTCTGTTTTGATTTTACTCGGCACCTTCCAGGCTGGAACAGTGCCAAATGCCGTTACCGGCTGTCGGCCACCCCTCTGGCGGGATGACCGTTGGGGCGGAGGGCCCGCGGGATGACCGCACTCTTCCGCGTCAGAGGAACCTTTCTGGAATTCCTCCGAGCCGGAGGCCCTAGATTCAGAGGACCATCCTCCCGAAGAGGAAGACGATTCACCAGAAGAAGAAGTTCGGGACCGGGTCATTCTTCTGGTCACTCTCACCATACCAGAAGACGTGACGCTATTAGAAGAAAAGCTACTAAGCATGAACTGAAAGGGAAACGATTAGGAGACATACTGGTTTCAAGATAGGTGACCGAATGCACGAATGGAAGCTCAAAAACAAAGATCGACTGGGCTCAGAGTGCTCTGATAGAATTCCGATTACAGTTGAAGCAAATGGTCGAATGAATGAAGTGGAAAGATATTTATAGGGCAAGTGACCGAGAACTGTCTCTTCGGGTTCTGGACACGCGTTTCAGCTCCATTGGTTGTCATCTGCCGCGCCGGGCGCGACGTGACTGATTGACATGCGCAATGATGGCGCTTCTTCTCGAGGCACTCCGCCTCCTGTGGACCGTCGGATTAGTATGACGATCCGTGTGAATTTCAATCTCAGTCGTCCGATGCACTAGGTCGATTCGAAAACGAGTACCATTTATTGGCACTTGTTCTCGAGGCACACCGCCACTCGGTGTCTGTTGGATTGTGGATCGATCCGCGTCAAGTTGGGAGATCGACGGTCGAGCACTTTGGCATAAACCGAGATTAACACCTCGAGCCCCGCTCCTCAATCAATCGTGCAGACGGAGCGTAACCGCCTCTTCTCGAGAAAAACCGCCATTCAATGCATCCATCAATCTGGCAATCGGCCTCATACGATGCGGGTTTTCTCAACGGTTTAAACTTATTGCACTGTCAAATTCGCTGCATCTGATAGCGCAAGGGGCATCTGTTAGGAGGGAAATGATCCCTCCACTAAAAATCTTACATGTGTCAAGTGCGCCTTCGAAGCCTGAGCGCTCGGAGTGTCTCGCACTCGGCTTCCCTTGCACTCGGCCTCCCTTGCACTCGGCCTCCCATGCCCTCGGCTTCCGTTGCACTCGGCCTCCCTTGTGCCCGGCCTTCCGGGTAGCGCTCAGAGTTAAGATCCTACTCGGTGAGGGGAGGCAGAGTCCTATTGAGATTCTGCTACCTCCGGAGAGTCCTTCTCTTAGTCTGATACGACACCGATTATTCTGGTCGGCCATTACTTACACGTTGACAAGTGTCAGTCCCAGAGCTGACCGGCCTAGCTTCATTGGCTAAGGTCTCCGACTCCTACTCGGAGTCTACCACTTGAGTGTCCCACAGAGCGACACATGGCAATCCTATTGGCGATCTATCTCCCTGAGTCCTGGTGCCTCCATGCCTCTTCCCAATCTATAAGTAGAGGTCATCCCTCAAGGTATGCCCTGAGGCACTTACGCACTTACAAATTACAAGTTGTTATTGTTCATCCCTCACGCTCAAACTCACTCATCGTCCCACTCTCTCTAAACTGGAGATATCTTTCTGCTATCTCTTGACTGTTTACCTTGGGAATCTAACTTAGGCATCGGAGGGTACTCGAGGCTTAGGCACCCCCTCCTTTTCCTCTTCTCTGTGATTGCAGGACATTCAGAGCGCGGATCAACGGGCGATTTCCAATCGTAACAATCGATAAGCCAGATGCTTCGCGAACCACCGGTACATTTTGTTGCACTTAAATCACCCTCGTGAAGAGGCGCACTTTGATACCTAGGTAGACCGTCTGATCTTCCCACGTTGAGCTCAGCTTGGCCCATTCTCCTGGCCAACTATGAGGTGGAAGGATCGGAACACACAACAGTAGCCCAGGCTTAGGGCGCATGATCTCATTGCAGGGCTTGACCACTCATGTTCATCTCGATAAGAAGACATAACTCCGCTGGGGTACGGCAGCTGCATTGGGACTTCTAAACTATGGATGGAGGGTGCTTCTTCACCTTGCTTTTCTCTAGAATTGAGAATCTCTCCTCAATGTTCCTCTCCTCTGATTACAAGCAAGATTTTATAAGAATTGGAAAGATTGGAAAACGAGATGTGAACACAAGCTCAGAATTATCTCTAAAGTAGAAGGTGAAGTAGTAGAAGGTGAAGTAGAAGGTTAAATAGAAGGTGGGGACGGTACTTCATTCAAGACCCTAGATTTAATATCTATAAAGATAGATTCTAGGAAGGCCTTACAAGACTAGTTGTTGTTGTTGTTCGTAGCTAACGCTACCTTCTAGAACTGAACAGCTAAGTAAGGTAATTGAGTTTAAGTAATAGAGCTAGGTTAGTGAACTGTAGCTCACTCGTTTCACTCTAGTAGTTGTTTTGAGTGAAGGCTAACGGAGTGAAAGTAACAGTAGTTGTTGCTTGGCATAGTCAGTGAGTTAGCCAAAAAAGTGAGCGCCTAGCGCGATATGGCTTTTTGGCTTCACTGGTTAGGGGTTTTCGTCGCTCCCTCTTTTTCCAAGAATTCATGAGCCGCTCGAAAAAAGCCTTCCATTTCCATCAAATGACCCGGCCTCCCCTGGCTCTTCCACCGTCCGGGCTCCCTTTGCTCCCTATGCTATGCTTCGCCTTCATCACCACTGCTTTGGCTACCCGCCCTATAAGAGTCAATATGCGAATGCGGTGACGCGACTTATGTAGCGAGGGGCTTTCCACTTAGTTTGTGCAACAAAGAGTCATTAATCAAGTCCGACAATGAGTTTTCCAACAAGCCTTACAAGGAGCTCTAGGAACTCTGAATAGTTGTTTGAACAATGAGTTACATTTATGCACCATCAACGCTAATATTGGCATGTTTGGGGCGATTAAAGTTCGCTTCACTAGTTGGTTTTATGTATGGAATAGCAAAATCGGAATAAGAAACCTGCGAACTTTGGATTCGAGAGGGCCCTTGATCTGGGAAGGGCTCCTAGGGCTGGTGTGGCGCGCCATACACAAAGCTTTAGCAATACCGTGCGCAAGGGCGGTGGGTGGGGATGGTTTGGAACCCAGACTCTGAAGCTTCGTGCAACTTCTCGCGTAAGGGTTGAGAGGTGCTATATGAAAATCAACACCTTTTCTCGATTGGAATACGGATGTGATCATAGACCCCATCATTGGGGCAAACGATGCAATAGCATCGGTTAGAGCAAAGCCCAAAATAGCATAACCAAATGATTGTTTAGCCAATGATGGATTTCGCGCCACAGAATGGATCGAGGAACTAAGGACGTTTCCAATACCGACAGCAGCTCCCACTGAAGCAATTGTAGCAGCTCCGCCACCTAATGATTTTGCACCTTCAAACATATTTGAATTCAAGTTCTTGTCACGCTTTTCCTTCGCGATTTCCTGGATTCCTTGTCGATTCTTCCCCACGTTCTTTTTCTTTTCTCTGGAGCATCTCACTTTGAATGAAATGCATTCTTTTCGATACAGTACGGTACACTGAAAACCAACTCAATCTCACTGAAATAGGTTTCACATGGTTCGTATCAACTTGTCGGACCGCTACTCGAACCCATCGGACTCGGATAGGATAGGATTGTGCATGCCGGGCCCATCGGGTGTCTTATTTTGGCCGAGTTCCCCGTACCGTAGGCCCCTATGTTACGCGGCCGTAATATTATGTTACGTTCCATTTTTTTGATAATCCTCTTCAAGTTCTTATTTGCAGCTTCAACAGCACCATTCATTTTTGGGCGATACGGAGAGGAGTTGCGGTGAGTGATTTTGAACAGTAGTGGCAAAGCACTACTGAGCAATTCACGTATCACTTGATACAGACGACTTCTGTTTTTCTGCCGGACCACACTGAAGACCTCCGATCGAGCTACAAGCACGAGTAGGTAGGCGGCTAGGGGGAGCTGGGAAGGAAGGGGGACCCTTCTTTTTGCTTCTTAGTGGAAGATCGGAAATTCTCTTGAGACTGATCGGATCTCCCGTAGACACCCTACTGGATATATAGATATAGTGCAATCTATAAAAAATGAATTCATGGTTCAACTCCAGCTTGAAATCACAATGACAACCTTCACTCAAGCTGATCTACGACCACCTTACTTTAGGAATTATTTTTTCCATAGATCCCTTAATGCGCCACTCAAATGAGTGAATATAAAAACAAAGAACCTTGAAAATCCGGGGAATGGAGTAATGAAAGTCAATAGATGAAACATGAGAGGCGTCTCCAATAACCAATAAACAAAGCTTGTTTTGGAGCACTCTTTCCTTAAGATCCAGGGGAAGTTCTGTACCCGGTAACTAAGAAGACTTAGACTCAAATTGATTCCTCCCTTCTACCATCGAGTTCAGTCGTTAAGCGTAACGAAACTCAAAAGAAAGGGAAGAGAGGGAAGGCCTCTTTGTATGACGCCCTTAGGTACACATTACAGTGCCAAACCTTGCCAAGACGGCGAGGGGCATCAGGCTCCGAGCTCCCTGAAAATCCTTAGTCAATCAGTCCCCTGATCTATCAATAGAAGGAGCAAAAATCGGGCTTTGCTGTGGCTAAGTATCCTAGAGAAAGGAAGTAAGGAGTAGTGGGTGGACATGCCTTTCGAGTCTTGCGTGTTTTGTTCTTCACCAGCAAGATACGGCCAAAGAAGCAACAGCCCCATTTACAACTACGGGAAAGACGCTTACTGTCTGCTCCAATCGACACCCGACTATGAAGAATGGAGAGGGGCTACCTGTGCAGAATATGAGGAATTTTCTGCGCTTATCACGCAGATTAGGAACAAGAAAGGCACAGAAATCTCGTCTCAAGGAATGAAGCAGTCAGCCCGGAAGAGAATAGGGAAAGAGAAGGAAGTAGAGGAAGAAGGAAAGGAAGAAAAATGGAAGAGGAATGTTCTCTCCAATGATGTGTCATAAAGACAGACGCTACGAGGAGCTTGAAATGGAAAGTTTAATGGATAAAGTCTCGCTCGCTTAGACAGGGGCGATATACGCAGGTCTTGTCTTGTTCCTTTTTCACCTTTCTAACTCCTCCTGCCAAAGGTGCGATGGGTTCGGGTGGCCTAACGAGATTAGCATAGCTGGTCCTTTTCATATGAACGGGAAAGAAGAGGCAGGGCTTAGGAGTACTTAAGAGCAAAAACCAAGCTGCGATAGAAGTTAGGAGCTCAGGTTTATCCTATTTTTCTTCGGGTTGATTTGATCAGGAAGTTCAGTCATGTCATCTGCAAGAAAACTACCTGCTGAAGTCAATCAATGCAGGCATTCGCTTAGCACTACTCTTGCTATAGGATAGGTTAGGTTAGGACTTCTATCACACTGTTATAGTTATAGGTAGGCGACAAAGAAGGTCATTTTCAAGCATTGTACGTTCAGTTAAATCCATGGTTGGAATGACTGATCAATGGTACTCTAATTCCACTACCGGCTGACTGGACTGGACTGATCCAGGTAGCTCAGATATTCCGTTGCTTGGTTGGTCGTAGATCAGCTAGCGCGCCCTTTGTGTTGTAGTAGGGGCGTTGCTTGTTGGGGCAGGGAAATCTTCACTCTTCATTCTTCATTTGAAACTAATGAATGTCGGGTCGAGGGTTTCTGCCTTGTTATCAAAAAGGGGAGTTGGGTAAAGCAAACTCCCACGAGTGAGCTATAGTTCCCTAATCTAGCTCTATTACTTAAACTCAATTACCTTACTTAGCTGTTCAGTAACCGCCGGTGTCTGCTGTTCTCATCGTTCCACCGGACCTTGAGTTTCCCTACCCAAACTTGTTTGCCGTCTTGGGCTTAATGCGTCCCCGGTTTAGAAGGATGCCCCACCCCTTCTGCGCTTGTCTTTTCTTATCTTTTCACCTTTGTTATTTCTTTTCAGTTCTTTTCTTTCTTGTACTCTTTCCTGGTTGTAAATCAGGCTGATTGTAAATCAGCTCGACCGACCGCCACTAGCTGCCAAAAACTTGCATCCACCGGATCCTAGACCTTCCTCTAGCATTACCGACAAAACGGAACGACCTCGGCGATTTCTAGGATGGATTTGGTACCTAGATACACCGAAGAAGTTGGAATTAGATTCAATTCCCTCCGCTGGGCTTCCGCATTACCCAAAGCAGACTAAGGCTAATTTCCTTAGTCATTGAACAAGTTCATTACAAATCAAACTCGGTTAAACCTGGGATCCAGTCCCAATGGACGGCCCAACTGAGTCCAACCCAATGATTGGGCCCTGGAGCAGTGGTAGAACCTGGTGAACCGGGGTCTCTTTATTCCGCTGGTATTGGCTTGTGTTGTTGGAGTTTCTTCAAGGCTAGCGCGCCTAAGCAGTTTTTGGTAAAAGTTGTTCCCCCTTCTGCCCCAAGTCGGAGAGAAAATCTGAACAGTGCTCCTGACTTTGATTTTATGACTCAAAAAAGGCTTGTTCCGTCTGGCCTGAATCTGCTCCACAATTAGTATAGTTAAGGCGTAAACTTTTATGTATGTGTATGGCACTCAAGAGTGCCCCTGCAATAATGAATGAATGGACAAACACAAATAATGAGCAGATCAGCCCCCAGCTCATTTCGTAATGTATTTTTTAATAAAGAACCGCGCTCCTAGTTAGTGCAATGGAAAAGTGATCGGATCGCAAGCGCTGATCTACGACCACCCTCCTTCCAGCAACGCATTCTTTGATTAGCTAGTCCAGTGTGCAGCAACCATTTCACCAGCAGAACTAGTTTATCTATAACCCTTCCCAACAAGCTGAACAATTTGTTATCCCGCATTCCGCCTTGTTTTATCCATCTCCCCCCGATCCGGCTAGCTTGCTTGCTGCTTAAGGCGTTATGTTCGGGCCTATCACCCGAGAGTTAGTCACTCCACTCTGAAACCTACTCGAACAGACAGAAGGACAACTAACAGATAGACAGTACTTCCCGCTTGGCTTGACTTGCTTGCTTAGTAATGAAAGAGCAAATGACCTTTCAACAAGAGACAGAGATCACTTGAAATCACTTGAATGTACTTATGGCTTCTTCAACTACTCTTTCCTGACAACCAGAACTAGAGATGTATTCTCTGATCCACCGGCTCGCAAGGTCAGACACGTTGATCAATGGCCAATTTCTGAATGAGAAATTCTGCTATGACCGGGGCGAGGCTAAGTCGGCCAGATTATAGGTGAACTTGGTTCGTTCAATTCTTAGGGAGCGAAGAAAACCCCTAACGGAGACACATTCATGAAAAGCGAGAAGCCAATTCTCCCTGCATACATCACCATCAACGACTAAAAACAACGCTTAGAGTTTTTTGCATCAACGCTTTCTTTCCGAAGTATCCTCCCGGGGCCCTTAATCATTGAATGTTTAGGGGCGTCCCGGGCAAAAGAAAGGAGGGCGGGCGGATTGGATTCGTCGTGGTCGGGCGAATTCATTCTGGGAAAAAAAGGTTTGGAACCCTGAGCTACGCGAAGGGAAGGAAGTCGTGGGCGGAGCCGGAGGTCACTTTTCCAGATCCATCCCGAAGGTTTCATTCCCTCTCTCGCCAAGCTATGTGAAGTAAAAGAAGAAAGGGTCTTTGCTGCTACTAAAAACTTAACAAAACTAAAAAAAAAACAATGCTGGTTCTCGCCTACCGTCTGAGATCAGAGGATCCAAGTTATAGAGTTTGTGATGCTCCATGCGTCCTTCAATCAAATTCAACGTCAGAAACGTCACAACATTGCCAATATTTGTGATCCGCTGCCGAACTTATTCCAATTCCAACAGCTCGGACTCGGATCGTGGGGATCACCGGAATACTTCATTTCAACAGATACTCGGTATATCAATATCGATTTGATCCGAGATCTCTTATTGAATTGCTCATTCAATGAGCATTCTCAATATTATGCCATGAAGAGGACTCGAACCTCCACGCTCTTTAGCACGAGATTTTGAGTCGGCTTTAGCATAGAGAGCGTCTTCGTTAGTTGCCCTTTTTTCTGTTCTAGACTTGTCTATCTTTCTTGGAAGAAAGTCTCTCTGCAAAAGCTTTAGCTCTAGATTTATCTGCTTCTGCTGATTCGACTGCGGTTCTATCTCTTGATTTTGATAAATTTCTTATTTTATCCTTACATATCACGAAAGGCTTCGTCACCCAAGAAATAATTCCGGTTGCCAGCCAAGGTCTAGCCAATATGCCTTGATCCGCCCGAGGAGAATCCGAGTGAAAGCAGCAACCAGGGGCTGGCTGCTCTCCTCAATTTCACAAAGAATTTAGTGGTATGGCAAGCGCTACCTCACCTTGCCTTTAGTTAAGCGAGTGGCTTCTGCAACCCGGCCTCGGGCATTGGGGACGCCGTCTTCGGAAGTAAGGGCTTGCGCGGGGGGGTCAAAAGCGTCGACCTCCATGAGAGTGGTGAGGAAGCCTTCTTGGGTCATCAGATTAGGCTTTTCATACGGAACACCGCCGGCTCCGAAGATGATGTAGTCGTAGTAGTCCTCTGATGGGAAATCTGTGGCAGAGTTCCCCAACAGCATAGAGCTTGGGAAGTTCAAACCCGGTCAAGATCCGAACAACAAGGAGCACTCAACTACTAGTCTAGTCCAGTAGTTGTTTTTTTTTTTCTATTAGTTGTGATGAGAACACGGCTAGGATCAGAGAAAGATTGAGAAAGCAACCTAAACCTACTCTACTTTGATTCAAAAGGCTAACAGCCCCATTCGGGTTAGAGATCATAGATCTGTTATCTTGCTTGGGTTGGATTCTCTTATGCCCTATTTATCCGGTTTGATGCCTTTGCTCAGCCCAATCATATGAAGGTTGGGCTGTTGCCGCTCCTCGTCCATCTGGCATTGAGTGGCGCTACACGAAATCATCGGTCAACCCTCCTAAATCTCATTGATTTGTAGACACTCTCTCCCAAAAAGAGTTACGATGCCTTTGCTTATCTCAATCACAGGTCAGCTTCTAATGTTTTCCCAACTAAGAAAAATGCGAGATGATAGACAGGGGTCCTTCTATTCGCCTGGGGAGCTTCTTACCCTTACCTTTATAAACTACCATTTCCTGGTGAAACTCACTTGATACGCTGGGAAAACAAGTGTAGCAGTTGCCTAAAGTGACGGGGTGGCAGTTCCAGTTGTTCCGGTTCGAGCAAATACATTGAATTTCGAAAGCCATTACTATCTCGCCCATATAAACAAATATCCTATTCTCGTGCCAGGTGTCAGAGTTTACCTAGTACTTTCAGTTCCATATCTTGTTGACCGAGTCAGCAAGATACGGCCAAGATAACGTTGTTGGCCTCGGCAATCACCATCGGCATGAGCCTCCGAAAGGTGAATCGTTTAGTAGCTCGAAAAGAAACAGGGGAGTTGGCTGAATTATTCAGAAAATTTTGAAAATGATCTCTGCAAAAAGAGAACTTTTCCCTAGTGGCGTAAAGTGAAGATTGGGGAGAGTAGAGCTCAATCCCCTTGTGGGGTATTCCGAAGGTGTAACCTAGGCAACGAAAAAGGGGCCCGATACTTCAACTAGAGGAGCGACCAGGGGGTCAGGCTTCGCCATGTGAAATAACTTGGTAACTTTCTCTGTGTCCCTTCTGGGCATTCCATTCCACGCAAGGCCCCCATGGGGCGCGCTAAGGCTGAGATGCCTCGCCCGCTGATTGCGCCCAAGTAGTGTAGTTAGTCAGTGCGCTATACGGCTTTATACCGTGCTATACTGCTCTATACTTCACTAGTGTAGTCAGTCATTGTGCTATACGTCTTTCACTATTCAAGTCAAGGCTGTCGTTGCCGATGAACCGATCACCAAGAGAGATCACCAAGAGAAAGTTTCTCTCTTAAGGTGAAGCATGTTTCAGCCATCTCCAACTCTCTCCGAAAACCGAGTGAAAGCAGTAAAGGGTTGAATGAACCCATGTGTGAAAGCGGTGAAGGTAGGGGATCCATTGCTCTTCCATTTCTTCAATCATTGATAAGAACTAATAAATAACTCAAGTTTCATTCAAATGCATCATGAGAACTTACTGTTTTTACGTAGATGAATAGTTCTTAAGCAGTAGGAAGACGAATAAACAGTGCAGTAGCAATAAATGCTCGGTACTTCCATAATCTCATCAACCTTCATCCCCGCACCCACATTTTGCAGCGCAGAAGAGGTGGCCCGACTATTCTTCAAGCATGTTGTGAAGTATTGGGGCATACCGCAAATCATCGTGATTCGTTAGGTGGGTCATCCCTCCCTGGTCGCAAGTAGCTCAACTGTCAGTGGGACAGCTCCGGAGACTAGTGCTTTTGCTACTGTCTCTTCCACAGCAGCCTCTGCTGCTTTGTTTCTTAGGAAGCGCCTCTCTTGTTTAGTGGCCTCTTCAGAGTTCTCCAACCAACGTTTGGTTTTGCCTCTCTAATAGGGAATGGAGCTGCAATTACCACTTCTATTGGGGTTGCCGCTGCTATGGCAAGGGGAAGGCTTTCAAGGGTGGAATTGTAGAACAAATGTCCAATATGCTCTATCGTCTAACAAGTTCTCGTCAAGTCTACGTGGACTTCCTCGTTAAGTCTGAGTGGTCGCGAAGCTTTCAACTTCTCACTCGAGTTTAGTTTGGCCATTAGCAGATCTGCTGGGCCATCCCGTGTGAATCGAAGGTTAGAGAAAGCAAGGGTGCCCGTAGAAGGGGAGGAATCGGGACCGAAAAGACCATGCAAAAACATCTATGTATTAGTAGGTCTAGGTCCTAACTAAATCATAACACTATAACTTGACGGAAGGTGGGCTCCCCCTGCAGAGAGCCGGATGAGGGGAGACCTTCACGTCCGGTTCGGAGGGCGAGTAGTCTAGTCTGTGGCCGAGTGAGACCAGACAACTAGGCGCGCCCTCTAGCTCCCTATTACCGTACCGTGACATCGACCTGAAGCATCACGGGAGACCACCACCCGACCTTGACCCGGCTTCTGGCCTCACCACTCTTTAATCAAGGAGAGGTGAGACAAGGATTTACAGTCTTTTTTTTATTTATAGAACCTCCAGATTCTTACGGATAGTTCTAGGTCTTTTCCTCTTGGTTCCTGGTTTGTTACGCCATCCCACCCAATGAATCATTAGGATTCCTTTTCAATAGAATCTTTTGGAGTCACAGGTTTCATCGTTCCCATCGCTTCTTGATTAATGGCTAAGCTGAAATGTTTTTTGCATAAAGGATAAATCAATTTGATTATGGGTTGTGAAGCGAAAAGAAAGGGATGTGGATAAATCACACAGCTGCCCGCCTAGAAGAGCCACTCGCTCTGTAGTGTTGTCACAAAAGATAAGCACGCCGCCCGCCTGCAGGCCGGGCGAATCTAAGTTATCTTCCGGTCAACTGTCCACCCAGTAAAGTGCAAAGAACACAGTGGAATCACGCAACGCACGCTGCTGATGTGCTTCGTATTTGCATGACCCCAGCAGATTTGACCCTACCTACACCCGGAGCCAATCCCCTAGCGGTGCTGCTACCAGTAGTCGTACCTTCTTTTGTAGAGTAGTCCGAGTTGCTTTGGTCACTGGACACGACTTCTGTTTTGTGAGCCCTTCAGAGTAGCCCCCATCCTCTTCACCAGAGCCGTCAGAGCCTGTTATAGATCCTTCTACAGTACGTCGTTCAGCTCGCAACAGTAGATGCCGAACCTGCTGCTCAGTGGGCGGGCGCAGCAGCTACATGGACCCCTTCCTTTCTGTTGTTGCCAGTGCTTTCCCGGGCCGAGCCGGAATTCTTTATTAGAAAGGGCAGGCAAAGCCCGAAGGCTGCTATCCCAACACCTAGTACTACTTTTCTTGAAGGGGTGAGAGAAAGGGAGGGCAGAAGCTGTCATTGTAAGGGAATGTACCTCTTGCAGGGAGTCTTTGGTCCCGAAGGGACCCCTCTTCTTTAACGGGCCGGAATTCTATCTAGAGAGTTCCACATTTGATGCTTCCCGGACCTTCTCACCAGCCTCACGTGGCAGAAGAGGTTCCCCAAGATGCCGCGAACCACTCTCCTAATCAATCCAACAGAAAAGCAATTACAACGTCCATGAGAAAGAAGGGGCCAAAAGACAAGCTGAAACTGCTCCAGTCTGGGGGTCAGGCTTCTCCGTGTTATTTCAGAAAAGGGACGAACGTCGACAGGCATTGACAAATCGAGAGATCTCTAATCGCACTTCCAATCAGTTGCAACAAACTACAAGTAGTCCAGATCGTGGAAAAGGAGCTAAAGGAAATCCTACTGGTTGTTTTAGTTGTGGAAACCAAGGGCATCGAGCTTACGAATGTCCTAGCTCTCAGCCGGGGGGCTTGCCCGTGGCCCGAAGGCACCGCCGGCATGTCCAATTGGGTGATCAACTCCGGAGATCTTTCCATGGGAGAACCGATCGAGGGAGTTCCCGCTAAAACAAACCGCAGGATCCAATTCTCCACTGCGCTGCCGGCAGTGGACTTCCTTTTCGAACCGGGAAAAAGACGGAATGAGAGCTCTAGGACGATCTGAGGTCATCTGTCCATACAATGGTAGAACGATTCACCAGCGGTACTGGTATATACATACTCTGAGACTACGGAGTTGCTTTTGTCATTTCAAAAACCACTGATGTCTGGCTTTCAAAGCCGTTTGGCCGTCCCGCAAATCAATCAAAATAATCTAAATCATTTTTCATATGCATAAGCATGAAAATACTAAAATACGCCTTCTGCGAACTACTGCGTCCCTAACAGAGTCAAGGCAACGGTGCTCTACGATCAGCTAAACCACCGGGACAGAGTGGTCGTAGATCAGCTCGACCACCGGGAGAGAGTGCTCTACGATCAGCTCGACCGTTTAGGACATTCGTAAGCTCGATGCCCTTGGTTTCCACAACTAAAACAACCAGTAGGATTTCCTTTAGCTCCTTTTCCACGATCTTGACTACTTGTAGTTTGTTGCAACTGATTGGTGAAGCCCCGGGTCAAACCGCGTTCGTTGTTGCCTGTATAGCTTTTGTCAGCAGAGATGACGCAACGCATTCTAGGCACAGATCATTGGTATTGGATGTATCGTTAGGTTGTGCTGAGTCAAATCTGCTCCGCTTTTTTCCGTTGCAGAAAAGAGATCCCTTCCCCCCACTTTCAAAAATGATGAATATGAAGTCCATCGTTTGGGCTCATAACAAATTAAAAGTAGCACCTGCTACTCAGCCTAGAGCCTTGAGCATTGTACAAGGACGTGCTGTAGGAGTCACTCATTACCTTCTGGGTGGAAATGCCACAACATGGGCGTTCTTCTTTCGCTATCTTTTTTCGAGAACCACCTAATGTTCCGACTAAAAAGATGAAATGATTTTTTACTATCTCAATTGAAGTAATGAGCCCTCCATGTTATGTTAGAGGGCTCATTATTTGACACAAAGAAGAGGTTGTATTCACTGGAACATGACCTTCATCTCCTCGGGTCAAGCCACTGCCCTTCCATCCTAGTCCCACGGAGTGAGCTTTCATTTAATTGGTAGCAAGCCACAGGTGGGAATGAATGCTGCTCGCGTTCTACTGCGGTCATGTTCCTGAGCTGCAGAGGTTTGCAAGACGGGTGTTATCACAAACATGTAGCAGCTCCGGTGTGGAACGCAACGCCAGGTAACAGAGGTTTCACCTCTGACCTTTCACTCTTTGGACCAAAGGAACCTATCCCCCTTCATCCATCTGTCTTGTCTGTTCTGTCTATCCGTTAAAGTAGGTTAACGAGTGAAGTTCCTGCCTCTCACCCGATAGTCCCGAGCTGAACACCTTAAGCTAGGAGTATCTCGAACTAACACGCGAAACAACCACCAATAGAAGCATCTGTTAAAGACCCATCACCAGCAGCGAGACTAGTGTCAGCATCCTTGCCTGTTCTAGCATCCCTTAGCGTTAATCCAGCAGCGAAGGCAGAGCCCGATAGTCCACTAGCCATTGATCTTGTCGATCCAAAAAAGGACAATTCCTAAAACCAAGGAAACTAAAGGACGCTAAACTAAGACTCCCGGGCTGACCTTCTTTTTAAGGAGAGTTGAGTGCGGAACACTCTGGTTTCTAGGAGAAAGCCTCCCCTTGCCCCATCCTGTTTGATTCTGATTGTGGGGCTGGGAGCCGACTGCTGGAAGAGGCTTTCCCGTGGGCTGGGAGAGTAGCCGCCTCTTCACTCTCCTTTCGCCCCACAAGCACCCAACCTTCCTTTTGCTCTTCCTTTGGTTTGGCTCGACGAACGCGCCACAGAGCTAGGATGCAGGGTGTTCTTCAGGAAGCCAGGGGCTCACTCGCTCTTCGGTCTTTGGAGTCAACGGCGTTTGGTTGGGGAGGGTACTCCGAGTAGTGGGTACCTCGTAGGACCTCGACCCGCCTACTCGGGTCTTGTATGGATATGCAGGAAGGGGTGCTCCTAGGTGTGTGTAGGGGGTGTGTTTGTTCGTGAGAATGGATTCCTGGGAACCAGGAAGTAAAGCGGTTGTTAAAGCAATCGGGCAAATGCGTGTATACTAGCTTACTAGCTTTAGTAGGTTGTGTACTAGCGTGTTAAAGGAAGCAGGGGTACGCGGATTTGGGATGCTAACTAAGTAGATGCGGAAGCGAGGTGCGAAAGCAAGCGGGCAACAAGTGGATCGGGCTAACGGTTTATTTGCTCGTTAGAAGAAGTTATCACGGACGAGCCACATGCAGGGAAACTTGCACGTGTGGTTCTGGCCGAGGTTTCCTTCGATATCTAATAACATTGCTTCTGCTCGCCGCTGGCACACCTCTCCTAACTATTGCCCATTTATTCCGGAATAATCTTTTTAGGAGGGACAATTCTACATATTTCTGCCAAATCCTTCTATTATTAAGTACGAGTAATACCATTTCGATGTGTTTTGATTCTTCCAAGCAAGAAAGGATTGATGCTTTTGAATCCATTGTATTAACTCCACTTCCTACTCGCAGTATGCTCTTTATGATCTCGGCTCATGATTCAATTGCCATGTATTTAGCTATTGAGCCTCAAAGTTTATGTTTTTATGTGATCGCAGCATAAAAAAGAAAGTCTGAATTTTCCACGGAAGCCGACTCGAAATATTTGATCTTAGGTGCATTTCCCCCTATCTATTCCATCTCTCGAGCCCCAAAGAAAACCCCCCTCCCCTTCGGACTCCATATCTCTTTTGACTCTATAAATGCGGGCACCTGATATCTATGAGGGTTCACCCACCCCGGTTATAGCATTCCTTTCTATTGCGCCTAAAATATCTATTTCTGCAAATATGTCACGTGTTTCTATTTGTGGTTCCTATGGAACTACATTGCAACAAATCTTCTTTTTCTACAGCATTGCTTCTATGATCTTAGGAGCACTGGCCGCCATGGCCCAAACGAAAGTCAAAAGACTGAAGCTCCTAACCGAGCCAGTAGAGGTTCGAAGAGATTCCAATTCATTCGTCCGCTACCCCATTCCATTCCTGGCTTGAAGGGGATTGAGGCTCTGAAAGACTTAGGCTCGGGTTCCCTACCGGGATTCTATCTCTTGCGAAGGGACTTTTCCAACCTGCGAACCGAAAAAGAGCTCTTGCATTGTTAGCCACTTCTCAGCATTTCCTGCCTGAGTTGTTGATAAGCTGCTAGTTGGTATTTAGTTTAGGGCTTGTTATTTCCGGTAACGTAGGAGACATCTCTATTTTCCCCCGGGGGATCTTTAGAATTACCACTGCTTAACTTTCAATTCGCCTCTGACCATCAAATGAAATGTGAATAACCCATCCTCCTCTCTTTGAAACAAGGGGCGCTTTCGGAGACGTCGGAGCAGCTCTTTTAGTCTTTCACGGAGCCGCCAGATGTCTGCCAATGTACGGCGTGCACTTGGGCAATTCCCTCACCCAATCTCATGAGAAGCAAGCCCAGCAGGCCTTGCCTTAACCTGTCCCCAGACAGCTAGCCCTCACCAGGCTGGCATTGCTAAATGCTCCGCCACAGAGCTCTCTTCAACCTGCTCATGGCTAGATCAATCGGTTTCAGGTCAAATAGGAAGAACTAGAAGATTCCACCTCTGGAAAGCGCCTACACCTAATGGCTTAAGCCGCTGAAAACCACTAAACAAACGAAGAATGAATCAACTACACGAGCGCACTAGGAGAAAAGCACCTATACTTAACAGATTAAGTGAATACAGGTCATTTTCTTTCTATCTTTCTATACATTGGCAGCTCCAGATGAAGGGGGAATAGGGGTGTAAGGCGTTTTCTTCGCTCCGTAGTTTGCATCATTTGCTTGAGCGCCCCCGGCTTTTTGGCTGAGCCGAGCAAGCAACGGTGGTCGTAGATCAGCTTTACGGAGCCCAAGCGTAGCGTTCCGCAGTAAGAGAAGTTCAAGCTAGCCTCGGGCCCTTGCTTGTTGCCTTCGTTTGCACCGTTTGCTGGGTAAAATCCCTATCAATAATAGGCCAGAATGGTGCGACTATGGCAGGGCGGGCCGGGCGGGCCGGGCCCATTTGCGAATTGGGCGCTGCTGTGGTCGTAAGCCCATCAGATTATGGCAGATCATGTTCACCAAGAAATGACCCGAAATTGGATCTTGTTTCGAGTTCTGGAGTTGGGCCACAACGTATCTGCGTCAACGCTCAAGCACCATTTACTAATAATGAGAAAGCAGGCCTTACACAAACGAAGAAAACTACAGGGCGCGCTAGCGCACCCATGCGACCAAGCCGTTGCTTGGTTGCGACCAGTTGGTTCACCAAACCCCGACCCAGCGTCACACGTTCTCCAGGTCCGAAGGGATCCAGTGCCCTACGACCACCCTGCATTCCATACACACGGAGAAGTCCATTTTCTCTTAAAACGAAAGAAACACTCTTTCTAAAAAAATCCACTACCTGCCTCTCTCTGGTGGGCCTTTACCTTTCAAATAGAGGAGAGGTAGTCGCAGCAGGAGAAGCGGAGAAGCACCCCCGTTGGCGCCCCTTAGGCGCTAATAGAAGTTGCTTACTCTCCTAGTAGCAAAGGAAAAGGGCAGGGCTTTTTTCGTAGTAATAGTGGGCGGGTCTCATGAGATCTATGCCGGTCGTCGGAATCAAACGAAGGTCGAAGGACGAACCAACCACTGCATTGCGCTCGAACAGTTGAGCGGCCGCCGACCAGCAACTTCCGAGCCGACGACCGAAGCCCCGGTGAACGGCGGCCATGACTATAACGGTCCTAAGGTAGAGAAATTCCTTGTCGGGTAAGTTCCGACCGGCACGAAAGGCGTAACGATCTGGGCACTGTCTCGGAGAGAGGCTCGGTGAAATAGACATGTCTGTGAAGATGCCCGCAAACTACTTACTCGTTTAGTTTAGGGCGACCCCCAACTCTAAACGCCGGGCTAAAAGACCCTTTTTATAACATTCTCAAGTCCCGGCTCCTCTTTTCTCCGGTGTTGGAGATGAGTAGCTTGCTTTAATTCTATCTTTCCTCATTTTGAATGCTTGGGCGGGCAGGCAAGCCACCTTGATCCGGCCGGTTTCTTGTGTGCCAATTACGTGGAGGGTGGTCATATATCAGTTGGTGCAGGATTGAATATTTGCACATTGAGTACAGCTAGGCAGTTGAATTTGGACCCTGAAAGTAAAATAATCAAAATCCGATGAATCAGCAGACGCATCTGAACCAGGGCGGTGAGAGGGGAAGGTTAGAGCAAGTAGGAGCTCCTTTTTTTATTTCTTTCTAGCCAACGGGTCCAGTCTATCTGTCACACTCAGAGTCTGGCGACCCAAAGTATAATTCTGTATCGAACTGGGCAGCGAAGTTTTCTATTTCCAGATCCTCATCCTCATCTTCCATAGAAGAAATGGCCTACTATTTTGTTCTTCTATCGATTGGTTTTCAGCAGATTGGGCCGCCTCTCCCAGAGTCTTGGATGCCTAAATTATATTGTTTCACCTTCACCCGAATCGATCTCGGTAAGCTCAAATCAGAAAGGAACACTGAATTTCATCGAGAGATAGTTCCTGCTTTAGCCAAATCATCAACCACCCCAATATTTTCCCTGAATGTGAGGGACGTGGCTCAAACCTTGGCACAAGAGATGGGACCCGGCAAAATTGTAACCCGTGAGCATCTCCATATGCTGGTCGACAAATTGTAGAATCCCGAAAGTCAGTTATATCTAAAAGCCCTGGCACGTGGTCATCTTGGAAGATTCCCACTCTCTTGCCGGCAAGGCAGGTCGGTCCCGGGCAAAAACTATGACTCGTTCTGGAGTACAGAACAGGTTGAAGCAACGTGTAGAATTCGACCGCACTTCGATGCATTCATCCCAGAAAACCCATATTTTATGGCCGAAATTCTCATTAGTGATAGTAATAGAAGATTGCCTCAATCTTCTATTAATTCTTTCACATTCTGATGCATTGATCATAGGCTCTGAGATGGCTACTATACATCATCTATTCTGGAGAATCCACTCCTTTAATCTACGGCCTTACTCGGATTATGATAAACCAGTTACTTACGTTTAGCCCCAGTCTCATACTTTAGATTTAGAAACTGATTCCCGGGTGTGAGATTGAAAAACCTTCATTTATTAGAAAGGGGCTTCCTTTTCTTTTCAGCATGCCCTTCCGCTTCGCCGGAGTGCGCTCAAGAGAAAACTCCGGAGCGAAGAAAACTACAGGGCACACGCTAGCGCAGCAATCTTTTTTTCACCAAATTTTTGGTTTCACATCCCTATCCCGCAATAACGAATTGGGTTCGTAGGGCATTTTGGACGCAGCTATTGACTTCTCTTCAACCTGCTCATGGCTAGATCGATCGGTTTCGGGTCAAATAGGAAGAACTAGAAGATTCCACCTCTGGAAAGCGCCTACACCAAATCGCTGCTCTGTCAACTGGAAAGTCTCTCAATCGCGAGCTGTCAGCTGTCTGTTCCACTCTATCGGTCTCTCCTTTCTCAATGAGACTCGGTCTTCCTGCCTGATCAACTGGTCAATCCCTCGGTGACGGGATAGGCTGGCAAGCAGTTAATCGATATCTGGAATGAGTTCCCCTTCCTTAATTGGTCTTCCTTAATCGAGGGTCAGAGTACTTGGGCTTGGAAAAAGTTGGTAAACCACCTTTCTTTTGTAGTAAGCTCAAAACATTCGCTCGTCCCGCTCCTCTAGTTCAAGTAGTTCAAAAATTAAGCTAGCTTAGTGAATCGATTTCAGGCTAAAGCCTGCCTCCCCTTCATCCCTTGCTTCTTTGAAAGTGCTTTCCTTTGAGTGAAGGCAGCATAAGTGCATTGGTCACATAGGCTTGAAAGTACCCGCTCGTGTCCTATTCAGTCAATTCCTTGTTTAGTCTGCTAAATCGACATAAAATAAAGAGTCCACTTCTACTGCATCAACGGCTTCATCGAAAGGCCCCCTGCTACTGGATTGGATCCTGCATCAAGGATTTTTTAACCTATTCGTGCTGAAACCTATTCCCCACACTGGGATAGAGCTCACTGATTTGGTCTCCAAACTCACATCTGGCGACCACATTTTCAGAATCAAGGGCTTGTCATCAACCTTCGGTCCTACAACGATTGTTATCTGTCATTGGGTGGATCATCTTTGATGAGAAAAGTGATCTCTGAAACTGAAAGCCTTTCGGCTGAAAAGTGACCCATAGAATAATAGGCTTTAGAGTCGCTCTTTCCAAATAGGTCGAGTAGCTCTTTATAGAAATAGAATTAATAGAAAAGACTACTTCCTTTGCCTCTGAGCTCTCTCCTTCCTTTCCAGAGTGAGGCAATGAAAATTGTATTCCTTCCTTTGTTTAGTTAGTAAGAATATGCCAGTTCTCTCATTGAGGGCGGGTCCGTCCGCAATAGATCTATCATATCAGGATTTCAAGTTTTTCATAAGCAACTCCGCCTCAAAGGGCGGCAGGCAAAGCTGCAAGGAGATAGTGCGGCTTTCTTTGTTCTCATGGGGGTGAGGCTATACGCACCGCATGTTATTTGATCAATTTATCTCCTTCAGTTCCTTTGAAGGGAGATTATCCAGAAAGAGTGTGGACCAGTAAAGATGTCTCATACGAATACTTGAGAGTGTTTGGTTGCAAAGCATTTGTTCATGTACCGAAAGAACCAAGCAACTCCATAGTGAACAATTGAATAGAGGCACCAACGGTAAAGACCTTGAATGAATCCACATTGAGTTCCAGGAGATGATCTTCAGAACCGCAAGGAATGGCTACTGGGAGTCGGCCTTGCTCGGATGAACCTTCTTCATGAAGGAGCGAGGGGCGATAGTGAAGGCATGATACCGGCCCATAGAATAAGCAAATGTTATTTCCGCCGGTCGGACAGAAGCACGACACCCACCATAGAACAATCATTAGAAGATGCTAAGCCCGGATGCAGCTGGCACTGGCTCCGTCTTCGCTCTACAAGGTTCTTCGGTTAGGGAAACAGCTCGATCTCAATATCAATCTCCAGCAGGCGCAACGGCTAGCTGATCGTAGAGCACTCTCTCCCGGTGGTCGAGCTGATCTCGAATAGTTGCATACCCGACTTGTTCCCTTTAGCTGTAAACTGTAACACAGTGAAGCCATCGAGGCATTCGAAAGGCCAACCAATATATAATAGGCATTCTGGGGAAGGCCGACGACTACACAAACAATGTCGTTGCGCGGGGATGCGATTCACCAAGCTGGGGCTTCAGCGGGAGCTGCTGTCGGTATTGGAAACGTCCTTAGTTCCTCGATCCATTTCGTGGCGTGAAATCCATCATTGGCAGCGAAGCGATGAAACAAGCAACGACCCCATTAGCCATTAGGAGTAAGTATAGATGCGCTCTATCTTTAGTAGAGGGGTGCTCCTGGTTTAAACTCCAATGATGGACCAATGCTTGACCGCGCAGCCAAAAAGGCACTTTCCGCTCTTTCGATAGTTGGTTTAATGATATCGGCCAACTCCCCCCTTCTTTGAACGTTAGCCGGACAGGCCCAACGACAAAACAACCTGGTCTTCCTAGGTTCCTATTAGTTGGGGTTCTCCCATAGTGGGCCATCCCATAGGGGTAACAACTCCCATAGTGGTGGGGGTGGTCTATGATCAGTCCCCTTTCTGCGCGTTTTGATGGAAGCTGAACTTGAAGAAGTAGAATGGGTGAGAGCACGATATGACCAGCTTAATCTGATCGAGAATTGAGGTCCTTGCGCGGGCTTCTCATCCCTAAGACTTGCTTGCTCTGTATGGAGTGCCCCGTGGTTCCTCGAGTGCCATCAGAGGGAGGGGATGGAAAGAAAAGAGTCGATCACCTAGCCGATCCCTCAGTGAGCCGAGGAGCCGAGTGACATGACAGCATTCGATACCTTTGACTACAGCTCCTCCGAGCCCAATTTCTCTGGTAGTTCGAGCTTGCTTATAGTACCAAACAAGCGCTTGAAAGACCTCTACTTACTCGCCTAAACCTGACTTACACTTGCTCTTGAACATGAATACTTGAAGTCCCTCCGCTGCTCTGCTCTGTCTTCTAGTCAATTGTTCTGTGGGCAGTGGAGACGCTGGAGATGTTTCAGCGGGGCTAGGTCTATACTTTATAAAAAAAATAATGAGTCCTTCTCTACTCCTGCGGAGCCTCAACTATTCATTTTCCACAGGGAAAGGAGAAAGGAGGGACCTTTTACCACCGCGCCACATTCCCGCCTTGACAAAAAGCGAAACGGGACTGAGTGTAAATCAAAAGCAGTCTCAGTTGCGAGCCTTACCCACCTCTGAAGGGCACCAAGTGAATGCAGTAGCCTCTAAACCGTTGGCTCCCCCATCTTCGCCGGGGGCTTTGCTCCCCTATTAGATTAGAGCTTTCGCGCTGGTCGCTAACGCGATAGTCTTCCATTCAGGTCTCGAATCTATATGCTTAAAACTTCGCTAACACAAAGTTGATCTCGTGTTTTGGCTCCTTGAATTGCCTCAAAACATGTGTTGATTTTGACGGATGATCTAAAGCTAAACCAATATGCGAAGTCGGTTTTTTCTCTAATTGAGTCCACGGGTTACGCATGCGCGGAATTGGAATAACCTATTTTACTTGAACGCCCCCGGCGAAGCACCCGGTGGAGCGGAGCGTCCGTACCTGAATCTTTATCGGCTAAACTTTGTTGCACTATGATACTATGATATTTATTTGTTTTTTTTTTCAGCTATGTGTTGTGCGGCTCCCGCGAAGCGAATGGACCATGTTTATGAAACATGTGAAGGGAAAGCTCTCTTCAACCTGCTCATGGCTAGATCGATCGGTTTTGGGTCAAATAGGAAGAACTAGAAGATTCCGATTTTGTCTTCGACGGAGAGCCCTATTAGTAAGCCCATTAGGTTGTTGGGAAAATCTAGTTTTCATCCCTTTCTTTCCTGGCCGGGTGGATGGGAATGATTAAAACATGGAATCTAATTCAATCACCACCTGGGTTCCTGGAACAGGGGACAAAATCAATCTCTAGAAACACGATCTTTGTGGAGAATGCCTCCTGGCAGGCAACGACAGATGATTGTTATAATCTCTTCCATCCGGTTTACTGGATTCATAAAGGACTATTTGCTTGCCTTTTTTAAGCTCATCAGTGCTTGAGGGTTCAACGGAATTTCCATGTCTTCCGTCGTTCTCCCATAAGTCCTTCCAAGTAGGTTTATTAGGTTATCCCTTGCCGTACCCCAACAGAGTGACGTCTTCTTATCGAGATGAACATGAGTGGGCTTGACTCGCTTTCAAAAGTGTGGCATTCCATAAAGAAAGAGAATTCGGATAGTTCGCCTTACCTTACCCACCTTTATTCATTGCAAGTTGAGCTAAATGAGAGGCAGCAATTCTTGCATCTCCCCGCCCTCAACTATCAGAATGGTCATTCCCGCAGGAGATCCGGGCCGATTTTTTTCTGATCCTTCGATAAAAAGATTCATTCTCTGAAGAACAAATCACAAGATATAAAAGCATTGATTTATCAATGTTTTTAAAAGAAAGCTCTTTTTTTTTTTCATTTCCAAAATTGGAAAGTAAAGGGAGAGCACTGGGTTACTTACGAAACGGCACAGTCAGGCAGCCTTATACCATTACGCTCACGAGCTGCTCCTAAACTAGCTAATAGCAGTTCTCTCCCGTAGCTTCAAGCTCACAAGCTCTGCTTTCTGACTTAGCGGATTCGGAATTGTAACCAAGCATCCCCATTGGTTCTATACCCGATTCATAACGTCAGCATGGGGCCTCACTGTTTAAGAAGTAACCATAGAAACGATGGAACCCACTATTTTTTTTTATTATTTTTTTTGATACCTAGTATCGATAGAATTTCTTATTTCGAGGAGAAATGTTTGAAAACAATCGTGGTTGGGAAGGTCATAGTAGCAAAAGCCGTTGGGGGGGCAACCATCGCTCCTGTCTGAAAAACTCGGGAGAGGCACGAAGTCACTCGCCCTATAGAATGAATAAGGTTGGAGAAGAACGCCGGTCCATCAATCCGAATCGGGTAAGGGGAGATGGCACGCCATCCGTCGAATCCATGGCTAGATCCTAGCTCAGAAGTGGGGTAGAGTCCCAATCCCGAGGAATGGCAATTTCACTTGTCGACCAAAGCGGTGAGGGCACGGTTAGCCCAACTCACCCACGCTTGAAGCAAGGTTCAGAACTTTTGGCAGGGGCACTTTAGGGCCTTCCTTCTTCCTCCGCCACTAATGCGGGTGGAACGACAAGATCAATGGCTACTAGACTATCGGGCTCTGCCTTCACTGCTAGATTAACTGATCTATGACCACCCTAGGGGTGAAAGGACTTGCTTGTTTGTAAGGCATTTTCTTCGCAGGAGTGCGCATCCGCGCACTTCCGTTTTCTACGAAATCACATTTTTAGGAATAGTTGCTGAAACATCTCCAGCGTCTCCACTGCCCCCAGAACAATCGACTAGAAGACAGAGCAGAGCAGCGGAGGGACTTCAGTGGAAAGAGCAAGAAGAAAATGGTGGTCGTAGATCAGCTCGACCACCGGGAGAGAGTGCTCGTAGATCAGCTCGACCACCGGGAGAGGAACTCACCGACCCGGCAAGTAAAGATCGTCGTGTTGGTCCAAAGTTTGTGTGTTTCAATGCTTCTTTCAGACCCTTGGCTATCTTTCTTCTTGGCCTCTTTTCGCATTGTGACATCATGTAATTGTGTGGTACAATGCCGAACAGCCCTCCGTGGCAGTCCATTCCGTCACAGGCTACTACACAGATGTGATAACGGATAAACCAGACAGAAAGGACAGCCCTTGGGCTTGTTTTTTTCAAGGTATTGTTGTTCCCAGTCTTGGTCCCCCGGTCAGAGAGGGTTTTCAACCAGGGGCACAGGTTGAAGCCATCTAAGTGAGAGGCTTACTCTGCTACAACGGACCGTTAGCAGGGTGCCGCGGTTTGTGGGCTTGAAGGACTTAGCACCGTGACAAGTGAGATCTCAAATCCTGGGTTTTTACATCTTAGGACAAGCTGTCAAGCAAGCGTTAGTATTGGCATGGAGCTAGCGATTCCCCTGCCCTGCTGGGTTGGGTGGCCGGTTTAGCACCCCTCATCGCCTCTGTACCCGAAACAAATGCGCTGCGCTACCCAGCGCGTAACCTTGTCTCCCCTACCCTAGCTGAAAAACTACAGCGCGCGCGTTAGCGCAACGGTGCTCTACGATCAGCTCGACCACCGGGAGAGAGTGCTCTACGATCAGCTTACTCAAATAGGGGCGAAAGGACTTGCTTGTTGCCGGAGTTTGCTTATTCGCCAATCCGGTTACAACTACAGGTATGCGGGAAACTGAGACCGTTAAAATAGTATAATATTCCCTTCATTCCTTATTTTATGTATTTTCTATCTTCTAGTTGGGCGATGAAAGGAGGCCTCTTCCGCCATTCTTTCTAAATGCGTTCTTTAGCCTTTGAAGCGCATTAGTCTCTTTTCTTCTCGTATCGACGAATCAAAAGAGATGTCAACCAGAAACCGTATCTGGAAACAACGATTAGTGGATATTGGTACTGTCACTGCACAGCAAGCAAAGGATTGGGGATTCAGTGGTGTAATGTTAAGAGGTCGTGTGACATGAAGACATTGATAGCAATATGGGGGAAGTCCCCATCAGGCAATAACGGTTCCGCCTGACCCTACTCAAGGAGGTAGACCTTCGTTGTCACCTTGGGGGAAGACCACCAAAGCTGGATTTCGGGCAGGGTGGGGAAACAGAGAAATTAGTTCATGCCACGACAATCTATATGGAAGGGCAGTTCTTAATGTTAGTTGAGTCCCGGGTTCGCCAATAGATTGACCCGCAATAATCCCTACTACTTCTCCCGCGGCGATTCTATTCTGTGTTGGAAGGGCGCCAGAATTGACGATCTATTCGATTCTATAGATCAAAGGGGTTTTTGGCCGCTAAACGCCCTCAAGGAACCTTGTCCTTGAGTGCAAAGCCGAGCTGAATGGGTCAAGTTGCTTAATGTAGCCCAATTTTGCTACAACTTGCAAAAGAGCTGCGCGTTCTAATAAGCTGTAGTCTATTGAGTTGAAGCTGCAGTTGTTGACTTGTAAGCCGTAGTCTTCTATTCTTGCCTTGGCAGAGTAGATGACTTCCCTTGCTGAATAGAAGAGGAAGCTTCTGCCCCTCTCCCTTCTTTTGAGTCTACGCGCTTCCAGCGGAGAGCAGGGCCTGAAAGGGTTAACTGGAAAGCTTGCCCCATCTACTGCTCACTGTCGTCTTCCTCTGTGGAGAATTCCTCTTCTGCCTATGAAATAGCATCAGTTTTGGAGTAACGGTAACAGAACTGTTCAAAGTCTTGTCACCGATGCTTTCAATCTTCGTGTTTTATTGGATTTAACTTGACTGTCGACGGCTCCATTGCGTGTGCTCGGGGTAGAAGTTTTGTATAAATGTATCGCCGTCCAGTCCAGCGGGAACGCGCAGCGCAAACGAACGTGAGCTGCTATACCGAATCCCCCACTGGCCATCGGGGACCGAGTGGTAAGGCTGAGGATGAGTTTATGGAATAAAAAAAGAAAGCGAGAGCTGAGAGAGTCGATCTATCTTCAAAAGAAAAGTAAAAACACCGTTGGAGGAAAAAAAAACCTCTTCGCTAACGCCCCTTGCTTTGTTCCTATCTATTGCCTAGCTTACTCCTTGCTAGTAGCTGGCTCTCAACCTTTAACCCATCACCGCCAGCCTATTTATCTACTTCCGTCCACCGCCCCTCTCTACTGCGTCCTTGATGGAGAGGGCCCTTTTGGCTGCTCCCCCGCTCCCCGCTATGAGCGGGTCGAATAGGAGGAGCGTCAAGCTTCCTTGATTCAAAAATACCATCCTTGGTCACTACTGTCAGTGATAGAGCAGCCTTTGAGGCAAGATCAGAACAAGGAACTTTGAGGCGGCGCTTGAGTCCTTTCTTGAGCTCCGTTGCTTGCTTGGTAGGAACCCCTGCCGAGCAGCCTATACTAGAGTTAATCGCGTTAAAGGCTTTCGATAGGTATTCCACGTCTGATGTATAGAACTCTTATTATTTCACTACGGATCGGCCGGCTCATCCTCGGAATCCGAAAAGAAAACAGAGACAGAACGGAATCACTTTGTTTCATATACATTTCTAATCAGACTGAATAGGATTTGAAGAGTCTAGCCCCCTCGTCCCGAACAGCTGAGTGAAGGATTTATCCATTAGGCCTGCCTGCCGATCATGCCTTTACCTTTGAAGCCCTTACCCTTAGGGCAAGCAAGGGTGCCCGTAGAAGGGGAGGAATCGGGACCGAAAAGACCATGCAAAAACATCTATGTATTAGTTCTTCACGTCCATTAGCGTTCTTCGCCTGACGGTTCATACATTTTTCACTCCTGGGTTGCTATCGGACATCACCTAAGGCAGGGGATTAGTATTTTAGTTCGTAAAGGCCAGGCGGGTTTTATACTGATTCTTGGGACTCCTGATTTCCTTTGCTGCTTTAGGACTATCCTTATCCTGATTGATGATATCAAGTTATTGAATGCTTTGAACCTGCTGCTCAGTGGGCGGGCGTAGCAACTACATGGACCCCTTCCTTTCTGTTGTCGCGAAAGCCGCTGATCGTAGACCACCCTGGGTAAGGCTTTTCTTGCTAGGTCGAAACATTGTTCGTGGCCCGGCCTAGATCCTGAAAAAGGCAGGAAGCCTCCTCTTGCTTTTCTTCCCGATCTAAAAGCTAGACGGGTGGCTAAGCGAACGGGAGCTACAATTGTTGCTACGGCCGGTTACCCGAGCATGGGCACTACGGTCACTCAATCTAAGGTTGGTCTATGATCATAGTTATGTGCTCTACGATCAGGGAACCTTCGGTTGAATGTTGAGCTTGGAAGTGGTTATGGCCGATCAACCCGGGATGAAGAAACAAGCTATCCGTCTAGCCAACCTTCTCTAGAGACCGGGTTCGAGTACCCTATGGATCTCGGTTGGTGATGCTAACACCAAATCTTTTTATGCGTCTATGCCCTAATCATAATGAAGGGGTAGGAACCCCCTTCTATCTCACCTTCTACCCTGCTTCTTCCCGATCCGAATGAATTGGCAAATTGCAGCCCTTATTTTATTGATATTACTGGTAGTCTACTAAGCCCTTGCTTATGTGGACACTTCTTGCTTATGATGCTTCTGCTCTAGCTTTTGATTTCTTACCTAAAGTTGGTAGGACCCGCTCATAGCGGCGAGTGGGGGAGCAGCCGAAAGGGCCCTCTCCATCAAGGACGTAGTAAAGAGGCCATCAGTTCCGGGTGGTAAAGATCCATCAAGATCACAACCGAACAAAAGCTGCTCAACTTGTCCCCAACTTATTTTATTAATATCAGTTCCGGGTGGTAATGATCGCAGCTCGTATAGCACTTTTTTTGGCTTTCGAGTTGGAGCCAAGGTCATGGATTACGCAACAGAAAAAGCAGTGACTTCGGTTCCTTAGAAAAAACTAACCGACTGAACTTCTTTTTGCGTATGTAATGACTAATGAAGGTTACAGATTCGGTAAAGAGGAAGAAACTTAGAATATCATAGCTACTCATGGTTATTTTGGCCGATTGATCTTCCAATATGTATGCTAGTTTCAACAATTCTCGTTCTCTACATTTCTTCCTAGCTGCTTGGCCTGTAGTAGGTATCTGGTTTATTGCTTTCGATCCAAACAATGGAAAGAAAATGACCTATTATCCACGACAGATCCCGTATCCACCCTATACCTAAAAAGGTGAGTGGAAGAGGCTTATGCCCAAGAAGTAAGATATGTACGATCTTCTGTAATGGCACAGACGGGATGAAACCCCCCATGAAATAAATATTAATAGTTATAGTTCCATTTCAAGTGGTAACGACAATTACAGTGACAGTTACATTTATAGTTATATTTGTAGTGAAAGTGAAATAAATATTGAAAGTGGGAGTTATAGTATAAGAACTAGCACTAGCACGAATGGTAGTGATTTCAATATAAATATAAAAGAAGGATATGATGATCTCGATAGAAATAAAAAATACAGGCATTTGTGGGTTCAATGTGAAAATTGTTATGGATTAAATTATAAGAAATTTTTTAAGGTAAAAATGAATATTTGTGAATAATGTGGATATCATTTGAAAATGAGTAGTGCAGATAGAATCGAACTTACGATTGATCCGGGTACTTGGGATCCTATGGATGAAGACATGGTCTCTATGGACCCCATTGAATTTCATTCGGAGGAGGAACCTTATAAAGAGCGTATCGATTCTTATCAACGAAAGACAGGGTTAACTGAGGCTGTTCAAACAGGCATAGGTTAACTAAGAGGCAAGCAAATGAGGGGAGGCATTACGGGCCGACTAAAATCTTTCATTCCAACTAGCTTGAATGGGACTCGACAAGTCGCTTATAGAAGGCCGATGACTACTTTAGTTCAGTAAGGGGGGAGGGAAGCTCGAAGAGCTTTCGAGCTTTAGTTGGCCGACTACTACATAAGCCGCTGGCGGAGAAAGCTCGAAGAGCTTCCCTTCATTCGTTGCTAAGCCAAGGTCCCAGGTCTCCGAGTCAGCCCGTGCTTTTTCGAAGAATCCTGCACCCATGGGCATATGGCTTGGCAGGCCTTCCCTTTGGCATTCAGAAGGGATTCAATCAGATGTTATCCCGTAAGGAATTTTCTATCGGGTTCGGACCGGGGTAAACATTCAAGGTTTCGAAGGGTCCTTGTTTTGGCATGAGAAAGAAGGAGTCTCCAAAAGCGAGGGTGGTCGTAGATCAGCTCGACCGCAGGGAGAGAGTGGTCGTAGATCAGCTCGAGGAGAACATCGAGAGAGAAAACTGTACGTCTTTATCCGCCCCCGCCCCACAATGAGTCAAGCTCCTACCCAGCCATCGCAGAATCAAGCGTCTCAACCCGAGGGCTTCGATTTCACTCGTTGAAGAATGTCTTTCCTTTGCAAAACTTGTATCTGGCTGGAACGGGTAACTAGTTGACTTAGTTTACCTGAAGCACCCGTAGAAGAAGCAACGGTAGCATCAGTAGTTTCACCACCGACTAGTTGCCTCAGAAAGATAGGATCAACAAGCGCTGATCATAGACCACCCTTCCACTCTATATTCGGGTAAAGTATCCATCAATGAACATCTATCGATGGGATAAGCAATAGCCAGTTGTTGGCTCTCACCGGCTCTGACTGACCAATTCCAAAACTTCTCCTAGGCCGAATTCTTCCCGCGCTGATTCTCTTTCAGACCCTTGTGGTTGTAGCTCTACTCTTGCCGTCGAAAACTAAGGTCCTATAGGTAGCTTGCCTCCCTCCCTCGTCCCCTCGCCTATAACGATGTTTGTCCCGCATATCAGACGGAAGATCGGGATCTTTACAAAAGGCTTTATAAAGCTTTCGTCTCAATTCATATTTAGCCGCGAGCAATCTACGTTTGTGATCTCGTATATTTCATGAGTATCTTCTCATTCTGCTTGACTTAGTCTTTCTTTCCTTGACCACAAGCAAGGTAAGTAGGTCCATTACCGGCTGGCTCCGGACCGAAAAGACCTAACAGAGTAATCCCTTATCTAGGATTGGAGATGCTAACGGGCGGGAATCGAAGTGGGGGACCTCTCTACCGCACCTGTCTCCCCAGACATAGACTACGTACAGGGTAGTACTCTTGGAAAGATAGAATAACACCGCGTGAACATTACATTAAGTTACTAATGTAACTCCCGAGGGATCAACCACTATTCTTTTTATAGTAAGGCGGAGAACTGTTGTTCATTGGAGCGCCGGAGTGCGGAGGTTGTTCCCACCATTGAAGTCAGAGTGTGGGACTGAGCCTTCCGAATGAGAAAGACCAAAAAGTGATTCGTTTTGTTGGTAAAACCAATGCCACTGAACACCAACCCAATCTCAGGAAGCCTGATGAAAACAGGTAAATGAAACTTTCAGAATTAGACCGTAAATCCTGGTTCGGAAGAGGGACAGGAGGAACCAAAGGGAAAGGGGCGAGCCTTGAAAGTGTGCTAGGAAGGCCCCAGGCACCGTCAGGCCCAGGAAAGCTTCCCCCCCTTATGACTTGAGTGTGCTTACCCCCGGTTTCCCGATCGGAGATCCATGGATCACAGACGGTATCTCCCCATGGCCTTTCGCCTATGAAAGAGTCCTTCCTTCTCAATGCCCGGGCATCCATCCAATGCATTCTTTTCGATACAGTACGGGAAGGGATCCTTTTGGGCAAAGTGATGACTGACGAAATGGGAGGGACGCGTAGGGCTCTCGAACTGCTGTTCCCACCTCTGGATCTGCCTCTACTCTGGTTAGTACTGATGCTATTGCTGAAGCTTCCGGCTCTCCCCCGGCCTGAACACATGTTTGATCCACTCTACGAACTGAAAGCGAGATCTTGCAAAAGAAGGACGCAAGGCCCGGATCTGCTCATATGGGCTATGTAGGTAAGGGGACCGGCGCTATGATCGCTTTGAGTTATGCTCAAAGTTCAACATGTATGCTTACGTGCGAGTTGCTATTCGGCCGTAGATCGGGTTCTGGCAGAAGCGATAACCGAATCCTATCCAATACGCGGAGTAGAAGAAAAGCGCTAACGCCCCTTCGATCCTTTGAAGATCCGTTCTAGCCAAGTCATCTCCATGGCTACTATGAACGTAAGACTTTGCTTGCTCTGAGCCATCTTGTTAAGGAAGGGTGGCTAGGGTGGGAAATGAAGAAGAATTGCATTCCAAAGAAGGAGATGAGAAGGAAGACTATTAGTTGTTGAATGCGAGTCACTACATGGGTAGAATTTGAGAAGCTCCTGTAGGCCCGGCTAGCCAAAAAGCTAAGCTAACTCGTATGCCGTCTCTACCCGTTATCCCTTTACTCGAACAACTCCCTACGAACTATAACAAGTAATATTCCAGAGGGATATAAGATAGTTACAGTATAGTTACAGTTACAGTGAGTCAAACCAATTCCTGCAATTGCGGTCAGTCTCGCTAACTCTTTAGTTGCCGCCACCTATCTCTAATGCCTTTTTTCGAGAAAGGGTCCCATACGGAGAAGAATAAAAGGATAGGCATCGTATCTATTCAACTCCGGCTTAGCGTCGAACCCACTTCGGCAACCAAGATAGAACCACCAAGGCGACTGGGGATCACTTGACTCCTCATCTCGCTCTTTCTCCACTGAAAGAAAACCTAGTCACAGGAGCTGAAACAATAGAATTTCCCGAGGCTATCCCAGGTCCAGTTTCGCTAACACGAGGAAAGTTTGGAGATCCGGGGTTGGTCTCTAGATCCTGTGCTAGTAGATTGGGGCGAACCCACACCAGGGTCTAGGTACCAGTGAAAGCAAGGGCATTGGAAGCGGGAAAAGAGACAGCACACCTAAAGAGATGGCCTCGCGGCTTTTTGGCCGGGGGAAGAGGAAAATTATAAAAAGAGAGAAAAGAGATAGAAAATAAGAAGATTGAATAGAATATCCCAAACCTGCCTCCGCCGCCATCGCACGAACCATTTATGATGGCCGCGTCTGGGCGCACGCCTTACTAATAATTGGGCGAAAGGTAGCCTCCTCCCGGTCGCCTTGTTCTGGCACACGCTTTTATATAGGGGTAAGGCTTTTCTTCGCTTGGTTGACTTTGTCAGAAAAGAAAGTAGGTTTCGGGGGTTCATTGATTAGTAAACCTCCAGAGCTGGTAAGGTCGGGACCGTGGCCGTCCGTCTCCAGATGAGCCCCTATTTGAGTAAGGCTGATCTATGACCGGACGACTCTTATTATTCGTGCCTGGGATTGTCGCTTCTTTCGGGCAAAGCTTCTATGACTGCTTGTCGCCCTTTACGTCAATTAGGGGGTTAGGATCCAGGGTTGGTCGAGTACCTTTCTTTCCCTCTCCCTATCGGTCGAGCTGATCTACGACCACCCTCTCCAACTTTATTCTATAGGGCTTCCGTTCCGCCCGAAACTTCGGAAAGATTTGCCCTAGGTTGCTAGAATGACCACCATTCGTGTCATTCTTGCCTTGGCTGCAATCAAAAAGTGGTCCTTATTTCAACTTGACGTGAAGAATCCCTTTCTCCACGGATCTACCTCGCGAGAGGGATGAGAGTAGTGTAAAAAAGTTCCATGAGGGTAGCTGCCTATTGCAGGAGTTCCTGACCTGAAGGGACACTAGCTTCAGAGGCAGGTGAGCCGGGTCAGGAAGGAACAAGCAATGGCCTTAGACAACGATTGAATCTCCTTCCGCTTAGTTAGCACGCGCCTGAGCGCTAGCTGATCGTAGACCAAAGAAGCAACGGCTGAGGTCAAAAGAGAGACAATTCTCGTATATGATCGAACTTCCGCGAGTTCGAGTTCGGTCATAAAGCATTCCTACACTTCACCGACCTTAGTGAACTACAAGCTAAAAGCAGGCGTGCTCTTATTATAAGATAATACGATACCACCTCCCACTTTTGGCGAACTTGTTTGATGAGCTAAGCCTAAGCGCCCTATAAGTCAAAAGCTAGCCTTACAACTAAAAGCAAGGCTGACGAATCAAATCATAGCACCGAAACATCAGACCATATTTCTGAAATTGAATTTATTGGTCTTTCCGTTGAAGCTCTCGTGCACAACAACTCTATCGAAAGAGAAAGACGATCCTACCGAGCTTGCACTGTCTAAGTGCTAGCCCAACCCTTTTTTGAATTCCTAAAAAGTATGGCAACAATTTTTTATAATCCATAGAGTCTCTAATCATCACAGTAAGTCATCGAGTCATAACGCTTCTATCTTTTCATCACCCTAGCTCGTTCTTCGATTTTGAGATCTGTAGATTCGTAGAACAGAAGAAGAGTACGCGCGCTACAAGTAGCAGCCTTCCGGAAAGAGAGAAAGAAGAATAAAGGGTTCCAAATCTTCTACGATTTACTTCGGACTCTTTTTCGTTGAGATAATCGGATAGCCCCTAAACGAGTAAGGCGTCGTCTCCGCCTTCTACCGACACCAGACCTGGTTGGGCAGGCGGTTCGCTACGTTGCATGCATGGGTTGACGTCCAACACCTCGACCACTTGAGCAGCATTCTCGCAGATAGGACCCATTGGTGAGGGTGGTCTACGATCAGGTAGTTGCACCAGCGGAGTTCTCAAGAGCTTCGACCTGATTTGGTTCAAAAATGGCTGCTTTTATCATAGGTAGTAGGATGCCTCTCCAAAAAAAGGGATCGAGAAGCCGAGGACTAGTCCTCTAGGCAACACTCGAACGTGAGAGCAAGGGCAAACTACCTATTCTATATATTCTATAGAAGTGAATATGAGAGAAAAAGCTCTCCTTACCTGCGGCTACCTTCCTTGAAAACCTAGGCAAGAGAGTGTAGGCTTACAAAAGAAAGGTTGTTTTCGATAAACAAGCAAAAAAGAAAATGCAAGAGGATGAACAGAAAAAAGGAAAGAGCTTGCCAGAGAGTACAACGGAAAGAAGAAGAGTCATTAAGAGAAGGGGAACTATTTACAAGGTTTGCAAACGTGTACTGATTGCTGCCTACCTCTTTGCCTTACCTTTCATTCAGACTGGATGGGGTCAGAAACTGCCGGCTATGATTGTGCGGGCGATGTCATTATGCTGAACACACGAGTGAGTCAGATAGATGCGCTCCCGCGCCGATGGCACTAACCAAGTTCAGGTCGAAATAGCTGGCTTGATTTCGTGTTAGGTTACCTGGCGCGGTGGACACGGACCTAATCCAAAGAGATAGGCTATAGTGAGAGGTCCGCCGCTTCCCTACTACAAACAACAGGGAACAGGAACAGTCGGAGGCTTGCTGGACCAATCGATATACCAATAGTTGAGTCTCCAGTCAACTGGTGGAATACATCGCATCAACCTGGGAGCATTAGCCGATCTGGTACATCAATACATGTTCCAATGCTCATTCCAATCTTGTCCAACTTTGCTAACTCCCCCTTCTCAACCCGTATTTTGTTTGTTCTAGAAACACGATCCACGAGACCATCCCATCTCATCCTATCAGCACGCATTCCATCAATTCCAAGATTCAAGACAAGAAGTAGAATCAAGAATCATAATAGTTCATGAAAGAGAAGGGGAATAAGCGGGGTAGAGGAATTGGTGGACTCATCAGGCCCATGACCTGAAGGGAAAGGGAAAGCAAGAATTTTGGAAAGGGATCTCCATGCTATATATGACAAGGGGACTGATCCCGTGCGTGGCATGGTCCCGCCCGCATCCAAAGTCGAGCGGTGAAAAACCGTAATACGCCCTGAGGAATTCCTCCCAGCAGACTTCCCTGTAAAAAAAGTGAATTGTCTAAGTGCTCTCCCCTGCTGATCTTAGCGAGTTCAGTGCGTAAGCCCCTTTAGAGATAGGGTCGTTAGAGAAGAGCTCGTTCTTCAATTTTGAGATCTTTAGATTCGTAAGATCATGATAGAGTCTCCGCGCGCTAGCGCGCTACAACTAGCAGAGCAGCCAGCTGAAAAACTACAGCGCGCTACGGCGGAAAAGCTGTTGCTTGCTGCTTGCTGTCTACTTCGCGAGCCTTCACTGCCCCATTCTGTAACTTCACTTCTTTCGTCCGTCCACGAGGCTGTAAAAAGAGAGAAAGGGGCGGCTATCTAGCGGGAGTCTTGTCGGTTGTATGCCACGAGGTCCCTATGGACAAGGGGACATGTGAATCATCGCTTTTGGGCGCAGGCAGCCGTCTACCATCCATCCCATTGCATTCCATCGTCTCGTATTGTACTGTACCATATCAGACCAGATACATCTATTGAGAGAAAGGGATCAAACTCACATTCTATATTCTTCATTTTGAAGAAATAAATTTGCCATGTCTTTTGGCCGTCAAATCCTGACTCTGTCATAGTCACTTCAAGGGCTTGGCCTCTAGAACAGAGCTTTCGCATCTGGGTTCTCACATCCGACCGTATGGATTGGGAAGAGGGGAAACTAGTTTCTTTGTCTCATCGGGCATGAATCCCCCTCTCCCCGTTCTACCGTCCAAAACAGGCCGGCCGTGCTAAGTTCTGGGGTTGGGTCGGATAGGACCAGACCCAATCGGCTGGATCTGTGGAATCTGAACGGATCAAATCCAATCGGATCTGATCGTAGCTTCGGGTTCAGGTGCCATACCGCAGCTGGATCGGAAAGGAGGGGGACAGCGAAGCAATTCAATGATTTTGCTTTTAAAATCAACTTCGAGCAGCTGACTGACGAAGGTAGGCCTACGAAGGTAGGCCCCTCATCTGTTCCCAGATTGACTTCTTCGAGTGGATCTTGGACATCGGCCTTCAGGTCATCCAGTTTGGCCGGAGCTGCCTCCAACTCTTCCATATGAATTACTTCTTTAGTGCTAACTTCGACCTGATCATCTTCACTAATACCAAAATCGGCCAAGTAGGCCGAAGTCGAATATAGGGTTCTCTGCTCGGTGATGTATGCTACTACTCTAGCTACACAGGCTCGAACTGCCTGCATTCCTTTGCTCTCTATGATTAACCCAATCTTGAAGACAGGATTGTATCAGCGAAGTCTGTCATCGGCCTAATGGTGTTCGGGCAGGATAACTCAGCATAGATCTTCCTCCAGTCAACAACATTCATGTTGCTCTGGGCGACGTGTATTATTCTACATTTTCCCAAAAGAACATTCATTCATTTCTTTCTTCCCTGTCGACCACGACGACTGAAACGATGTGACAAATCCAGCCTCAGCGAGGTGACCAGGGAGAGAAAATGAGACTACTGACTGGACCATATCAAACGCAACCACCCTTCCAATGGCGTAGGATACCAGCTGCTGGATATCTGGGGAGGATCGACCTCTCTTTTGTGATTACACCTTCATCACCTGATGACCTTCGTTATTGGGCAAATCGATTCCACAAGCATAACTGGCGGCCCCTTGGATCAGGCACAATCTGCCAAAGTCAACATATTGGTCTTTCAAGTGCGATTCAGGTTAATTAATCCGTTTATTTGGAGAGATAATGATAAAGAAAAATAAGAGAAGAGTTTACAAAGGAGATTCATAATAGGTTAAGGTTAGGAAGTTCAAACTAGATATTGTAATGGTTATAAGCCAACTCTTGTTGATGCTTCGAAGAATGATTCTAGAATCCGATTAAATAGAAGACACGATCGAGAAAGGAGCGCCCAAAGTGCCAAGCATTCGAGGAACGATAGTGTCCCGCGCGTAAAGGGAACGCGAAAGCCGTTGCACGTTATAGCACCCGTTTTCTTGCTCCCCTTTCGGGTTATTTCGAAAGAACCAGCAAAGGGGGGCTATTTCTCTGACGCCGTGAGAGTCGACATGTCCTTATTGCCTACTCACCTAGTGGCTTGTTCCCACTACCATTTGACTACTGGTTGGGTTTCAAGAAAGGGTTCCTCTCAACTTGCTATCAGTGGTCTACGATCACCAGAACAACAAAGACAAGGCTTATGTGCCCAATTATGTCTAAGCTGCGGATCGATCGAAAAAGAAGGCATGCAGCAGCGCGGCTGCTAACACTAGAACTTCATCAAAGCAAGCGAAGCCAAGCGAAGCGGTTGTTCATCAGAGGCACTTTTCGCGAGCTCCCTGGGCAGACTCACTATTTCCATTTTGATTTTAGGGCGCTCTGCCTTCGAGCAGATGAAGCCTTCCGAACCTACCTGGAGCGAGCCCCCCATAGAGGCAAGTGAAGTTGGTGAACCGTATGATGGGCAACTATCTCCTGCGGTTTGGAGAGGACTCACCTGTTAGTTAGTACCACCTTGGTTTTGGAGGGAGATCTTTCATATCTTTCAAGATCCACCCTACAATATGGGGTCAAAAAGCCAAAATAAGTGATTTTAGCCCTTCTAAAAAGAAAACTGATTCTTGAACCTCTTTCACGTGCATGTCACGTCGAGGTACTGCAGAAGAAAAAACTGTAAAATCCGATCCAATTTATCGTAATCGATTAGTTAACGTGTTGGTTAACTGTATTCTGAAACACAGAAAAAAATCATTGGCTTATCAAATTATCTATCGAGCCGGTCTTCCAGATATTACGCGACAACCAGTTTGATGTCAAGAAGGAGAAGTGTGAGTACGACTGAAGTGGCTATACATACAAATCCATTTACAGATCTATATGCTCCGATTGGAACTGGAAGTTCCAGAACAGGCGGCTGGTATACCACCATAATGAAACTGCCTTTTATTTTTTGTATTCGGATAGGATTTCGTTCAATGAAAAAATTTTAAAAAAATGGCATTTACGTATTAATCGGGTATTTACTCTTATCTGCCCAAAATTTTTCGGCGATTCTAATTTTTTAATATCACAACTTCTCCCGGCTGCGTCTTGACCCCTATCCAATTATTGGGCCAATTCCCCCTTCGTACTACCAAAAAATGAGATTCTTGCCGAATCTGAGTTTGCTGCGGGCGTGCTTCAACAGTGTCTCCGGGGCGCAGTTGAATGTAGATATCATGAACGCGAGGTGCAGGATACCAGGCCGAGAAACCCGGGCAACCACTCCCCTATGTGTTCCAATGGGCATACTGGAATAGTTGGATGGTGAGTTGAAGGAACTTTATAATTTATATTCCTACCCGGGTCATTCCATGAACCTGTCCCATACTATTCCGCTCGTGCCGGACCGATACAATTGTGATTGTCCAAAAAAGCTATCCAGAAGAGTACACGCCTTTCCTTCGATGATAGTTTATCCGGAGTCAGAATCACTTCAAAGGGTCTCCAACTCACAAGGTAAGCTTCCTTTCTTCCCCGATAGACACCTTTTCTTGGCTAATGGCAGCCCTTGACGATTCGTCTTCTTGAGAATGAAAGTTCTCTTCTGGAACCGAAATGCTTTTGCTCAGAGGAGCAACCTTCAACGGAAAATTTCGTATGCTAGCTCCAATGAGTAGTAAAGGAAAGCTCGTTCGTCCCACTTGTGTCGTGTATTAAGCCTGAGCGGCTACCGAGCGACCGACCTATCGGACCTCGGCGGTTACTCACCGAAACTGCGAAGGGACGGTGCGTACACAAAATTGCAGCTGTTCTTGTTGTTGATCATTCTTCTGTAACTATTATACGCAGGCGGGTTAACAACCAAAAAATGATAGTGTAATGCGAGCGTTTTTCTTTTCCTTTTGTTTATGTCTCTTTATCGGGGCCCTTTGATCTTAAAGGGCAACCCGTCGAGCTATCCCTTTCAAAGGATACTAGGCCTGGACCAACAATATCAACTTAGAAATGGAGAAGAAAATGACACGATACTGGATATGAGTAGATGTTGGTCGAAAACGTCTCTCATTCACTATGGAACAGAATGGTCGACCAAGAAAACTAACTCCCCACAAATAAAGCTGTAGAGATGGAAACCTGACCCACACTGGGATCGTGGTCACTGATTTGGTCTCCAAACTCATAGCAATCGTTCGGTCTGGAGGACCTCAGACGCTCTGTCTGCTTCAACAGGTAGTTTTCTTGCTGATGACATGACTGAAGCAAGTGAACCGTCTACCTAGGGGCTTCGTTCCCCGGTCTCCGTTGGCTTAGATGCCAGTGTTAAGGAATCTGGGGTGCACTTCTCTAAGAATCCGTTTGAGACTTAGAGGGGCTGGGTATCGAAGAAATAATTCAGGCCCAGAGGATTAGCTTCCGGAGAAAGAGCAAGGAGCTTACTTACCTAAGAGCTAAAAGGGGGAAGGAAGGAGATAGAGCTTGAGCAAGGCTTAGCATCATTATGCGCCTCTTCGTCATTCATAGAACTGACTCCCATTTTCTGTTCTGGTTCTGGACCTACCCGGCCCGGGGAGCTGCCGTCGGACGAGTAGCCACTGTTCACCACGGATCGTCAAAAGCATGCACTATAGGTTTGGAACCCTCACCTTGTCACCAACCAGAGTGAGCGTTCGAGAAAGCCAGAACCGAGTACGGATTACAGCGGGAACGGGACCCTGCGTAGAAAACCAGAACTTGTTTAGGAAAAAAACCCCCTTGACCGTAGATCGTTACCAACAGAGGACAGGGCAGTTGATATCAAATAGATTCAAAATTCCTGGCTTTCCTTCGCCAATCAACGGTTCATTTTCGACCATGATGGAGATGGGAGAGTGATGCTTTGATTTTAATCTCTACTACTGTGCCATCAACTTTGGCTTCCGAAACATCACCAAGCCTGATACCGAACAAGGCTCCCATCACCTCTTCCTGCAGCAAAGGTTCTTTGCTTGACAGCTTTGAAACGTCGTCCCGCATACACCTGAGCAGTTGATAAGGGAATCAGGAACCTAGCCTAAAGTGAGCTTCGCTACCTGCGTCAGTCAACTCAGATAAGCAAGTAAAGAGGAGCAGCCCTTAAACAAAAAGGCCAAATTCGGGCTCTTCGCCTTTATATATTTATTAAGCCCTAAAGTAGGTAGCCCCGAAAGCCTCACTCATAAGTTGCCGGGGTTGACAATGGAAAAGGCAGATGGGCCGCAGAGTCATGGGAACGAGGAAAAGTCCTTATTTGTTGGAACAGAGATGCGAACGGAGGCCCGCCTCCACTCCCCTTTCTCCTCCAACCACAACCTTGACGAGAGGCCTATACCTAGCCGTCAGCGTTATTTTTTTTTTCGACAGGATTTCTCTTCAGTCAGTGCTTTCATTGTAATTAGCCTCTCAGCGTCAGTTGGGGGTGGGGTAAGGTTTTGACTATTAAGAAACTGGTAGGGGTCCTCACCTAAGCCCCCGGACACGATGGGAGTTTACGTGCCTCGGTAGGAAAGAGATCACCGGACTATAGCACAAGATCGCCTTTTCTTGCGGCCATGGGGTCGACCACGAAGTAGGAGTGCGATAAAGTGTGAAAGAGATATGATTTTGATATTCCAGCAATAAAGGAAATCCACACAACTATATTCTCAAAGGATGGCAAGCTCGTACTTCTTTCTTCAAGCGCTCCCTCGTAGCTACTAGAGCTGTTACTGAGAAGCGTGCCAGAGAAAAGACACTTACTACGTAGTTTTTCCGCTGGGGCTTGGTCGAACAAGCCTGCTTTTCCTGGATTTCATTAGATGGGTGGGCGGTCACTTCAGTCTCAGTCTTCAAGATCGCCTTACCGGCGCCCTTCCTTTTCTCTTTCTCCTGTTCTCGACTCCACGGGGGATAATAGATCTGATAGGTGTCTCGCGAGCCGGGCTTGATGAGATGAGGCCTTTTTGCCTCCTTCTTCTTTCCTTCCTCGTATGCACTTAATGCGGTGGGAAGCAGTTTTCCGGTCAACTCTTTTTTTGGGTTGGGATGCAAAATTACATTACCTTAACCAAGCCTTGCTTGTCAAATGGGCTTGGAGATTTGACGCAACTAGAGCCGGCGTGGGCTAGGCATTGTGAGCTAAGTCTCTTACGCAGGGCAGTTCTTCACGTCCATTAGCGTTCTTCGCCTGACGGTTCATACATTTTTTACTCCTGGGTTGCTATCGGACATCACCTAAGGCAGGGGATTAGTATTTTAGTTCGTAATGGCCAGGCAGGTTTTATACTGATTCTTGGGCCTCCTGATTTCGTTTGCTGCTTTAGGACTATCCTTATCCTGATTGATGATATCGAACCAACCTCTTGCACCGGCGGTTCTCCTAACAGAGGATAACCTCTACCGACGAGTCCAACAAACTCGTATAATACAAGCATCTCCGGTTCCACTCATATCATGAATGACGGTCAAGATCAACACAATAAAATTATCATGATCAATGTTCCCAAATTTAATCAAGTCAATAGTCACATAACATGATCAAAATAAATACCCAACCTATGGTTTATATTGATTAAATCAATGATCAACATACAAAACAAATATGATCAAATTATTAGAATCAAAATCAAGGATTCATGATGGGTACACCAGATTATAGATTTGGGAGCAGGTGATTCAGGGGAGTTGTAATAGGTAAGAGTGAGGATGAGGTATTGGGTTTGCTTGGGTGTTGGGTTGCTCAGATAATAGGACAAGCGTAAAGTTGGCTATAGGTTTTGAGTAATGAAGGTAATCAGGGAGTAGGTGTATAGGTAATCGGTTAGGCTTGCTAAGGAGATCGATGGAAAGTGAGTCTGCAGGTGAGAGGTGGTCATGGCTGCAACTGGACAGCTATTGGTTTCGATGATGCTTATAGGTAGCAACAAGTCGACTGCAGGTGAGGGAGTAACAGATCTGGGTAAAAGTTAGTACAGGAGATTAAATGGAATGGTTCTTAGTGGAAGGAATGGATAGGGGCTTCGAAGGTAGTCGGTGGCTGTACAGGTGATGGGGACTGATCCGGGTAATGGCTGTGGTGTTGGGGTTTTGCAGGTAAAGAAAACAAATGGGAGAGAGGGGCTTAACTGCGCCTGCGTCTCTCTCTCTCTCTCTCTCTCTCTCTCTCTCTCTTTCTCTCTCTCGGTTGCTCTCCACTTCTTCTTCTTCTAGGCTGATTCTCTCTTCTTCTCCCGCTCCTTCTCCCCTTTATTTTTTTCAACGCCCTCTTTCCCTCTCCTTTTCATTTTTCAGATTTTTTGTTCTTCTTTTTTTTCCCTATTCTCTTGGAATCTCACGTCCCTTCCTCTCTTTTTTTTTATCTTCTTCTCTCTCTCTCTTATTCTTCTATTTTTCCCTTTCTTTCCTTTTCTTCTCTTTTCTTTCTTTTCTTTTCTTTTCTTTCTTCTCTTTCTTTCCTTTTCTTTCCTTTTCTTTCTTTCCTTTTTTTCTCTTCTTCTCTTTTTTTCCTTTTCTTCTCTTTTTCTCTTTCTTTCCTTTTCTTCTCTTTTTCACTTTCTTCCCTTTTCTCTTGGAATCTCACGTCCCTTTCTCTCTCTTTTTTTTTCTCTTCTTCTCTCTCTTTCTCTTATTCTTCTCTTTTTCTCTTTCTTTCCTTTTCTTCTCTTTTCTTTCTTTCCTTTTCTTTTCTTTTTTCTCTTTCTTTCCTTTTCTTCTCTTTTTCTCTTTCTTTCCTTTTCTTCTCTTTTTCTCTTTCTTTCCTTTTCTTTTCTTATTCTCTTTCTTTCTATTTCTTCTCTTTTCTTTCTTTCCTCTTCTTCTCTTTTTGTCTTTCTTTCCTTTGCTTCTCTTCTCTTTCTTTCCTTTTTTTTTTATCTTCTCTCTCTTCCTCCTCTTCTCTTGGAATCTCACATCCATTCCTCTCTTTCTTTCTTTCCTTTTTTTTTATCTTCTCCACAATCTCTATTTAATCTTTTTTGGATTTCTTTCCTAGCCTAACCGACCATTAGCCAGCTATCTCTTCTAATAAATATATATACATATATTCAATCCATAAAAATATAATTTAATACCTAATGCAATAGATAATATAAAAATATGTATAATATACATAATAAGCATGCACATGGGTCCAATAGATTTGTTCCGAATTGACAAGGATTGACTGGGTTGGGCCAAGACTAGCTTGGGTTGAGATGAGTTGACTGGATTGACTGGGTTGGGCCAATACTGGCTTGGGTTGAGATGAGTTGACTGGATTGACTAGGTTTCTCTCTCTGTCATTTCATGGGCTATTTCCGTTGCCATTCTGGATGGAATTTTTCGATAGCCTCTGTTCCAAATTTTCTACGTTCACTTTGTTGAACACTAAAAATGAGGAATGTTAGAGCTTGAATAACCTCATTTGGAAATAAAATGGTCAACTTATGAATTTCTAAAGTTTAAGCAGGCCCATTATCGATAATTTGGCTGACCCTTCTGCATGGGATCCTTCAGGGACTTCTACCAGAAATCCATTACGTCTACTTTCTAGAGTACTAATAATGGAACATAATGAAACTGAAATTACCTGATTTGGATATGGTGTGACCAAAATATGAATTTCCTAAGATTAAATGACCATTTCCATGTGTAATTTTGCTTGAGACCCTCCAGAGACTTTTACCCGAGATTTTCCACATCCACTTTGTATGACACCACAAATGAAAAATAATGGCCTTGGAATCATTTGAATTCGACGTAGAATGGCCAAGATATAAAGAAATGAAGTTCTATCGATAATTCTGCATGAAAGCTTGCATGGGACCTGCTGGTGATCTCTACCCGGGATTCTTTACGTCCATTTTGAAAAGGACTGAAATAAGAAACATTGGTACTTAAACCATATGATTCAGATATCGGATGATTAAGATATGATGATTTTAAATTTAAACAATCCAACTTACGATAATTTGCATGAAAGCCCCTGGGATTATTTATGATAATTTCAGAAACCTCCCTTGTACGTATCATCTGACTAAAATGACCATATCATCTTCATTTGATATCAGAATTGGGCAATTCTGGTCTCATTTCGAAGATAATTCCATGACCTATGCATCCACGTAGATTACAGCCTGTGACCTTGTTATAGGACCCACCAAAAACTACCTCGTGATCGTAGTCAAAACCCAAATTTTCACTCATCTTTCTTCCTTTGTTGTCCACACACCAGTAAGACTTTGTTCAGTTGGAAATGGCAAAAATGGGGTGCTTACACTCCTACCTCTGCTGCTGCTGCTGCCGCCTCTACATCTGTTGTCGCTACCTGAGTGAGAGGACATCTCATAGTGTTTCTCTCCTCGTAACTAACTTGCACATCTTGCATCCCCATCCTACAGATGGCTTTCTAATCAAGGACAGTCAAGAAAGTGTCCTCGTGAATCCTCTTATAGACCAAGTCTACCTGTAGGCGAGTGAGTAAAGTGGTGATCAAAAGCCCATAGGGTAGGTTACCTACCAGACCAGGCGTCGTGACACGGTGCATGGTCTTGATAATGATATAAGGAAGGCAGATAGGCTGTCTAGTGCAGATGCAGTACAAAAGGTACTAGGTCAACTGTGAAACCTTCTCATAGTGCCTACTCATGGCTCTGGACGTAGGTTAATTACCTTTATCTGCCAACAATCATCTTGAAGAATCTGGCCATCAATTTTTATGTGCATTTACACTGATAGAAAATGGGGTTCCTTGGGTGCACAGTATACTAACGGACCGTCATTGGAGATACCCAGGATATCAGCTAACTCCTGGCAGTTAAATGAAACCTCTACCCCTTAACTAAACTGGTGATCCAAAGCTCTTTCCCCCATTTATATCTTTTGGGTCACCCTCCACCTGTAAATTACAATAAAACTGTTTCACCAACTCAGGATAGGTGCAACCCTCATACAGAATTACAGGGAGCCAGCCCATATCACTAAAAGCTCTCTCCATATCAAATAGGGCTAGGCTGGCCAAGTTGACACAACGACCCCCTTTCACCTTCTTGCGCTCGTACCAGGGATACTGTGCCTCTGTTTTAATGGACCTGAAGTGATGGGGATCGTGAACTTTGGGTACTTTAGTGCGAGCCATGTTATCTACAATGGCATAGACCAACAAGCAACATATCAAATATAGTGAAAATTCAAAATTTTGGCATTATGGCGACATGATTGGCCAAAAGCCTCACTTTTCATCTAAACATTTGAACAGGAGGACTTACATAGGTCCCACCCCATCCTGCAAGGTTCATACAATTGGAAATTTAACAAGCTGGGTTGAATTTGAAGAAAATTTTACAATTGGGAAAAATCCCAAAATTTAGGTCAAAAATGGGAATTTTCAAGTTTCTATTAAACTAACCGATGAAACTCGAATTTTCTTGAGGGCTTTCATTCATTAGGTGGCCAATAGTAATAACCCCAATAAAAATCAATTTTCACGTTCAAAAAAATATTAATTTGAAGAAAACCCTATAAATGGAGCAAAACCTAGGTATGAAAGCTTAAAAAGGAGAAAGAGTAGGGAACATTCCTGGAGGAACGGAATGTAGGTCGTCGACCGATGAAAGAATCACCAAATTCATACGGTTGACACTGTAGCAACTCAGTGGTGGCGTGTTGAGTTGTACATAGTAGAAGACAAAAGTGAAAATAAGAAAATGGCTTGAAATTAAAATTTTAAAACCTGATTTGGTGTCGTATGGTCGCAGAATTCGACCAAAAATGGGACCCCATGATCGATCCCTCGATCGACTACAGGCTCTTGATGAGCTGACAGGGTTTGTGTGGTCGCAACCCTGTGGTCACATATAGTGCGACCCCACGATCGACCCCACGATGAAAATGCCCTGTTTTGATTTAATGACTTTAAAATTGAAACTTTGCCTTGTTAATTTGGAAATTAATAGGAGATCATCGTATATTATGCTTGCCTCATATGTTTCCTTGATTTTCAGACACTACCACCGCTGAAAATAGAAAATGGCTGGCCGTAGAGCAAGTAGAATGAGACAGAATGTCAACCCATCTCCATGACCTTTGGAGACCCATGACAATGAAGATCAGCAAGGACAAAAAGGAAATATTGGAACTCAACATGCTGCACCTCAGAATGTGCACACCCAAGCCAACCCAACCAACTTACCTGCACCACCTACGGATTTGGCAACTGTAGTGATGAATTTATCACAACAAATACAACATATATAGCAAATGCAAGCTAACATGCACGCTGCTATGGAAATTTCTTTCCCAGTTGCGAACACAACATCTCTACCTGCAGGATAAGCTAGTACAGCACCTGGTGGTAGCAACACTATACCCCAAGAAACGTAAACACTAGCAATACAAGGCCATGTACAAAATCCTGAAGCACCGCAAAGCGAGTACAACCAAGGTAACTATCAATATCAGCCGCCTATGTATGGGGCATATGCTCAGTATTAGCTTGATCACTCCAGACTGATCAAGCGCTTCCTGAAGTTGAAGCCGAAGGAATTCATAGGCAAACCATCAGATCCATTGTGGCCAGCTCACTGGAACAACAAAATTGAAAGAAACTTTATGATGATGACATTAAATGAAGAAGATAAGGTATTATGTGGCACATTTATGTTGAAAGATGACACACACCACCAGTAGAAATCAGCCAGAAGTTATCTATTAACAAAGCATGCCCAATTGACATGGCTTATTTATAAAGAAGCTTTCTTCGAGAAGTATTTTCCAAGGAATTTCAGAGATCAAATGGGAAAGGAGTTTCTAAGTCTGTATCAGGGACAGATGACTGTAGACACATATCAACAGCATTATAAAGAACTATTTTTCTTTGCTCCCTTTAGCATGTAGGAGGAAAATACCAAAACCCGAAGGTTCGTTATGGGACTTAGGGGAAACATCCATGAGCATGTATTGGGATTAGTAAAGAAAATTTTTAATGAAGCGATAAAGATTGCTCGAGTACTAGAATCGAGCCAGAGGGAAAGTAATTTTGCTCGGAACAGAGGTATAAAGAGTGTAAGACCCATGTCAATCTAACCCGGTCTTACCACCTTAAACCAGGTTTACCCATCATGGTCGAGTCAAGTGGACCAAGGGCGTGAAGGAGATCGAGATCCCAGGCATCAAATCGACCCAAAAATACTTAAAAAGAGGGAAGGGTCGCACACCCAGCTAAGCAGGATCGGACCTCCCAAAACAGAAAGTCAGACCCTTAGTTTTGAAGGGAGGGTCAGACAGCTTAAGACCCTAGGGTCGACGGGATCATCGACCCTCCCATCGACCCTCGGTTGGGATTCTTTCCAAATCTCAATGGGACTTATTTAGGATGTTCCTACTCTATTTAAATGACGTCCCTAAGCCACTTTCACTCCTTTCACAACCCTAATCGAATTGAGAGAAAGAGAGGAGAAGGAAAAGAGGAAGAAGAAAGGGAAGGAAGAGAACTCAGCACAAAGGAGAAGAATTTCAGAGGAAAAGTTATCTTCTCAGGTATGGATACTAATTCCATGAGTTTCTACAGACCTTAGGATAGTTATTGGAGAGAGAGTGATCTCGGAGAAACCCAAACCATCCATCCATGGTTAGGTTTTCATGGAAAACCCAAAGAGAATGCATGAAAGCCATCTAGGAGGATGATTCATGGTTTCAGACCATGGAATGAATGTTTAATAGAATGTAGAAGCAAACAATAGGACCCCAAACACAGAAGAATGGATTAAAAAGTAGAAATTAGACCAGAGTGCACCGAGGGTCGCACCCAGGGTCGATGACCATCCGACCCTAGGTGTTTCTGACCATCGACCCTCAGCATTCGGGAAGTCCAGAAAGAGGGGAGGGTCGATAGACCCATCGACCCTAGCATCGACCCTAGTATCGACCCTCAGTTGACAGAATGGTTTTTAAATTCAGAATTTATTCTAATTAAATTATATCGATTTTGTTAGGTCTTCTAGCAATATAATAACATTGTAAAGGTGATTTTAAAGCTTGGAAAAGTATCTTATAGCAAGCTAAGGGGAGGAACCTTAACCCCAAACTAAATTGGTTAATAATAAACTGTTTTCTTCTTTCTTGAGTCCTATGCCATGATTGATTCTATGCGAATATGTTTGTAATGTGCATACAGCATGCCATCCAATATTTCTATTACTTGTTCATGCATATTTACTTTATCGTAACATGATGATGATGATGATGATAGGAATAGGCATGTGCTTGTATGCGTCTAGTTGATGTACCTGATGCGAGCGAGTATCAGGGGAGGTGTGATGAGAATGTCAATAAACGTTAACCTTTGGCGGGTCTCAGCACTTTAGCTCTATCTCTAACTCAAGTATTGTGCATTGGCATCGTCGTATCGCCATTATTTTAGCAGAACTATTATGTCGTAGGGTATCAGGGGAGGTGGTCTCGGTCCTTGTAGTCTCTAACTCTACCCGGGGGCCTTAGCTATATCTCTATGGACATTCTGAGGGATGCTGGGGTGAGGCCTTGGATACACTGTTTGGCATTAGGATTGGTTAGTTGCGAGCCCAGTTTGCAGCCCTCGCCAACAGGGGCTTACGTGTTGGTATGGCACTCTATAGCAATAAACGTAACCTTTGTTATATATTGTTCATGATTGGGTGTATGTGAGTTGACGATAAACGTGATCTTCGGGTAACGTCACACAGTCGTGTATAGAGGCGGAGTCAATAAATGCGACCTTTGGCTACCTCAACCTTTCTATTGCATACTGCAAACTTTAAACCGGACCAAAAATATAAATTGACTTTTTGCATGCATATGTATTGTTGCATTGTTTTGGCTACTCACTGAGCCGTGATGTGTGCTCACCCCTCGACGTCGAATATTTTTAGTTGATGATGCAGGTTATACCGTTGAAGACTATATGAATGCGTCTGCGTATGGAAATGTGGCAGCTATGGAAGCTGGAGCTGAAGATGATACACACGACTCCTCTTGCGAGTGCAACTCATGTGTATTTGATTAGATATTTTATAGGTTTCTTTTATTGCATTTAATAAAGACTTGTATTTGATATTTAAATATTTATGTCTCAGTTGGAAACAGAATAATTTGCTATTAAATTATTGATATCATGTTAGTTCTCAGTTCATTTATTTACAGGATTTCCGCTATTGTGTATTTACTCTGATTATGATTGTGGATGCGTGTAAGTTTGGATAACGCGGGGATAGCCTATTTGAGATCCTGGTTGAACCGTTGGTTATTTAGCGGTTCATCACACCATTCTGAATAGTGCAGAATTGGGGTGTGACAACTTGGTATCAGAGCTTCTCAGGCCTTGCCCGCCAAACTGGCACCCATTCAAGACCATTGTGAACTGAGATAGGATAAATTAAAAGCTTTAATACAAACACATTGTTAGCACCAGTGATGATTGAGACCAAATTTAAAAAGAGAATAATGCATTTATTAAAGGGAAAACAAGTTACATACAATGAGTGAGAGAAACAAAATGTATATACATAACTAAAGTTGAGTACAGTCCACAACCCGAACAGTTACTCTGTAGTATAAGGGAAAAATAAAAGTACAATCAAGAAGCTGGAGGCGAAGGAGGAGGCAGGGCCTCACGATCTCGGTCATAGTCCTCAGCATAGACTCTAGTCAACCAGGCTATCTGAGTCTGGGTCGTCTGTAGACTAGCTGTGAGACCGGCTATCCTCTGATCAGTCGCACGCTGCACCTCTAGGAGCTCTCCCATCCACGCGTCTGATGCGTGCTGAGCAGCCAACAGCTCATCCATCCTCAGATCAGATCTGCACTGAGCATCCCTGATCTCCTGCAGCATCTCCATCATGGCTGAAGGTGGAAGTGAAGGATCAGCCGAATGGAAAGGACCAGCCTCAGGTGCAGGAGCCGCCACAGAAGAAGTACCAACTCCAGCCGCATGTGTAGGTGATGGCGGTGGTATTGACTCAACGTCCATATACATGCAATCGTCATCGTCGAACGGATCCACACGAGCTCTAGCAGCAGCAGTAGCAGCCTCAGCATCAGCCATCTCGACCCGAGTGTGAGGGCGCACCATCGCGTTCCTCTCCTCATCACTAACCTCAGCATATCGCAGCCCCATCTTGCAGATAGCCTCCCAATCTAGAGGCGATGAGTAGGTCTTCTCCTGGATCTTCTCATCTACCAGATCCACCCCCAGACGGGTCAGTAGCACTGTAATCATACGTCCATAGGGTAGATTACCCCTATAACCGGACAATGTAGCACTAATTATCATCCGCATGATGATGTATGGAAGGCAGACGGGTTGTCGAGTGCATATACTGTATATCAGGAACTGGGTCAGTTGAGACACCCTCTCATAGTGCCCACTCTGCGGGATCAGATTATGCTGGATAATCTTGCAGAAGGCCCGTAGAGCTAGACGCAAGTAACAGGCTCTCATCTGCCAACGATCAGGGCGCAACAGCTGGTCGTCGATCTCTGCCCTCATCTCCATCTCAACAAACTGTGGCTCTTCAGGCGCATAGTACACCATGGGGCCATCATAGGGAATGCCCAAAAAGTTGGCCAGTTGTCGATATCAAAAGAGATGTGCACCCCCTTGACGTAACTGGTGATGCGCAACTCCTGACCATGCTCAACGACATTGTAATTCCCCACCACATGGAGATTACAATAGAACTGGCGTACCAAGTCTGGACATGTGCACGCATTGTCTGTGATGACAGGGAGCCACCCCATATCACCAAACGCTCCCTCTACATTGAACAAGGCTAGCTCAGCCAAGTTCACCATGCGACCCCCTTCAACCTTCTTACGGGCATATTCAGCATACTGTGCCTCAGCTTCATTCGAACGGAAGCGAAGTGGATCGCGCACTCTGGGTACTTTGGTACGGGCCATAGTATCTGCAAAATAAGAAAGAAAAAGGAAACAAGGAGTTAGCAGGATAAAAATCCAAAAATTTGATTTAATAACGACGTTGGTCGACCATAAAACCCCATTTCTCACAATACAAGTGGGTATTAGAACTTACGTAGGTTAAAACATGTCCTACAACCCACATACAGTATGAAATTTTAACTGACGAAGCTCAATTTGAAGAAATTCAAGAAAAATCAAAAATTTTAACAAATTAGGGAAAAAAGAGAAAATTTTAAGTTTCTCGATAACCAACCGATGAAACTCAAAAATTTTTGAGGGCTTTCGTTCCTCGAGACACCAATAACAAAAGCCCCCAATAAAAATCAAATTTTTACGGTTGGAAAAAGTTTAATTTGGCAAATATGAGTTAAATGGGTAAAAACCTAGAAAAGAAAACCTAAAAACAGGTAAAGATGAGAGGATATACCTGTAGGGATGACGTGGACGTCGAAACCCAGAGTTAAACCGACAAAAAATAGTAGAGTAGCACTGTAGCAACTCAGAGAGTAGAGACGAGTCAAAACGGAGAAGGAATAGTGAGAAATGACCCAGAATCGGATCTTAAAAATCTGATTTTTGGGCCGAGGGTCGGATAATTCGACTAGAACCATCGACCCTAGGATCGACCCTCCAATCGACCCTCGGCTCTCGCGAACCTGACAGAAAACTAAGGGTCGGAACTGAGGGTCGGACACCCATCGACCCTCGCATCGACCCTCAGCTCTCGAGAAGAACAGGTCATTCCCAGGGTCGGAAACCAAGGATCGGACACATCATCGACCCTCACCAACGACCCTGCATAGAAAAGACAGTATTTTTTTTATAAATGAGCTAGAATTGGAATTGATTATTGGTTAGCATGCCTACATGAAATATAAATGACTTCTCACCTATTTTGATGATTTTCAGGCACCACCAACCACAGAAAAGAATTATGTCCGGACGTAGAGTGACCCGACAGACCCGAAACACAGTCCCATTTCCACCACCAGTGGAGGAGACTAGTCAAGAGAATAACCATGCACCGGGAAATCCAGAACCGGTAAACCCTACAAATTTGCTAGCTCCACCACCCGAGCTAACAACAGTGGTGATGAATCTGGCACAACAGCTGCAGCAGATGCAACACGCGCAGGCTCAGATGCAGGTTGCCATGGGAATAATGTTTCAAGCCACTCAAGCTGCACCCATGCACACAGGACAAGCCAGTGCAGCACCAGTGGGTAACCACCCAGCTCCTCTGACACCTCAGCAACCGGTTGCACAGATTCCAGTGCAGGTTCCAGAAGAAGCTCAAGGGAATTACCAGTATCCACCCCATATGTTTGGGGCAAACCCCCAGAATCAGTTGGACCACTCCCGACTAGTGGAGAGATTTTTGAAGATGAAACCCATAGAATTCAACGGCAAGCCGTCTGATCCATTGTGGCCAGCACACTGGATAGACGAAATGGAGAGAAACTTCATCATGATGACTATTACAGAGGAAGAGAAAGTACTATGCGCCACCTTCATGCTCAAGGGCGACGCACACCATTGGTGTAAATCCACGAAGACCTATCGACTGACCAAGCACGCCCTACTGACATGGGATATATATAAAGAAGCCTTCTTTGAGAAATATTTTCCACGGAGCTTCAGAGATTCGATGGAGAAGGAGTTCTTGAGTCTTTATCAGGGACAGATGTCAGTGGATGCGTACCAACAGCATTATGAAGAGCTGTTTTTCTTCGCACCACTGAGTATGCAAGAAGAAGAAACTAAAACCCGTAGGTTTGTCACGGGACTAAGAGGAAGCATCAGAGAACACGTTCTGGGCTTAGAAAAGAGAATTTATAATGAAGCTGTCCAGATTGCTCGAGTTATAGAATCGAGCCAGAAGGAGAGTTATTTTACTCAGAACAAAGGCATCAAAAGGCCAGCCGGAAACTCCTACAACGGAGGCAATAACAGGACGTATAAGCCTTTCCGTCCTCAGAATATTACTGCTGCAACCAAGACTACTCCAGCAGCTCAACCTCAGCCAAAGCCGAATTGTGAAGTCCTGAAGTGTTTCAACTGCAATCAACCGGGACATATGGCAAGGGAGTGCCTAAAGCCCAAGAAACAATTCCATCAGCGACGTGTATTTGCTGTTACATCCGAGGATGCGGCCGCATCACCCGATGTGGTCACAGGTATGACTGAAACATTTAAAGTTAAAATTACATTGAATGAGCATGTAGACTAAGTAAAAATAAATCACGGGTATTGTACCTACAAATGGCATACCTGCCAGAGTACTCTTCGATTCCGGAGCTACTCATTCATTTATATCTGTGTCATTTGGAAAGAAGATAAACTTACCCATCAAGACATTAGACTACAAATTACTTGTACGGTCACCAATGGGGTTAAAAGTGGAACTAGAGAAAGGTTATGGACCATGTCCAGTTCTCATTGGGGAACAGATTTTAGATGCAACATTGATATGACTTGAGATGGCAGACTTCGATGTCATCTTAGGAATGGATTGGTTAGCTCGGCATTCTGCAAATCTGTTATGCGCCGAGAAGAAGTTAACATTCAAAGTCAAGGAAGGGGCAGAGTTCAGTTTCTCGGGAACCAAACTTCCCCAAAGACGCAAGCTCATACTTTCAGCATTAAAGGCTAAGAAGTGCCTTGAGAAGGGAGCAGTCGGGTATCTAGTATCCGTGGTCGACCTAACCAAGGAAGCGCCACGAATGGAAGATATTGATGTCGTGCGTGACTATCCTGACGTATTTTCAGAGGAACTATCCGGATTACCACCCGACCGTGCCACAGAGTTTGTAATAGACCTGATACCTGTAGCCGCACCAGTATCAAAAGCACCTTATATAATGGCTCCTACTGAACTGAAGGAATTAAAAGTGCAATTACAAGAACTGCTGGACAAGGGTTATATTCGACCCAGTATATCTCCATGGGGGGCACCGGTCGCTTCGTGAAAAAGAAGGATGGTTGCGTTCGATTATGTATCGACTATCGGGAATTGAATAAACTGACAATCAAGAATCGATATCCACTACCCAGGATCGATGACTTGTTCGATCAGTTACAAGGAGAAAAAGTATTTTCTAAGATCGATCTTCGATCGGGTTACCATCAGCTGAAGATTAAAGAAGGTGATATTCCGAAGACAGCATTCAGGACCAGATATGGACATTATGAATTTTTGGTTATGTCATTCGGATTAACCAATGCCCCGGCAACGTTCATGGAACTTATGAACCGAGTTTTCCACGATATGTTGGATACGTCGGTTATAGTATTTATTGATGATATATTGGTATACTCCAAGGACAAAGAAACCCATGTCAAGAACCAAAACGCAGCCCTACAACGTTTAAGGAAAGAGAAACTATATGCCAAATTTTCTAAGTGTGATTTTTGGCTAAGTGAAGTCGCATTCCTAGGCCATGTAGTATCCGCTGAAGGAATCAAAGTGGACCCCAGCAAAATCGAGGCTATTGTGAAGTGAGAAGCACCAAAGAGCATTTCAGAAATTAGAAGTTTTCTGGGTCTAGCTGGTTATTATCGGAGATTCATAGAAGACTATTCTCGGATTGCCGTACCTCTCACCAGTTTGACTAAGAAAGGTGAAAAGTTTGTGTGGACTGACAAATGTGAGAAGAGCTCCAGACATTGAAGGCCAGATTGATATCCGCCCCGATTTTAACCATTCCCGTTCCAGGACAGACATTTACTTTATACACTGATGCATCGGGATTGGGATTAGGATGTGTGCTTATGCATGGAGAACAGGTAATTGCTTATGCGTCAAGACAGTTGAAGGTACATGAGAAAAATTATCCCACTCATGATTTGGAGCTAGCGGCAGTAGTACATGCTGTCAAGATATGGAGACATTATTTATATGGGGAGAAATTCTAGATTAAGTCGGACCATAAAAGTCTTACTTATTTATTTAATCAAAAGGAGTTGAATATGAGACAAAGAAGATGGCTGGAATTATTGAAAGACTATGATTGTGATATCCAGTATCATCCAGGAAAAGCGAACGTGGTAGCGGATGCATTGAGCAGAAAAGCAATGATAAAATCTCAAGGAGAAGTCAGCACGACTGCAGCAATGTGTACTACCGGAATAGTGTTCAATCACGGCAACGAGCAGTATGTGATAGATACAACAGATGAATCAGCCAACCAAGGGTTTATTCATCGGTTTTCGAATATGTTCGCGGCATTGAAGATTATACCAGATATAGTGGATGAAGTAAAGATAGCTATCAAAGCAGATCCTTATCTGAGAACAGTACAAGAAGATATTGAGAAAGGTAGGACTAACCCTGAGTTCACCTTGGATGACGAAAGGTACTGAAATACAAAGGAAGAATATGTGTACCCGAAATAGAAAATATGGACATTAGACACCGACTGATGAAAGAAGCCCATACCACCATCCATTCGATACATCCTGGAAGTACAAAAATGTATCATGATCTGAAGAAATTATATTGGTGGAGGGGAATGAAAGCAGATGTAGCCAAGTTCGTGTCTCAATGCCTTAATTGTCAGAAAGTAAAGGCTGAACGACAAAGACCCGCAGGACTGTTACAGCCACTATCGGAACCAGCATGGAAATGGGACTGCATCACTATGGACTTCGTCACAGGGCTACCATTGACTCCTAGAGTAGTTGACGCAGTTTGGGTGATTGTGGACCGTCTGACTAAGACAGCTCGCTTCATACTGATACGACCCCAATATACACTCGAAAGGTTAGCAAAGCTGTATGTGGATAATATTGTTCGATTACATGGTGTTCCAGAAAGCATTGTGTCCGATAGAGATCCACGATTTACTTCCAAATTTTGGGAAGGATTGCAAAAGGCGATGGGTACAACGTTGAAGTTCAGTACTGCATTCCACCCACAGACAGATGGACAGTCAGAGCGTACAATTCAGATTCTAGAAGATATGCTACGAGCATGTGTAATTGATTTCAAAGGATCATGGGACGAAAAGTTACCATTGATCGAGTTCGCCTATAACAACAGCTATCAGGCTACTATACAGATGTCACCTTATGAAGCAATGTATGGCAGGAAGTGTCGAACTCCTTTGTTTTGGAATGAGGTTGGAGAACGTAGTATTGTTGGACCGGAATTTGTTGAAGAGACTTGTCGAGTGGTCGACATCATCAAGGAAAGATTGAAAACAGCTCAGAACCGTCAGAAGCAATATGCAGACACTCGACGAAGAGATCTAGAGTTCGCCGCAGGTGATAAATTATTTTTGAAGGTATCGCCTATGCGAGGATTGAAGAGGCTCGGACAGAAAGGGAAACTAAGTCCAAGATATGTCGGGCCGTATGAAATTCTAGCTAAGCGTGGAAAAGTAGCTTATCAGTTAGCACTACCACCATCTATGTCAAGTGTACATGACGTATTTCACATTTCTCTATTGAAAAAGTATGTCAAGGACCCAATGCATGTTTTGACAGTGGATTTGCCAGAATTGACTGATGATTTGACATTTGAAGTAACACCAACAGAAATCACTAGTCGAAAGGTTCAACGTCTACGCAACAGAGATATCTACTATGTTAAGTTCATATGGAAAAGTAGAGACATGGAAGAGATTACATGGGAAGAAAAAAATGCTATGAGAAAGCAATACCCTTACTTATTTGATTCAGAAGGTACGTACAATTTCGAGGTTGAAATTCTTATAAGTTGGGGGGACTTGTAAGACCCGTGTCAATCTAACCCGGTCTTACCACCTTGAACCAGGTTTACCCATCATGGTCGAGTCAAGTAGACCAAGGGCGTGAAGGAGATCGAGATCCCAGGTATCAAATCGACCCAAAAACACTTAAAAAGAGGGAAGGTTCGCACACCCAGCTAAGCAGGGTCAGACCGTCTAAAACAGAAAGTCAGACCCTCAGTTTTGAAGGGAGGGTCGGACAGCTTAAGACCCTAGGGTCGATGGGATCATCGACCCTCCCATCAACCCTCGGTTTCTGCCTAATATAGAAATTAAGAAATTTCCTAATTTTCGATTGGGATTCTTTCCAAATCCCAATGGGACTTATTTAGGATGTTCCTACTCTATTTAAAGGACGTCCCTAAGCCACTTTTACTCCTTTCACAACCCTAATCGAATTGAGAGAAAGAGAGGAGAAGGAAAAGAGGAAGAAGAAAGGGAAGGAAGAGAACTTAGTACAAAGGAGAAGAATTTCAGAGGAAAAGTAATCTTCTCAGGTATGGATACTAATTCCATGAGTTTCTACAGACCTTAAGATAGTTATTGGAGAGAGAGTGATCTCGGAGAAACCCAAACCATCCATCCATGGTTAGGTTTTCATGGAAAACCCAAAGAGAATGCATGAAAGCAATCTAGGAGGATGATTCATGGTTTCAGACCATGGAATGAATGTTTAATGGAATGTAGAAGCAAACAATAGGACCCCAAACACGAAGAATGGATTAAAAAGTAGAAATTGGACTAGAGTGCACCGAGGGTCGCACCCAGGGTCGATGACCATCCGACCCTTGGGGTTTCTGACCATCGACCATCAGCATTCGGGAAGTCCAGAAAGAGGGGAGGGTCGATAGACCCATCGACCCTAGCATCGACCCTAGTATCGACCCTCAGTTGACAGAATGATTTTTAAATTCAGAATTTATTCTAATTAAATTCTATCGATTTTATTAGGTCTTCTAGCAATATAATAACATTGTAAAGGTGATTTTAAAGTTTGGAAAAGTATCTTATAGCAAGCTAAGGTGAGGAACCTTAACCCCAAACTAAATTGGTTAATAATAAACTGTTTTCTATTTCTTGAGTCATATGCCATGCTTGATTCTATGTGAATAGGTTTGTAATGTGCATACAGCATGCCATCCAATATTTCTATTACTTGTTCATGCATATTTACTTTATTGTTTATAACATAATCATGATGATGATGATAGGAATAGGCATGTGCTTGTATGTGTGTGGTTGATGTACTTGATGCGAGCGAGTATCAGGGGAGGTGTGATGAGAACGTCAATAAACGTTAACCTTTGGCGGGTCTCAGCACTTTAGCTCTATCTCTAACTCAAGTCTTGTGCATTGGCATCGTCCTATCGCCATTACTTTAGCAGAACTATTATGTCGTAGGGTATCAGGGGAGGTGGTCTCGATCCTTGTAGTCTCTAACTCTACCGGGGGGGGCTTAGCTCTATCTCTATGGACATTCTGAGGGATGCTGGGGTGAGGCCTTGGATATACTGTTTGGCATTAGGATTGGTTAGTTGCGAGCCCAGTTTGCAGCCCTCGCCAACAGGGGCTTACGTGTTGGTATGACACTATATAGTAATAAACGTAACCTTTGTTATATATTGTTCATGATTGGGTGCATGTGAGTTGACGATAAACGTGATCTTCGGGTAACGTCACACAGTCGTGTATAGAGGCGGAGTCAATAAACGCGACCTTTGGCTACCTCAACAATTCTATTGCATACTGCAAACTTTAAATCGGACCAAAGATAAAAATTGACTTTTTGCATGCATATGTATTGTTGCATTGTTTTGGCTACTCACTGAGCCGTGATGTGTGCTTACCCTTCGACATCGAATATTTTTAGTTGATGATGCATGTTATACCGTTAAAGACTATATGAATGCGTCTGCATATGGAAACGTAGCAGCTATGGAAGCTGGAGCTGAAGATGATACACACGACTCCTCTTGCGAGTGCAACCCGTGTGTATTTGATTAGATATTTTATAGGTTTGTTTTATTGCATTTAATAAAGACTTGTATTTGATATTTAAATATTTATGTCTCAGTTGGAAATAGAATAATTTGCTATTAAATTATTGATATCATCTTAGTTCTCAGTTCATTTATTTACAAGATTTCTGCTATTGTGTATTTACTCTGGTTATGATTGTGGATGCGTGTAAGTTTGGATAACGCGGGGATAGGCTATTTGAGATCCTGGTTGAACCGTTGGTTATTTAGCGGTTCATTACACCATTCTTAATAGTACGGAATTGGGGTGTGACAAAGAGGCCTAATGGAAATACATACAACGTAGGGAACTCAAAGACATTTAAACCCTTCCGTACTCAAGGATTCAATGCTGCAGCCAAGAGTACCCCAACAACCCCTCTACAAAAGCAAAGTAGTGTTAAATGCTTCAATTGTGATCAAGTAGGACATTATTCAAGGGAGTGTCCTAAGCTAAGGAAGCCACTACAGCAAGGAAAGGTTTATGCAGTTACTTTTAAGGATGCTGTCCCATCACCTGATGTGGTCATAGGTATGACCTAAATTGTTTATTTTGTACTACCTTGTGTGAGCATATAGACTAAATTAAATCAAATCACAGGTATCGTACCTATTAATAGCTTACATGCTAGAGTAATCTTTGACTCTGGAGCTACTCATTCTTTTATATCTGTGTCTTTTGGAAAGAAGTTAAATCTACCCCTCAGACCTTTAGACTGCAAACTATTTGTACGATCACCTATGGGATTAGAAGTGGAACTAGGCAAAGGTTATGGACCATGTCCAGTTCTTATTGGCGAGAAGATTTTGGAGGCAACCTTATTCCAACTCGAGATGGCAGACTTTGATGATATCTTGGGAATGGATTAGTTAGCTCTGCACTCCGTAAACCTATTATGTGCGGAAAAGAAAATGACATTTAAAGACAAGGAAGGGGCAGAGTTTAGTTTTGTGGGAACCATACTTCTCCGTAAATGAAAACTCATTCTCTCTGCATTAAAGGCTAGAAAATACCTCGAGAAAGGAGGAATTGGATACCTATTGTAAGACCCGCATGCCACGAACCCGGCCTAACCTTACATTTCGTGTCGGGACCCGTCTACATATCATGGTCGAGCCAAGTGGACCAAGTGTGTGAAGAAACCCAAGACCCAATATGAAAATGTACCCAAAAACGGTCAAAATGAGGGTAGGGTCGCATGTTTTAACAGGCAGGTCTGACCCTCCCATCGACCCTCACCATCGACCCTCAACCATGGGTCGCAGGGTCTATGAGTTGTTCGACCCTCCCATCGACCCTCACCATCGACCCTCGGCATTCGGGAAAAATAGCACGAACCAAAAATTGAGAAACCTTCCTAATTTCAATTGGAACCTTTCCTAAACTCAATGGGACTTATTTTGGGAGGTTTTTCCCTATAAATAGGACGTCCCTAAGCCTCTTTCACTCCTTTTACAACCCTAATTGGATTGAGAGAAAGAGAAGAGAAGGAAGAGAAGAAGAGAAGGAAAACTTGAAGAAAAGGCAAAAGAAGAAGAGGAAATTCAGAGGAGCTCTGAATCTCAGCAAACCTAAGGTATGAATACGTTTTCCATGATTTATTTAAGACTTTAGAATGGTTTATGAAGAGGGTATGACTTAGAACAAACCCAAATCATCCATCAATGGTTTCGTTTCAATGGAAACCATGGAGGAGATCATTAAAACCATGTAGGTGAATAAAGTATAGTTCTAAACCATAGAACATGTATAGAATGGATTGTGGAAGTAAGCCATAGGACCTAACCATGAAAGAGATAATGAAATCTGATATTTTCGACTCAAACCATGGAGGGTCGCACCTAGGGTCGATGGCAGATCCGACCCAACATCGACCCTCAGTGTTCGGGAAGTTCAGATAAGGGGGAGGGTCGCACCCAGGGTCGATCATGACTCCGACCCTACCTCCGACCCTCAGTTAACAGAATGGTATTAAAACCTAGAATAAATTCTAATTAAATTTTATCGACTTTGTTAGGTCTTCTAGCATTATAATAACATTATAAAGGTGACTCTAAAGCTTGGGAGAGTATCTATTAGCAAGCTAAGGTGAGGAAACAGAACTTTAAACTAATTGGTTAATAACAAACTGTTTTCTATTTCTTGAGTCCAATGCCATGCTTGATTTTATGCGAATATGTTTGTAATGTGCATACAGCAAGCCATCCAATATTTTTATTACTTGTTCATGCATATTTACTTTATTGTTTATAACATGATGATGATGATGATGATGATGATAGGAATAGGCATGTGCTTGTATGTGTGTGGTTGATGTACTTGATGCGAGCAAGTATCAGGGGAGGTGTAATGAGAATGTCAATAAACGTTAACCTTTGGCGGGTCTCAGCACTTTAGCTCTATCTCTAACTCAAGTCTTGTGCATTAGCATCGTCGTATCGCCATTACTTTAGCAGAACTATTATGTCGTAGAGTATCAGGGGAGGTGGTCTCGGTCCATGTAGTCTCTGACTCTACCGGGGGGCCTTAGCTCTATCTCTATGGAAATTCTGAGGGATGCTGGGGTGAGGCCTTGGATACACTGTTTGGCATTAGGCTTGGTTAGTTGCGAGCCCAGTTTGCAGCCCTCGCCAACAGGGGCTTACGTGTTGGTATGGCACTATATAGCAATAAACGTAACCTTTGTTATATAATGTTAGTGATTGGGTGCATGTGAGTTGACGATAAATGTGATCTTCGGGTAACGTCACACACTCGGGTATAGAGGCGGAGTCAATAAACGCGACCTTTGACTACCTAAATCTTTCTATTGCATACTGCAAACTTTAAACCGGACCAAAGATATAAATTGATTTTTGCATGCATATGTATTGTTGCATTGTTTTGGCTACTCACTGAGCTCAAGTTGGAGAGCTGACCCTCGCGGGTGCAATTCGTTTTAGTTTCTGATATTGCAGGTACTATGATTGAAGATTATGTCTACTTACCAACATATGCACGGATGGAGGCTATGAATGAGCAAGCTGTGGAGAACGAACATGGTTCGTTACGCGAGCGTTTCAGCGATGGATACGTTTAGCGTTTTGTTTTCGTGTTCGGATATTGTAATATGTATTAAGTTATGTTTTGGTTACTTGGAAATAAATAGAATATTAATTATTTATCATGTTTAGACCTCAGTTCATTATCTGTAAGACTTCTGCTATTTATTTTATTACCTCTGATTAATGTGGAATGTGTTTTGGTTTATCATATATGGGATAGCCTATTTTGAGATCCTGGTTGAACCGTTGGTTTATTGACGGTTCATCACACCATTCCGAATGGTGCGGAATTGGGGTGTGACAACTTGGTATCAGAGCTCTCGTAGGCCTTACCCATTAAACCTGAGTACTTCCACTAGAGTCCATGAACTGAGTTAGGATAAATTAAAAAGCTTTAATACAACAAACCATAAGCACCTGTGTTGGTTGAGACAGAACTTAAACAAGACAATAATGTACATATAAAAGGTGGAACCATATATATACACTCACATAGAAAGAGAAGACCAAAAATAATCCTAATAAACAAACAATTTAGGGTATTATCTATAAGTTGGGTAGTTCCAAGTATACAAGGATATAGTACAGTAGCAAGAAGGGAGCATCTGTATAGCAGAAAATTGGAATACCGAGTTGGTACTCACAAGATGTGAAACTCGATGTAGGACAGAGGAAGAAGGAAAATGGCTAGTAATGCCAAAACCCTGTAGAGGTAAAGGGAATGATCTCGGGCTAAATCCAACAGAGATAAGAGAATAATGGCCAAACATTAAGAATAAGAGCAACTATAAAGAAGATAAAGTTATACTCCGGGTGGCATGGAAACTCAGAGTGAGATCCACCACAAGTTGATCCATTACCCGCTGAGCATTAAGAAGAGGTTGCAACTTGACCCCACCACTATCAGGGTCGAGAATGGATAATGAAAACTCATCTGAGTAGATAATCAGACTGTATCAAATTAAAAGAGTGAACAATCGGGCCACTCCAACCAACCACCTGGACTACCAAATACCTTGGCTATGGTTGTAATAAACTTGGCCCAATAAAATACAAGAGCAACAATAGATGAGACCGACTATGCAAGTTGCTATGTGAATTACAACCCAAGTTGTCGATGCCACATCAACACCTCCGAGTCAAACCAAGTATGGTACCAATTGGTAGCAACACTGTACCCCAACACCTGTTAACTATAACACAGTGCTTACCATACAGTAAGTCCTAGTAATGCATACCCCAGTGCAGAAGTTTGACACACAATAAGCAGTGTATCAAGGTGGTTACCCTTATCAGCCACCGAAGTATGGGATAATTGCATTATGACGGAATGATCTGACCAAGGATCGAAGAATATTTTCTGAAGACGAAGCCTTAAACGTTTTCAGTAGAGGATCAAATCCAATCGTGGCCATATAACTGGATATGATTATATAGGTTGCGGTGCATTATTGATTTACTCTTATGATTATAGAGGATGCACATACCAGATTTTAAATTTGCATGTCTTGACAGGATACCTTCTTGATTTACCTGTCAATTGGAGTTACATATATTGTTTCTTTAGTATTAGTCTTGATTATACCAATCTGCACCATTCTCATGATCGACAACATGAACAGAGATACGAACTGAATGAATAGTTAAATATTTAATCGGATTGAGCGTACATCTTCTGATTTATACCTGATTTATGTACAAAATTTTCTCCAGATTATACCTAATTTACTGATGTGCGAAATCTTTCTCCAGATTTACTCCTGTAGTGCCTCGACCAATGGCATTATATATACTCAATAGAACCTGTAACCATGAGGTCAAGAACTGTAGAACCTCTATTTTCATATATTTGGACCACCGTGTAATTTAATAATCTTTTGATGCCGGTTGGATTACCATAGATTTACTCTTGATCCTTGAAACCTAGATTCGCTAGATAAAGCAAGTGGTTGTCATTATGATAATTAAAAGAAGGAAAAGAATTATTTTGGATGCACATTCTGATTCATAAACTCCCTGATCATTGTTGATAAAGATGTGTAGTGATAATGGAATTATTGGAAGAAAGATGATGGGATTCAAATTAAATACTATAGCCAATGAACCTCAGATAAAGTAATTGAGAATCTATTTTTAGATTTCTAAATGGGTGGATATGAACCATGTCTATAAAAGAGTGCATGAGCAAAAAGTGAAAACTATCAAGAGTAACTAGGAAAGAGTAGATAGCACTCAAGTAAAGTTAAAGATGGTTATATCGGTATGAATTTTAACAAGATAGAAGATTCCTAAAGGCAAATTTAAGAGTGGATATAAGGATAACGTCATGGCATAAGTAGTACTCGATTTAATAAAATGATAATTGAGTTATGCCCAATGTTGAGGGATATGATTAAGTAAAGACCAAAACGGTTTGGCTGAATTAATAAATTTATAAGCATATACCCTAATGCTTATAGATAGACTTGGGATATGAAGTAATAGTCACAAGGTATGTTTCGAGGTATATGGAAGAAAGAGCAAGGTAGAACAGCAAGGATAAAAGAAATACAAGCTAATGAGTGCAATATGAGATTTTGATGATAGTCTTTAAAAAATCAAAAGAGATGAAGGAACTAGACAAGCTCTTAAGACCTTTACATCAGATTTTTCTAGTTCAAGAACTTTTGGACTAAATGTTGTTTTAGTTGAGTGTTATGAACAAGGATTGAATCATATTAATGGATGGATGAAATTTGGACGCAACCTAATTAGAATTAAGATGGCAGACTTTAACGTCATCTTGGGGATAGACTGGTTGTCTCAACACTCTACAAGTGATTATGTGCAGAAAAGAGGTTATCATTCAAGAATAAAAGACGACATATAATTTAGTATTATTGGAAGTATGTTGCCTAGGAAGCGAAAGCTGATCTTCTCTATGCTAAAGGCGAAGAGATGCTTTGAAGAGAAATGAGTTGAATATATGGTATCTGTGGTATACGTTACCAATGAAGCACCACAGATGACAGATATTGATGTGAGGCATAAATTCCCTGATGTGTTTCCAGGAGACTTACCGGGTTATCACCTGATCGTGCGACCGAGTTTGTCATCGACTTGTTACCAAGGACGATACTCATGTCAAAAGCACCTGTACAGTAGCTTCTATGGAGTTAAAGGGATTGAGACGCAATTACAACAGTTATTAGACAAGGATTCTAATTGGCTAAGTATTGCATCATGGGAAGTGCCAATGCAATTCATGAAGAAGAAGGATGGTAGTGTTGTTTGCGTATAGACTACCGGAAACTAAACAAGCTTACAGTCAAGAATCGATATCTACTACCTTAGATCGATGACGTGTTTAAACAGTTGCAAGGAGCAAAGGTATTTTCTTCAGTCAAGATATCATCAGCTGAAGAATTTTGGACAGAAATATCTCAAGGATAGCCTTTAGAATCGGGATTGGACATTATGAGTTCTCGATTATAACGTTTGGATTAACCAATGCCCTTACGTCTCTATGGAACTGATGAACTGGGTGTTTCATGACCTGTTGGACACGTTGGTCATCGTTTCTATAGATGATATTTTGGTTTATTCCAAGAATGAAGCAACTCATACAATGGATTTTAGAACACCGTCACAACAGCTGAGAAGGGAAAAGCTTTATGCCAATTCCAAGAAATATGAGACCTGATTAAACAAAGTGATCTTCTTAGATCATGTAGCATCATAAAAAGGGATTAAAGTGGACCATATTAAGATAGAAGCAATTGTAGGGTGAGAAACACCTGAAGAATATTGCAGAGATCAGAAGTTTCTTGGGTTAGCTGGTTATTACAGACGATTGTTGGAGGACCACTCTAAGATCGCAATACCTTTTACCAAGCTAACCAGGAAGGAGATGAGCTTAATTGGACTGACAAGTGTGAAGAATGTTTCTAGATTCTAAGGTAAGGTTGATAGCAACTGCCATCTTGATTATTTCGGTACCAAGGGAACCTTTTAATGTTTTAAGAAAACTGAAAAAGCCACATTGAAGCTTTCGGATTGGATCTAGGATGTGGGTTGATGTAAGGTAAATAAACAATTTCATATGCTTTAAGAAAACTGAAAGAGCATGAGAAGAGTTACCCAACTCATGATTGGAGTAGACAATTGTGATTCATGCAATCAAAACTTGGAGACATTATTTAAACGGAGAAGAATTTTATATTTGATCGGATTACAAGTGTTTTATTTATCTCTTCATTAGAAAGAGTTGAACATGAGGATAAGGAGATGGTTAGAATACTTGAAGGATTAATATTGTGATATTTAATGTCACCAGAGCAAAGCTAATGTAGTAGCTAAGGCCTTAAGCAAAAAGGGAAATTATGAAGTCCAAGGAAGGACCCAGTATAAATGCTGCCTTATGTTCCGCAGCAACAGATTCAGATTGGGAAGAAGAGTAACTTATAATAGAAGCTAGTGACGATCAAATTGAGCGAGAATTTATGGATGAACTTATGGAGCAATAATTCGGTTACGTTGGGGCATTAAAGATCATCTCTAAATTGATGGATTAACTAAAAGTAGCAATTTTGCTAGATTTGTATATAAGAACAATGCAAGAAGATTTAGAGAAAGAAAAACCCAAACCTAACTTACTTTGGATGTGGACACGGTACTCAGATACAAAGGTAGATTCTGAATACCTGAAGATAAAGACTCGGATATCATGAAGAGGATAATGATAAGAGCCCATTGTACTCCATATTCAGGACATCCTGGAGTACCAATATGTATCATGACCTGAAGAGATAACAAATGTGGCTTAGTGCGTGTTCCAGTGTCTGAATTATCAGCAAGTAAAAGCTACAAGACAAAGACCACCATGGCTCACAATAAAAACTATCGGAGCCAGTCTGAAAGTGGAACTGCATTACAATGAACTATGTCAATGGTATACCATTGATCGGTTGACGCAGTTTGGGTGATTGTTGATCGCCTTATGAAGATAGCTCATTCCATTGCTATACGACCCCGGTATGCTTTGGAGCGGCTAACTGAGCTATATATGGATAATATTGCGTGATTGAATGGTATGCATGAGAGCTTAGTGTCGGTCAGAGGCTTATGCTTTATTTCAAAGTTTTGGGAGGATCTACAGAAAATAATGGAAACAAAGTTGAAGTTTAGTACTGCACTTTACCTCAAACCGACGGACAGTCGGAGCGGACTATACAGATCCTAAGAGATATGCCCCGAGCTTGTGAAATTGATTTCAAGGAGCTTGAGTTGAGAAGTCACCGTGAATTGAAGTTTTTATTAAGCTACCATGTAAATGTTACCTATAAAGCATGGTAAGGTAGAAATGTCAAACCCCTCAGTTTTGGAATGAAGTCGGTGAATGAAGAATTTTAAGACCTAAGTCTATGGAGAAAAACTATCGAGTGGTAGAAAAAGGGGCAGGATAGCTCAAGATGTCAGAAGAGATACCAAGACCTTGAGTTCGCCATAAGGGACAAATGTTCTTGAAGAAATCACTTATGCGTAGTTTGAAACGATTAGACAAGAAAGGGAAGTAGTATTCTATATATGCGTCGAATCTTATAAACTCTAGAGAGACGTAGAAAGGTTGCATATAAATTAGCATTACCGCTATCCATGTCTAGTGTGCATGATGTATTTCGTGTGTCTCTATTGAAGAAGTACATTGGAGATCAATATCAAAAGTATTGACCACGGAATCACTGGATTAAATAGAAGATTTAACTATTGAAGTGGTACCAGTCTAGTTCACTAGTTGAAAGGTATAACACCTTAAAAACTGGGTATCAATTATACGAAGATAATCTGACGAAGACGATACGTGGAGGAGATTGCATGGGAGGAAGAAGATGAAATGCGGACGTAGAATTTCCACCTGAATTCAAATTTTGAGGACAAAAATTATTTTAAGGACGGGGGAGTTGTAAGATCCGTACTTTCAAATTTCGAGGATGAAATTTTTTTTAAGAATGGTGGAGTTGTAAGACCCGCACGCCATGAACCCGGCCTAACCTTACATTTTGTGTCGGGACCCATCTACATATCATGGTCGAGCCAAGTGGACCAAGTGTGTGAAGAAACCCAAGACCCAATATGAAAATTTACCCAAAAACAGTCAAAATGAGGGTAGGGTCGCATGTTTTAACAGGCAGGTCTGACCCTCCCATCGACCCTCACCATCGACCCTCAACCATGGGTCGGAGTGTCTATGAGTTGTTCGACCCTCCCATCGACCCTCACCATCAACCCTCGGCATTCAGGAAAAACAGCACGGACCGAAAATTGAGAAATCTTCCTAATTTCAATTGGAACCTTTCCTAAACTCAATGGGACTTATTTTGGGAGGTTTTGCCCTATAAATAGGACGTCCCTAAGCCTCTTTCACTCCTTTTACAACCCTAATTGGATTGAGAGAAAGAGAAGAGAAGGAAGAGAAGAAGAGAAGGAAAACTTGAAGAAAAGGCAAAAGAAGAAGAGGAAATTCAGAGGAGCTCTGAATCTCAGCAAACCTAAGGTATGAATACGTTTTCCATGATTTATTTAAGACTTTAGAATGGTTTATGAAGAGGGTATGACTTAGAACAAACCCAAATCATCCATCAATGGTTTCGTTTCAATGGAAACCATGGAGGAGATCATTAAAACCATGTAGGTGAATAAAGTATAGTTCTAAACCATAGAACATGTATAGAATGGATTGTGGAAGTAAGCCATATGACCTAACCATGAAAGGGAGAATGAAATCTGATATTTTTGACTCAAACCATGGAGGGTCGCACCTAGGGTCGATGGTAGATCCGACCCTAGCATCGACCCTCAGTGTTCGGGAAGTTCAGATAAGGGGGAGGGTCACACCCAGGGTCAATCATGACTCCGACCCTACCTCCGACCCTCATTAACAGAATGGTTTTAAAACCTAGAATAAATTCTAATTAAATTTTATCGACTTTGTTAGGTCTTCTAGCAATATAATAACATTATAAAGGTGACTCTAAAGCTTGGGAGAGTATCTATTAGCAAGCTAAGGTGAGGAAACATAACTTTAAACTAATTGGTTAATAACAAACTGTTTTCTATTTCTTGAGTCCAATGCCATGCTTGATTCTATGCGAATATGTTTGTAATGTGCATACAGCATGCCATCCAATATTTTTATTACTTATTCATGCATATTTACTTTATTGTTTATAACATGATGATGATGATGATGATGATGATGATAGGAATAGGCATGTGCTTGTATGTGTGTAGTTGATGTACTTGATGCGAGCAAGTATCAGGGGAGGTGTAATGAGAATGTCAATAAACGTTAACCTTTGGCGGGTCTCAGCACTTTAGCTCTATCTCTAACTCAAGTCTTGTGCATTAGCATCGTCGTATCGCCATTACTTTAGCAGAACTATTATGTCGTAGAGTATCAGGGAAGGTGGTCTCGGTCCTTGTAGTCTCTGACTCTACCGGGGGGCCTTAGCTCTATCTCTATGCACATTCTGAGGGATGCTGGGGTGAGGCCTTGGATACACTGTTTGGCATTAGGATTGGTTAGTTGCGAGCCCAGTTTGCAGCCCTCGTCAACAGGGGCTTACGTGTTAGTATGGCACTATATAGCAATAAACGTAACCTTTGTTATATAATATTCATGATTGGGTGCATGTGAGTTGACGATAAACGTGATCTTCGGGTAACGTCACACACTCGTGTATAGAGGCGGAGTCAATAAACGCGACCTCTGGCTACCTAAACCTTTCTATTGCATACTGCAAACTTTAAACCGGACCAAAGATATAAATTGATTTTTGCATGCATATGTATTGTTGCTTTGTTTTGGCTACTCACTGTGCTCAAGTTGGAGAGCTGACCCTCGCGCGTGCAATTCTTTTTAGTTTCTGATATTGCAGGTACTATGATTGAAGATTATGTTTACTCGCCAACATATGCACGGGTGGAGGCTATGAATGAGCAAGCTGTAGAGAACGAACATGGTTTGTTACGCGTGCGTTTCAGCGATGGATACGTTTAGCGTTTAGTTTTCGTATTCGGATATTGTAATATGTATTAAGTTATGTTTTGATTACTTGGAAATAAATGGAATATTAATTATTTATCATGTTTAGACCTCAGTTTATTATCTGTAAGACTTCCGCTATTTATTTTATTACCTCTGATTAATGTGGAATGTGTTTTGGTTTATCATATGTGGGATAGCCTATTTTGAGATCCTGGTTGAACTGTTGGTTTATTGACGGTTCTTCACACCATTCTGAATGGTGCGGAATTGGGGTGTGACATCTAGTATCCGTGGTTGACCTCACCAAGGAATCACCACGAACGGAGCAGATTGAAGTTGTGCATGAATTTTTAGATGTATTTCCTAAGGAACTACCAAGACTACCACCTGACCGAGCGACAGAGTTCTTTATAGATCTTACCTGGAGCCGCACCAGTATCGAAAGTACCCTATCGAATGGCTCTTACTGAACTGAAGGAACAGAAGGTACAGTTACAAGAATTACTGGACAAGGGTTATATCAGACCCAACATATCACCATGGGGAGCGCCAATATTGTTTGTGAAAAGGAAGGACAGTAGCATTCAACTGGGTATAGACTTTTAGGAATTGAATAAGCTTACAATCAAGAATCGATACCCGTTGCATCAGATCGATGACTTGTTCGATCAGTTGCAAGGTGCCAAAGTGTTCTTCAAATTGATCTTCGGTCAGGATACCATCAGTTGAAAATTGAGGAAGGTGATATTCTGAAAACAGCATTCAGAACCAGATATGGACATTATGAATTTTTAGTCATGTCTTTTGGATTAACTAATGCACCCATAACTTTTATGGAACTCATGAATTGGGTATTCCCTGATATGTTGGATACGTCAGTCATTATATTTATTGATGATATTCTAGTCTACTTCAAGGATAAAGAAACTCATATCATAAATCTAAAAGCCGCTTTGCAGTGACTAAGAAAAGAGAAGTTTTACACAAAATTTACTAAGTATGAATTTTGGCTGAATGAAGTTGCTTTCTTAGGCCATGTTGTATCTACTGAAGGAATTAAAGTTGATCCTAGCAAGATTGAAGCCATCATGAAATGGAAGCACCTAAGAATGTTATCAAAATTAGAAGTTTCTTAGGTTCAGCTAGGTAGTATAGACGATTCATGGAAGACTACTCTAGAATCGTCGTACCTCTCACCAGTTTGACAAAGAAAGGAGAAAAGTTTATTTGGACCGATGAAGAGTGTTTCCTAACATTGAAGGCTAGATTGATATCAGCTCCCATCTTGACTATTTCGATCCCAGGACAACCATTTACCTTGTACACTGATGCGTCTGGATTAGGTCTGGGATGTGTGGTTATGCATGGAGAACAAGTAATTACATATGCCTCAAGACAACTGAAGACACATGAGAACTATCCCACTCATGACTTGGAATTTGCAGCGGTGGCACATGCTGTCAAGATATGGAGACATTATTTGTATAGAGAAAAATTTCATATTAAATCAGATCATAAGAGTCTCACTCATCTTTTTAATCAAAAGGAGTTGAACACGAGATAGAGAAGATGGATGGAATTACTGAAGGATTATGATTGCGATATTCAATATTATCCAGAAAAAGCTAATGTAGTTGCTGACGCACTAAGCAAGAAAACTATGACAAAATCTCAAGAGGAAGCTAGTGCAAATGTTGTAGTGTGTGTCATAGGAAGAGTATTTAAGTACGATAATGAGCAGTTCGTGATTGATATTCCGAATGAATCAACTGACCAAGGGTTTATTCATCTATTCTCAAACATGTTTGCTACATTGAAGATTGTTCCTGATCTATTAGACAAAGTGAAAGCAGACATTAAATCAGACCCTTATCTGAGAATGGTGCAAGAAGAACTTGAAAAAGGTAGGACTACTCCTGAGTTCACCTTGGACATTGAAAAGGTACTAAGATACAAAGGGAGGATATGTATTCCTAAAAATGAAGACTTTTTTATTAGATACAGACTAATGAAGGATGCTCACACCACCGCTTATTCGGTACATCCTAGAGGTACAAAGATGTATCATGATCTGAAGAAACTATATTGGTGGAGAGGAATGAAAGCAGATGTAGCTAAATTTGTCTCTCAATGATTGAATTGTAAACGGGTCAAGGATGAAAGGAAAAGACATGTAGGATTATTGCAGCCACTGCCAGAATCGACATGGAAATGGGATTGCATCACTATAGACTTCGTCACCGGGTTACCATTGACTTCCAGAGTAGTTGACGCGGTCTGGGTGATTGTAAATCGTTGGACTAAGACAGCTCGTTTCATAGCTATACGACCTCAGTATACCCTAGAAAGGTTAGCTAAGTTCTCTGTTGATAATATTTTCAGATTACATGGTGTACCTGAAAGCATCATGTCCGAAGAGACCCACGTTTTACCTCACGATTTTGAGAAGGATTACATAAGGCTATGGGTACAACGTTGAAGTTTAGTACTTCATTTCATCCTCAGACCGATGGACAGTCAGAATGTACCATTCAGATTTTAGAAGATATGCTCCGAGCTTGCGTAATTGATTTCAAAGGATCAAGGGATGAGAAATTATCATTGATTGAGTTCAGTTATAACAATAGCTATCAAACAACAATACAAATGTCACCCTATGAAGCACTGTATCGTAGAAAATGTCGAACTCCTTTATTTTGGAATGAAGTTGGAGAACGGAGTATTGTTGTACTAGAATTTGTTAAAGAAACTTATCGAGTGTCGACATTATCAAGGAAAGAGTCCGAACAGCTCAGAACCATCAGAAGCAATATGCTCAGAACCATAGGTGATAAGGTATCTGAAAGTATCTCCTATGCGTGGCTTGAAAAGGTTTGGACAGAAGGGAAAGTTGTGTCCCAGATATATTGGACCTTATGAAGTTCTAGCTAGACGTGGGAAGGTAGCGTATCAATTAGCACTACCCCCATCCATGTCAAATGTGCATGATGTATTTCATATCTCATTACTGAAGAAGTACATCCGAGATCCAATACACGTCCTAACAACGGATCCACTGGGTCTAACTGATGATTTAACATTCAAAGTAGCACCAATCGAAATTACCAGCCAAAAGGTTCAATGTTTATGCAACCATGACATTTACTATGTTAAAGTTACTTGGAGGAGGCAAAATGTGGAAGAGATAACATGGAAACAAGAGAATGTTATGCGAAAGCAATATCCTCACCTTTTTTACTAGCAAGGTATGAGAAAATTTTGAGGACGAAATTTATATAAGAAGGGGGGAGTTATAAGACCCGTATCGTACTAACCTGGTCTTACTACCTTGTATCAGGTCTTCCTATCATGGTCGGACCAAACTGACCAAGTATGTGAAGAAACCACAAGGCTAGGTATGTAATTCGAACCATAAATCATCTAATTGAGATGTGTGGTCACATACGACCACACCTCAAATTAGTGAGACCACAGGAGTCTGGGATGTTTGGTCATAGATTTGGGACCTGTGGTCGATGGATCCTACGACCCCACGTGTGATCACACAATGTCAAACTAACTCCGTGATTAAGAAACCTTCCTAATCTGAAGGGGGTTCTTTCCTAATCAAAGTAGGACTCTATATGGAGGGTTTTCCTCTATATATCAGATGTCCCTTAGCCTCTTTCATTCTTTTAGAATTCAAACTGAAAGAGAGAAAAAGAGAGGAGGAGGAAGAGAATGAGAATTAAAGAGGAAGACTAAGAGGAGGAATTTCAGAGTGAACTCTAATTTTCAGCAAGTTTAAGGTATGAAAACACCTCCTACATTAGGTGAATGCCTAGAATAGATCATGGAGGAAGTATTGATTGAAAGTACGATCTCAACCATGAGACCCATAGACGAAAACTCGAAGAAAATCCATGAAAAGTAGATTGGAGTAGATAATTATGAAAATTACAAAATTAAGGCCATAGATCAATCATAGGAAGGACCCTAATGATAGTTTAAGGAATCAAATCATAAAGGGATTAGACTGAGAATGAAGGTCGACCAAACACTCGTGTGGTCGCAGCTACGGTAGACCACACGAGGCACATATGTCGACCACACACACTCAGAAAGTTCCAAAGGTGGGTGTGGTCGTGTATCGAGCACACACCCTCCAAAAGTTTCAAAGGATTGTGTGGTCGTGTATCAAGCACACAACCTGTGGTCGTCGAAACTGAGACCACAGGTGCAGTCACACCTGCGACCACTCAATTTTTGGAGGTCTAATTGGTTACAGATGGGACATTTAAATACTATAATTAATGAATATGAACTCTAACTTATAATCCATAAATTTATTAGGTTTCCAAGTGATCCAAGAGTGATTTACAAAGCTTAAAAGAAGAACAACCAACAATCAAAGGTGAGGGAACAAAACCTAAACTAATTGGATAATAGCAAACTACTTTTTTTTATTGAGTCCAATGTCATGATTGATTCTATGCTTATATGCTTGTAATGTGTATCTGATATGTCATCCAAAATTCCTACTATTACTGTTCATGCATATTTAATTCTATTAATTTATAACATGATGATGATGATGATGCTAGGAGTAGGCCTATGAATGTAAGTATGTGGTTGGTGTTTTGGATGCGAGTGGAGCATCAGGGGGAGGACATGGCATGGTGGTCTTCAACCTCGTCACCGGACTCTAGCTCTATCTCTACTCAAGTCTTGCCCACTAACATCATGGTATCTTCATTACCTTAGCAAAACTATTATGTCGATGGGCATTAGGGGAGGTGGTTCAGATCGTGTGGTCTCTGACTCTGTCGGGGGGCCTTAGCTCTATCTCTATGGATGTATTGAAGGATGCTAGGGTGAGGCCTTGGATACACTGTTTGGCATTAGGATTAGTTAGTTGTGAGCCCAGTTTGTAATCCCTTGCCAATAAGGGCTTACCTGTTGGTATGGGTAGGGCATCAGGGGAAGTGTTGGCGGTGTTTGATTCACACTTTAGCTCTTTCCCTATTCCATGGTGGGTGCATGTGGGACAACAATGGTGTTTGATCCATTGGACAGATTCATACACTGGTGTATAGAAGTGCGGTAGCCGCCAAACCTTTCTGTAGCATATTGTAAACTTATAAACCAGACCAAAGATATGAATTGAATGCATGCATATGTTTGTTGCACTGTTTTGTTTGCTTACTGAGCCATGATGTGTGCTCACCCTTTCGATGTCAAATATTTTTAGTTCTTGATGCAGGTCCTACTGTTGAAGAATATATGAATGCGTCGACGTATGGACACATTGTTGCGATGGATGTAGAAGCTGAAGAAGATGCGCATCATTCGTCGTGCGAGTGCAACTCATGTGTTTATTATTTACTTAGTTGTTTAACTATTGGCACATGTAATTGATTATTTTACTTTACTTTATGTCTTGAGGTACATTGGAGATAATTGGATACTTAATTATGCTATTACTGTCAGATTCTCAGTTCATTAGTATTAAAGACTTTCGCTATCATTTATTTACTCTAAATTTGCTTATGGGATGTATCTGGTTTAATCGAATGGACACAGCCTATATGAGATCCTGGTTAAACCGTTGGTCAATGGTCGGTTCATCATACCATTCTGGTTGATTCAGAATTTGGATGTGATATGTTGTGTACCAAGATTCTATATTGAGGTGTTCATCACTGGGACCTACTATATGATAGACACTCTGTTATGGTCAAGGGGTGCTAGAGGTATAGTGTTGCTACCAACAGGTACTGTACTTGGTCTGACCCGGAGGTGTTGGTGTACCATTGGCAACTTGGGTAGCGATTTCTATGGTAACTTACATAATCGGTATCATCTGTTGTTCTTGCATTTTACGGGACTAAATTTGTTACAACCATGGCCAAGGCCTTTTGAGACAAAGGTAGATTGGCTAGAGTGGCCAAGTTGTTCACCCCTTTGACTTACTCCAGTCAAATTATCATTATTTGATATCTGCTTAGATGGGTTCTCATTACCCATTCTCGACCCAAATGGTGGTGGGGTTGGGTGGTGGCCTCTTCTTAATGCTCAACAGTCGATGGATTAGCATGTGGTGGATCTCACTTTGAGTCTCTGCGTCACCCAAGAGTATAGTTTTTTCTTCTTTTATAGTTACTCTTATTTTTGGTATATGGCCATGGTTTTCCAATCTCTATTAGATTCAGCCCAAGATCTTTTCCTTTACCTCTGCAGCGATTTAGGCTTTACTAGCCATTTTCTTTCTTCTTATACATCGAGTTCCACATCTCATGAGTACCAACTTGGTATTCTAATTTTCTGCTTTATAGATGCTTCCTTCTTGTTACTGTACTATAGCCTTTATTTACTCAGGCAACTATCCGACTTGTAGACCGTACCATATGTTATTTGTTTTTCAGGACACGTTTAGACTTTCCTTTTGTTTTGTTTGTATATACATATGGTTCCACCTTTTATATGTACATTATTGTCTTATTTAAGTTCTGTCTCAACCAACACATGTGCTTATGGTGTGTTTGTATTAAAGGTTATAAATTTAACCTAACTTAGTTCATAACTCTTGTGGAAGTATTCAAGTTTGATGAGCAGGGCCTGAGAGCTCTGATACCAAGTTGTCACACCTTAATTTTGGACTAACCAGTGGGGTGATGAACAGTCACAAGAACCAATGGTTCAAACCAGGATCTCGTATAGGCCGTGCCGACCATGTTAAACCAAAACACATTCCACATTACTAATCAAAGATAAAAATTAAATAACGGAAGTCTTATTAATAATGAACTGAGGTCTACATGATAAATAATTAAATAATCCAGTTATCTCCAAGTGGTTAAAACATAATTAATACCTATTACAAGTATCAAAATACGAAGGTTAACCATTGAGCATAGTCATAGTTGAAACACTCACTTGATGAGTCATATTTGTCCTCCACAGCTTGCACATCCATAGCCGCCACATGTCCGTCTGTTGCCACATTGATATAATCTTCGATAGTAACACCTGCACTGTAAGACCCGTGTCAATCTAACCCGGTCTTACCACCTTGAACCAGGTCTACCCATCATGGTCAAGCCAAATGGACCAAGTGCGTGAAGGAGATCGTGATCCTAGGTGTTAAACTGACCCAAAAACACTCAAAAAGGGGCAAGGGTCGCACACCTAGTGAGGTGGGGTCGGACCCCCCCAGTACAAAAAGTCAGACCCTCAGTTTTTAACCAGGGGTCGGATATTTTAAAACCAGGGGTCGATGGGATCATCGATCCCCAGTTGCCGGCAGAAATAGAAATTTGGAAACTTTCCTAATTTCGATTGGGCTCATTCCTAATATCAAAGGGCTTATTTTTGGAGTTTCTACTCTATAAATAGGACGTCCCTAGGCCTCTTTCACTCCTTTTAGAACCCTAATTGAATTGAGAGAAAGAGAGGAGAAGGAAGAGAAGAAGGAAGAGAAGAAGAAGAGAAAGAAAGTAGAGAAGAAGGCAAAAGGAGAAGAGTTTCAGATAAGGAGTACTCTTCTCAGGTAAGAATAATAATTCTATGTATTGTGTGAGACTTAGAATATTTAATGACAAAAGTATGATATAGGAGAAATCCCAAACCATCAATCCATGATTAAGTTTCAATGGAAACCATGGAAGAGATCAACTAAACCATATGATATATAAAGAGTAATTCTAAACCATAGGAAGTATATGGAAAGGACTATGGAAGGAAGCCATAGGATTCAAACAAGAGAGAATGGACCAAAAGGTGATTTATCGACCAAACCCACGGGGGGTCGCACCTAGGGTCGATGGACTCATTGACCCTGGCATCGACCCTACTATAGGGGGTCGCAGTATACTGCTACCCTAGCATCGACCCGTCCTACTACCCCCAGTTAACAGCAAGTTGGAAAAATTAGAATAAAATCTAACTAAATTTTATCGACTTTGTTAGGTCTTCTAGCAATATAATATCAATATAAAGGTGATTCTTAAAACGTGAAAGAGGATCTACTAGCAAGCTAAGGTGAGGAAACAAAACCTAAACTAATTGGTTAATAATAAACTATTTTTATTTCTTGAGTCCAATGCTATGCTTGATTCTCTGCGAATATGCTTGTAATGTGCATTCAACATGTCATCCAATATTTCTATTTATTGTTCATGCATATTTACTCTATTGTTTATAACATGATAATGACCATGATGATAGGAATACGCATGTGAATGTATGTGTGTGGTTGGTGTACTTGATGCGAGCGAGTATCAGGGGGAGTGTCATAGGCCGGGCCTCAGCCCTCTAGCTCTATCTCTAACTCAAGTCTTGTGCATTAGCATCGTCGTATCGCCATTACTTTAGCAGAACTATTACGTCGTAGAGTATCAGAGGAGGTGGTCTCGGTCCTTGTAGTTTCTGACTCTACCGAGGGGCTTTATCTCTATCTCTATGGGCGTTCTGAGGGATGTTGGGGTGAGGCCTTGGATATACTATTTGGCATTAGGATTGGTTAGTTGCGAGCCTAGTTTGCAAGCCCTCGCCAGCAGGGGCTTACGTGTTGGTATGGCACTGCACAGCAATAAACGTTAACCTTTGTTGTACAATGTTCAGTGTAGGGTGGATGGGGACGACAATAAACGTTAACCTTTCGGCGGGCTTCTACACCCTGTGTATAGAGGAGGGGTCAATAAAGGTTAAACTTTGACCTTCAACCCTTTCTATTGCATATTGCAAACTTTAAACCAGACCATAGATATGAATTGAATGCATGCATATGTATTGTTGCATTGTTTTGTTTGCTCATTGAGCCATGATGTGTGCTCACCCTCTCGACGTTGAATATTTTTAGTTGATGATGTAGGTACTACAATGGAATATTATGTCAATGCTCCAGTGTATGGGCACATGGAGGCGATGGAAGTTGAAGACGAAGTAGATACGCATGACTCCTCTTGCGAGTGCAACTCATGCGTATTCGAATAGATTTTATTTTAATTATTTGGATTTAGTAAAGACATGTAATTGGTATTTTATTTATGTCTCTGTTGAAACAGCATAATTGGATATTTTAATATGATTATCATATTTAGATTTCTCAATTCATTTTATTATATTGTGTATTTACTCTGATTATGAATGTGGATGTATGAGGTTTAGATAAAACAGATATAGCCTACTCGAGTTCCAGGTTGAACCGTTAGTTTTTTGACGGTTCATCACACCATTCAGAATAGTACGGAATTGGGGTGTGACAATTTGGTATCAAAGCATCTCAGGCCTTGTCCGCTAAACTAGCATACCTTCACGACGAATTGTGAACTGAGATAGGATAAAAGTAAAAACTGTAATATTAACACACTATAAGCACACGTGATGTTTGAGACCAAATTTAAAAAGAGAATAATTCATCTATTAAAGGGAGAACAATTTCAAATACAATGAGAGAGAAACAAACATATATAAATAGCTAAAGCAGAGTATAGTCCACAACCCGGACAGTTACTCTATAGTACAAAGAAAGGAAACAAATACAATCATGAAGCTGGAGGTGAAGGAGGAGGCGGTGCCTCACGGTCTCTGTCATAATCCTCAGCATAGACTCTAGTAAACCAAGTTACTTGAGTCTGGGTCGTCTAAAGACTAGCTGTGGGAGCAGCCACCCGCTGATCAGTCACGCGCTGAGCACCCAAAAGCTCCTCCATCCGCATATCTGACCGGCGCTGAGCATCTATGAGCTCTCCCATCTTCATGTCCGATATGCGTTGGGCGTCTAGTAGCTCATCCACTCTCACATGCTGAGAGTCTAGTAACTCCCCCATCCTCAGATCAGATCTGCGCTGAGCCTCTCTGATGTCATGTAATATCCCCATCATATTAGAAGGTGGGTGTGAAGGACTAGCCGCATGAGAAGGACCAGCCGCATAAGAAGTACTAGCTCCAACAGCATGTGTAGGTGAAGGAGGTGGTATGGAGTCCACATCCATGTACAGATGGGAATCATCACCAGTAGGCTCCCTATGAACTCCAGCGGCTGCTGCTGCTGCCTCAGCGTCAGCCATCTCCACACGAGTGCGAGGGCACACCATCGCGTTCCTCTCCTCATCACTGACCTGGGCATCCCGCATGCCCATCTTACAGATGGCATCCCAATCCAATGGGGAGGAGAAGGATTTCTCCTGAATCTTCTCACCCAAAAAATCCACACCCAGGCGGATAAGCAGCGTAGTGATCATACGTCCATAGGGCAAGTTGCCAGTATGACTGGGCAACGTAGCACTGATCATCGTCCCCATGATGACGTAAGGTAGGTAGACCGGCTGCCTAGTAAAGATGCAATACAACAAAAACTGAGTCAGCTGGGAGACCCTCTCAAAATGACCACTCTGCAGAAGCAGGTTGTGCTGAATGATCTTGCAGTACACCATGGATCCGAACGAAGATAACTCGCTTTCATCTTCGAGCGATCAGGTCTGAGGAGCTGACGGTCTATCTCAGCCCTCATCTGTAATGAGAAGAACTAGGGTTCTCCAGGGGCACAGAAGACAAAGGAGCCGTCGTTAGAAATACCCAGCAGGTCAGCTAGCTGCCGATAATCAAAGGAGACCTCAACTCCCTTGACATATCTAGTGATCCGGAGCTCATTACCCCTCTCAACATCATTGTAAACCCCCACCACCTGGAGGTTACAATAGAACTGGTGTACCAAGTCAGGGTAGATACAGGCATCATAGGTGATGACAGGAAGCTAGCCCATGTCACCAAAAGCTCTCTCCACATTGAACAAGACTAGGCTAGCCAAGTACACCTTGCGGCCTCCCTCTACCTTCTTACGAGAAAAGCGGGCATATTGTGCCTCAGCTTTATTAGTACGGAAGCGAAGACGGTCACAAACACTAGGAGCCTTGGTACGGGCCATAATATCTGCAAACCACAAGGAAAAATAGATAATGGATTAGTAAGGTAGGAAAATCAAAAATTTTGACATTATAACGACGTAAGTTGGCCAAAAGCCTCACTTTTCACCCATTCACATGGGAAGGAGGACTTACATAGGTTCTAAACTATCTTGCAATACTCATACAGTTGGAAATTCTAGCTAACCGAATTCAATTTGAATAAATTTTGAGAAATTCAAAAATCTTGACAATTTAGGGCAAAAAGGGAAAATTTCGAGTTTCTCGATAACCAACCGATGAAACTCAAATATTTTTGAGGGCTTTCGTCCATTGACTCACCAACAACAAAAGCCCCCAATAAAAATCAAATTTTTATGGCTGGAAAAAGTTTAATTTGAAGAAAAACGAGATATACGGGTGAAAACCTAGAAAAGAAAACCTAAAAACATATAAAGGTAAGATACATACATGTAGGAAGGTGTAGACAGCGAAACAAGGAACCCAAATGACCAATGTAGCAAAGTTGGCACTGTAGCAACTCAGAGGAAGGAGACGAGTCGAAACGGAGGAAGAAGAATAGAAAATGAACTCAGAATCGGACCTTAAAAATCTGATTTTTGGTCTGGGGGTCGGAGAATTCGACCAGGACCATCGACCCACCCATCGACCCCCGTATCGACCCACGACTCTTGGTAATTTGACAGAAAACCAGGGGTCGAACCTAGGGTCAGACATACCATCGACCCCTGCATCGACCCCCAACTCTTGGTAAGAGTCATTGATTCCCAGGGTCGATCCTAGGGTCGGACATACCATCGACCCCCACCATCGACCCTGCATAGAAAAGAAAGTATTTTTCATAGAATGATCTGAAAATTTTGAAAATAACATCGGTTAGTGTATCTACATGAAGTACAAATGATTACCTAACGTATTTTAATGATTTTCAGGCATCACCATTATCAGAGGAAAAATATGGCTGGGCATAGAGTAACCAGGCAGAGCCGAAATGCAGTTCCACCACCACCACCACCCGTGGAGGAAGCTAGTCAAGAAAATATAAATGCACAGGTTAATACACAGGTTGCACCACAGTAAACCAGGGTCCGGCAAATCCTACTAACTTGCCACCCCCACCACCGGAACTGACTACTGTGGTGATTAATCTAGTACAACAAATTCAACAAATGCAACACGCGCAAGCCCATATGCAGGCAATGATGGGAATGATGTTCCAGGCGGCACAAACTACACCTATGCTGGCTGGGCAAGCCAATGCAACACCGGTTGGTAACCACCCAACACCTCAACCACCAGCTGCACAGATTCCAGTACCACATCCTGAGGTAGTGCAGGGAAATTTTTAGTATCCACCACCAATATATGGGGCATATGCTCCTAATCAGCTGGATCACTCTCGACTCACCGAGAGATTTTTAAAGATGAAACCTAAGGAGTTCAACGGAAAATCGTCTGATCCGCTCTGGCTGGCACATTGGATCGACGAAATGGAGAGAAATTTTCTCATGATGACTATCAAAGAGGAGGAGAAGGTATTATGTGCCATCTTCATGCTAAAAGGTGATGCATATCGTTGGTGGAAATCTACAAAGGACTATTTAATAACCAAGCATGCCCTATTGACCTGGGCTATATATAAAGAAGCTTTGTTTGAGAAGTACTTTCCCCGAAGCTTCAATGACTCTATGGAGAAGGAGTTCCTGAGTTTATATCAGGGACAGATGACAGTGGATGCCTATCAGCAGCGTTACGAAGAGTTGTTTTTCTTTGCACCACTAAGCATGCAAGAGGAAGACACTAAGACCCGTAGGTTTGTCATGGGACTTAGAGGAAGTATCAAGGAGCATGTTCTGGGCCTAGACAAGAAGATTTAAATTGAAGTTGTGCAAATTGCTCGAGTTATAGAGTCGAGCCAGAAAGAGAGCTATCTACTCCAAAACAGAGGTATAAAAAGGCCAGCTGGTAATTCATACAATGGAGGTAATAACAAGACATACAAACCCTTCCGTACTCAAAGTTTTATCGTTGCACCCAAGACTACCCCAGTAGCTCAACAGCAGCTAAAGCCAAATACTAAAGGTCCAAAATATTATAACTGCAATCAAGCGGGGCATATGGCAAGGGAGTGTCCTAAACCCAGGAAGCAGCTACATCAAAGCTACATCAAGGATGAATTTATGCTGTTACATCTGAGGATGCTGCCGCATCACCCGATGTGGTCACAGGTATGTCTGAAACCTTTTAAGTTGTATTACATTGTGTGAGCATGTAGACTAAGTTAAAATAAATCACAGGTATCGTACCTATAAATGGCATACCCGCCAGAGTACTCTTTGACTCAGGAGCTACTCATTCTTTTATATCTGTGTCATTTGGAAAGAAGCAGAATTTACCCATCAAAACATTAGACTACAAACTACTTGTACGGTCATCGATGGGGTTAGAAGTGGAGTTAGAAAAAGGTTATGGGCCATGTCCAGTTCTCATTGACGAGAAAACCTTAGATACAACCTTGATCCAACTTGAGATGGCGGACTTTGACGTCATCTTGGGAATGGACTGGTTAGCTCGGCATTCTGCGAACCTATTATGCGCTGAAAAGAAGCTAACATTTAAAGACAAAAAAGGAGCAGAATTCAGTTTTACGGGAACCAAACTTCCCCGTAAACGAAAGCTCATACTCTCGGCGCTAAAGGCTAAGAAGTGCCTTGAGAAAGGAGCAGTCGGATATTTAGTGTCTGTGGTTGATCTTACCAAGGAAACACCACGAATGGAAGATATTGATGTCGAGCGTGACTTCCCAGACGTATTTCTTGGAGAATTACCAGGATTACCACCCGACCGAGCCACAGAGTTTGTTATAGATCATATACTTGGAGCCGCACCAGTATCAAAAGCACCTTATAGAATGGCTCCTACTGAACTGAAGGAATTGAAAGTACAACTACAAGAATTGCTGGACAAGGGTTACATTCGCCCTAGCATATCACCATGGGGAGCGCTAGTATTATTCGTGAAGAAGAAAGACGGTAGCGTTCGTTTGTGTATAGACTATCGAGAACTGAATAAACTGACAATCAAGAATCGATACCCATTGCCTCAGATCGATGACCTGTTCGATCGGTTGCAAGGTGCCAAAGTGTTCTCAAAGATTGATCTTCGGTCAAGCTACCCTCAGCTGTTGATTAAGGATGGTGATATCCCAAGACATCATTTAGGACCAGATATGGACATTATGATTTTTTGGTCATGTCTTTTGGATTGACAAATGCACCAGCAACCTTTATGGAACTTATGAACCGGGTTTTCCACGATATGTTGGATACGTCGGTTATTGTATTCATTGATGATATATTAGTCTACTCCAAGGACGAGGAAACGCATGTGAAGAATCTAAACGCCACTCTGCAGTGACTATGGAAGGAAAAGCTCTATGCCAAATTTACAAAGTGTGAGTTTTGGCTAAAGGAAGTCGCATTTCTAGGCCATGTAGTATCCCCTGAAGGAATTAAAGTGGTTCCCAGCAAGATCGAGGCTATTGTAAAGTGGGAAGCACCAAAGAGCGTTGCAGAAATTAGAAGTTTCTTGTGTCTAGCTGGGTATTATCGACGATTTATGGAATACTATTCCCGAATTGCTGTACCTCTTACCAGTTGGACTAAGAAGGGCGAGAAGTATGTTTGGACGGATAAATGCTAGAAGAGTTTTCAAACCTTGAAGGCTAGATTGATATTAGCTCCAATCTTGACCATCCTGATTCCTGGACAACCATTTATCTTGTATACCGATGCGTCAGTACTAGGATTAGGATGTGTACTTATGCAAGGAGAACAAGTAATTGCTTATGCCTCAAGACAACTGAAGACACATGAGAAGAAATATCCTACACAAGTTTTGGAACTAGCGGTAGTAGTACATGCTGTCAAAATATGGAGACATTATCTGTACGGGGAGAAGTTTCAGATTAAATCAGACCATAAAAGTCTTACTTATTTATTTAATCAGAAGGAGCTGAATATGAGACAAAGAGATGGTTGGAACTATTGAAAGACTATGATTGTGATATCCAGTATCATCCGGGGAAAGCTAATGTAGTAGTCGATGCGTTGAGTAGAAAGGCAATGATAAAATCTCAGGGAGAGGTTAGCACAACTGCCACAATGTGTACTACCAGAAAGGTATTCAAGCACGGTAATGAGCACTTTGTGATAGATGCACCAGATGGATCATACCGGATATAGTTGATGAATTGAAGACAGCTATCAAATCAGAAATTTACTTAAGGACGGTACAAGAATACATTGAAAAAGGTAGAACTAACCCTGAGTTCACCTTTGACGAAGAAAAGGTACTGAAGTACAAAGGAAGAATATGTATACCCGAAACAAAAAGCTTAGACATTAGACACCGATTGATGAAAGAAGCCCACACCACCATTTATTCGATACATCTGGGAAGTACAAAAATGTATCATGATCTAAAGAAACTATATTGGTGGAGAGGAATGAAAGCAGATATAGCTAAGTTCATGTCTCAATGCCTAAATTATCAGAAAGTCAAGGCTGAACGACAAAGACCGGCAGGACTGTTACAGCCATTACCGAAACCAGCATGGAAATGGGACTACATCACGATGGACTTCGTTATAGGATTACCACTGACTCCTCGAGTAGTTGACGCAGTTTAGGTGATTATAGACCGCCTGACTAAAACAGCTCGCTTTATACCGATACGACCCCAGTATACACTGGAGGGGTTAGCTAAGTTGTATGTGGATAACATTGTGCGATTACAAGGTGTACCTGAAAGTATTGTGTCCGATAGAGATCCACGATTTACTTCAAAGTTTTGGAAAGGATTGCAAAAGGCTATGGGTATAACATTGAAGTTTAGTACTGCATTCCACCCACAGACAGATGGACAGTCGGAGCATACAATTCAGATTCTAGAAGATATGCTTCAAGCATGTGTAATTGACTTCAAAGGATCATGGGATGAAAAGTTATCACTGATTGAGTTTGCTTATAACAATAGCTATCAGGCTACTATACAGATGTCACCCTATGAAGCACTGTAAGGTAGAAAGTGTCGAACTCCTTTATTTTGGAATGAAGTTGGGGAACGTAGTCTTGTTGGACCAGAATTTGTTGAGGAGACTTGTCGAGGGGTCGACATTATCAAAGAAAGAGTGAGAACAGCCCAGAACCGTCAGAAGCAATATGCAGATACTCGACGCAGAGATCTTGAGTTTGTCGTGGGTGATAAAGTATTCTTAAAGGTATCGCCTATGTGAGGTCTGAAAGGGTTCGGACAGAAGGGGTAACTAAGTCTAAGATATGTCGGGTCATATGAGATCTTAGCCAAATGTGGAAAAGTGGCTTATCAGTTAGCACTACCCCCATCTATGTCAAGTGTACATGACGTATTTCATATTTCCTTATTGAAGAAGTATGTCAAGGATCCGACGCACGTTTTGACAATGGATTTGACCTTTGAAGTAGCACCAATTGAGATCACTAGTCGAAAGGTGCAACGTTTATGCAACCATGATATCAATTATGTCAAGGTCACCTGGAGAAGCAGGGATATAGAAGAAGTCACATGGGAAGAAGAGAATGATATGCGAAAGCAATACCCTCCCTTATTTGATTCAGAAGGTACGTACAATTTCGAGGACGAAATTTTTATAAGTAGGGGGGAGTTATAAGACCCGTGTCAATCTAACCCGGTCTTACCACCACGAACCAGGTCTACCCATCATGGTCGAGCTAAATGGACTACGTGCGTGAAGGAGATCGTGATCCCAGGTGTTAAACTGACCCAAAAAACTCGAAAAGGGGCGAGGGTTGCACATCCAGTGAGGTGGGGTCGGACCCCCCCAGTACAAAAAGTCAGACCCTCAGTTTTAACCGGGGGTCGGAAATTTTAAAACCAAGAGTCGACGGGATCATCGACCCCCTCATCGACCCCCAGTTGCCGCCAGAAACAGAAATTTGGAAACTTTCCTAATTTTGATTGGGTTTTTTCCTAATATCAAAGGGGCTTATTTTAGGATTTTCTACTTTATAAATAGAAAGTCCCTAAGCCTCTTTCACTCCTTTTAGAACCCTATTTGAATTGTTAGGAAGAGAAGAGAAGGAAGAGAAGAAGAAGAGAAGGAAAGTAGAGAAGAAGGCAAAAGGAGATGAGTTTCAGAGAAGGAGTACTCTTCTTTGGTAAGAATACTAATTCTATGTATTTTGTGAGACTTAGAATAGTTAATTGGAAAAGTATGATGTAGGAGAAACCCCAAACCATCAATCCATGATTAAGTTTCAATGAAAACCATGGAGGAGATCAACTAAACCATATGATATGTAAAGAGTAGTTCTAAACAATAGGAAGTGTATGGAATGTACTATGGAAGGAAGCCATAGGATTCAAACACGAGAGAATGGACCAAAAGGTGATTTATCGACCAAACCCACGGGGTATCGCACCTAGGGTCAATGGACCCATCGACCTTGGCATCGACCCTACTATAGGGGGTCACAGTATAATGCTACCCTAGCATCGACTCGTCCTGCTACCCCCAGTTAACAGCAAGTTGGAAAAATTGGAATAAAATCTAACTTAATTCTATCGACTTTGTTAGGTCTTCTAAGAATATAATATCAATATAAAGGTGATTCTTAAATCTTGAAAGATGATCTACTAGCAAGCTAAGGTGAGGAAACAAGACTTAAACTAATTGGTTAATAACTAACTGTTTTTATTTCTTGAGTCCAATGCTATGCTTGATTCTATGCGAACATGCTTGTAATGTGCATTCGACATGTCATCCAATATTTCAAATTATTTTTCATGCTTATTTACTTTATTGTTTACAACATGATAATGACCATGATGATAGGAATAGGCATGTGAATGTATGTGTGTGGTTGGTGTACTTGATGCGAGCGAGTATCAGGGGCAGTGTCATAGGTCGGGCCTCAGCACTATAGCTCTATCTCTAACTCAAGTCTTACGCATTAGCATCTTCGTATCGCTATTACTTTAGCAGAACTATTACGTCCTAGAGTATCAGGGGAGGTGGTCTCGGTCCTTGTAGTCTCTGACTCTACTGGGGGGCCTTAGCTCTATCTCTATGGGCGTTTTGAGGGATGCTGAGGTAAGGCCTTGGATACACTGTTTGGCATTAGGACTGGTTAGTTGCGAGCCCAGTTTGCAAGCCCTCACCAGCAGGGGCTTACGTATTGGTATGGCACTGTACAACAATAAACGTTAACCTTTGTTGTACAATGTTCATGGTAGGGTCGATGGGGACAAAAATAAATGTTAACCTTTGGGCGGGCTTCCACACCCTGTTTATAGAGGAGGGGTCAATAAACGTTAACCTTTGACCTCCAACCCTTTCTATTGCATATTGCAAACTTTAAACCAGACCACAAATATGAATTGAATGCATGTATATGTATTCTTGCATTGTTTTGTTTGCTCATTGAGCCATGATGTGTGCTCACCCTCTCGACGTCGAATATTTTTAGTTGATGATGCAGGTACTACCGTCGATGATTATGTCAACGCTCTAGTGTACGGGCACATGGCGGCGATGGAAGTTGAAGACGAAGTGGGTACGCATGACTCCTCTTGTGAGTGCGACTCATGAGTATTCGATTAGATTTTATTTTAATTATTTGGATTTAGTAAAGACATGTAATTGGTATTTTATTTATGTCTCTATTGAAACAACATAATTGGATATTTTAATATGATTATCATATTTAGATTTCTCAGTTCATTTTATTATAAGACTTCCGCTATTATGTATTTACTCTGATTATGAATGTGGATGTATGAGGTTTAGATAAAATGGATATAGCCTACTCGAGATCCTGGTTGAACCATTGGTTTGTTGACGGTTCATCATACCATTCTAAATAGTCCAGAATTGGGGTGTGACATGCAACATCAGAAACTAAAAAGAATTTTGAGCCCGAGGGTTAGGTCTCAAACATGAGTTTAGTAAGTGAACATAACAATGCAACAAACATATGCATGCATTCAATTCATATCTTTGGCCAGGTTTTTAAGTTTGCAATGTGCTATGGAAATGATTGGCGGCCACCGCAACTCTATACACAAGTGTGTGAATCCGCCCAATGTATCTGCACTCATCATGGAATAGAGATCTGCACTCTATACACCATTGTCTTCCCACATGCACTCATCATGGAATAGAGATAGAGCTAAAGTGTCTAAATCATGCACCGTCAACACTTCCCCTGATGCCCTACCCATACCAACACGTAAGCCCCTATTGGTGAGGGCTTGCAAACTGGGCTCACAACTAACTAATCCTAATGCAATCCAAATATATCCAAGGCTTTACCCCAGTATCACTCAATATGTCCATTAAGATAGAGCTAAGGCCCCCCGGCAGAGTCAGAGACCACACGGTCTGAGACCACCTCCCTTGATACCTTACGATGTAATAGTTCTACTAAGGTAATGGTGATACGATGATGTCAATGGGGAAGACTTGAGTAGAGATAGTGTTAGAGTCTGGTGACCAAGCTGAACCACAATGCCACGTTCTCCCCTTGATGCCCCGCTCGCATCTAACATACTAACCACACACATAATTACATGCCTATTTCTAGCATCATCATCATCATTATGTTATAAATAGATAGAAATAAATATACATGAGTAGGAATAGCAATAATATGGATGAAATGTGAGATGTACATTTCAAGCATACAAGAATAGAATCATTCATTTCATTGGACAAATAAAATAAAATATTTTATTATTAACCAATTCTTTTATGTCATGTTCTCTCACCTTAGATTGTTGTTTGTTCCTCTCCCAAGCTTTGAAAGTCACATTGAATCTATTGGGAACCTAAACAATTAATGTATTTATGTTAGGGTTTAAGTTTACCAAGTTATAGTAGTCGAAAACCTTGTCTGGTTTCAAATTATACTTGCTGTTATCTTATGGCCAATACCCTATGGTCGTACTATATCCAACCTTACCTATGACCATATGTTTCTTAAATTCTTCTTGAATGGCTGTAGTTGACTCTCTTCTTATCCTATGGTTGACCATAGCTGCGACCGTATGTTGTAAGACCCGTATCAAACTAATCGGTCTTATCACTTGTACCAGGTCTACCTATCATGGTCGAGCCAAGTGGACTAAGTGCGTGAAAAAATCTCAAGACTAGGTATGAAGTCTAACCCAAAAATAACAAATGAGAGGGTAGGATCGCATGCCTAAAAAGGTAGGGTCGACCCACCTCAACAGAAGTCCAACCCATGACTTTCTAATCGTAGGGTCGTATGACTAGAAAAATGTAGGGTCGACGGATTCTGCGACCCTACGTCCGAACCTACGATCACAGACAGAAATTGAAAATTAAAAAACTTTCCTAATTCAAAGGGGATCTTTCCTAAACTCATTGGGACTTATTATGGAGGGTTTTTCTCTATAAATAGGACGTCCCTTAGCCTCTTTTACTCCTTTAGAACCCTAATTGAGAGTGAGATAAAGAGAAAGAGAAGGAAGAGAAGAAGAGATGGAACTTGAAAAAAAGACTAAGGAAGTGGAGGAAGTTCAGAGAAACCTCTGAATAAAGGTATGAACCTAATTCTTTAACTAAATAAGAGATCCTAAAATAATTATGAAGAACATAGGATTAGGAAAATCCCAAATCATCCATCCATGGACAAGTTTCAAGAGATTCCATGGAAGAAATCATTATGGACTATGAATAGTATATAACTTGTAGTTTTGAGCCATAGAACAATCATAGAATGGACCTTGAAAGTAAGCCAAAGGATCCAAACGTAAAGGAATGGACTTTAGAATGAAAGGTCGACTCTGAATACGTGTGGTCGTACATAGGGTTGAATAATATCCGACCCTACGAGACCACAATATCGACCACATGACCTCGGGAAGTCCCAGGGAGGGTGTGGTCACACGTAGGGTCGAATGGTTTCTGACCCCACGTCCGACCCTACACCCTAGGGTCGCAGAAACTGCTACCCTAGGTGCTACCATACCTGCGACCCTACGATTTCAGTTAGTTTAAAATATATTGGAATTAATTCTAATTAAAATCCATCGAGTTGTTAAGTCTTTCTAGTGATTTAAAAGTGATTTATAAAGCTTGAACGAGGATCTACGCTCAATCAAAGGTGAGGGAAAAAGACCTAAACTAATTGGCTAATAATAAACTATTTTTATTTATTGAGTCCAATACCATGAATGATTCTATGTTTGTAAGATTGTAATATGCATATCACATATCATCCACTATTCCTGTTATTACTGTTTATGCATATTTAATTTTTGTTTATTTATAACATGAGGTTGATGATGATGCTAGGAATAGGCATGTGAATGTTTGTGTGTGGTTAGTGTACTTGATGCGAGTGGGGCATCTGGGGGAGGACATGACACTGTGGTTCAGCCTAGTCACCAGACTCTAGCTCTATCTCTACTCATGTCGTGTCCACTAACATCGTCGTATCGCCATTACTTTTGCAGAACTATTACGTCGTAGGGCATCAGGGGAGGTGGTCTCGGACCGTGTAGTCTTTGACTCTGCCAAGGGGCCTTAGCTCTATCTCTGTGGACGTATTGAGAGATGCTAGGATAAGGCCTTGGATACACTATTAGGATTGGCTAGTTGCGAGCCCAGTTTGCATGCCCTCGCCAATAGGGGCTTACGTGTTGGTATGGGTAGAGCATCAGGGGAAGTGTGATGCGGAGTGGTCCTAAGCACATTAGCTCAATCTCTATTCCATGGTGGGTGAATGTGGGGGTGGCAATGGTGTTTGATCCATTGGGCGGTGCCACACATTCGTGTATAGAGGTGCGGCGGCCACCTATCCTTTCTATAGCACATTGCAAACTTATGAACCAGACCAAAGATATGAATTGAATGCATGCAAATGTTTATTGCAATGTTTTGTTTGCTCACTGATCCATGATGTGTGCTCACCCTCTCGATGTCGAATATTTTTAGTTGATGATGCAGGTACCACCGTAGAAGATTATATAAATGCTCTGATGTATGGACATGCGGCGGCGATAGACGCTGAAGTTGTGATGGAGTCGCATGATTCGTCGTGCTTGTGCAACTCTTGTGCTATCGATTAGATTTTCATTTAAATTATTCAAACGACGTAATTGATTAAATTATTTTATTTTATGTCTTAGTATTTTTGAAGATAATTGAATATTTTATTTATGTTATCATCTTTAGACTCTCAATTCATTTAATATAAGACTTCTGCTATTATTTATTTACTCTGATTAGGGTTGTGGATGTGTATGGTTAAGCAAATAGACAAAGCCTATTCGAGATCTTGGTTGAACCGTTGCTTTATTGACGGTTCATCACACCATTCTGAATAGTACAAAATTGGGGTGTGACAACTTGGTATCAGAGCTCTCAGGCCCTGTCTATTAAACCAGTATAATTCCACAAAAGTAGTGAATTGAGTTACGATAAAATTTAATAACTGTAATAGGAACACACTATAAGCACCTCTGTTGTTTGAGACAATATTAAGAAAGAGAATGATGCATATATAAAAGGAGAAACAAGTTTAATATATACATTGAATAAAAAGAAACATATATACATATCTAAATTAGAGTACAGTCCACAATCCGGACAGTTACTCTACTGTACAAAGAAAGATAAAAAGAAAATATACATCATGGAGCTGGAGGTGCTAGAGGAGGAGGTGCCTTGCGATCTATGTCGTAGTCCTCAGCATACACTCTAGTCAACTAGGCTACCTGAATCTGGGTCATCTGGAGACTAGCTGTCAACTGGGCCATCCGCTGATCGGACGCACGCTGAGCATCTAGAAGCTCATCTACTCTCCCATCAGTCGCACGTTGGTCATCTAGAAGCTCGCTTACTCTCCCATCAGTCACGTACTGAGCATCTAGAAGCTCGCTTACTCTCCCATCAGTTACGTACTGAGCATCTAGAAGCTCTCCTACTCTCAGATCAGTCACACGCTGAGCCTCTCTAATCTCACGCAGTAGCCCCATCATATCATCAGAGGGTGGGCGTAAAGGACCAGCCATGTGTGAAGGAGCCCAAGACGGACCAGCTCCAGTAGAATGTAGAGGTGATGGAGGAGGTATGGAGTCTACATCCATGTACATACGATCCTCAACCTCAGCCTCACCTCCATGGACCCCTGCTCCTGCTGCTGCTGCTGCCACCGCGGTATCTGATACCTCTACTCAAGTACGAGGACGTACTAGAGCGTTCCTGTCATCATCACTGATCTGAGCATCCCGCATGCCCATCTTACAGATGGCCTCCTAGTCAAGATCCGATGAGAAGGTCTTCTCCTGGATCCTCTCATCTACTAAATTAACGTATAGGCAGGTTAGAAGTGTAGTGATCAGATGTCCGTAGGGTAGGTTGCCCAACTGACTAGATAGCATAGCGTGGATCATCGTCTGGATAATAATATATGGAAGGCAGACAGGCTGCCTAGTGCAAATACAGTAGAGGACATACTGAGTCAACTGGGAGATCCTCGCATAATGTCCACTCTGGGGTATCAGGTTGTGCTGGATAATTTTGCAGTACACCCGAGGCTCTGGACGTAGGTTAATCGCTTTCATCTCCTAGTGATCATCTCTGATGAGCTGACTATCAATCTCAACACGCATCTCCAAGGATAGGAACTGGGGCTCCTTGGGAGCACAGTACACCAAAGGGCCATCATTTGATATGCCCAAATGATCAGCCAACTGCTGGCAGTTAAATGAAACCTCCACCCCCTTGACGTAGCTAGTGATCTTGAGCTCTGTACCCCACTCTATGTCATTGCGATCCCCAACTACCTGGAGATTGCAATAGAACTGCCTCACCAAATTAGGATGAATACAAGCCTCATAGGTGATCACAAGAAGCCAGCCCATGTCACCAAAAGCACCCTCCACGTTGAACAAGGCTAAACTAGCCAACTTCACACAGCGACCCCCTTCTAGTTTCTTACGCTCAAAGCTAGCATATCGAACTTCGGCCTCGTTGGAGCGGAAACGAATTGGGTCATGAGCCCTAGGAACCTTGGTATGAGCCATACTATCTGTCAAGACACAGAAAAACAAATAAGATATTAGTAATGGTGAAAAACTCAAAATTTTGGCATTATAATGACATGATTTAGTCAAAAGCCTGGTTTTTCACCCAAACAACAGGGCAGGAGGACTTACATAGGTTCCAAACCATACTGCAAAGCTCATACAGTTGGAAATTTAATCAAGAAAGATCGAATTTGAAGAAATTTCAATAAATTCAAAAAATCTCAAAAATTAGGTCATAAATGGAAAAATTCAATTTTCTCGATAACTAACCGATGAAACTCAAATATTTTTGAGGGCTTTCATCCATTGGGTGACCAATAGCTAAAGCCCCCAATAAAAATTAAATTTTTATAGTTAGAAAAAGTTTAATTTGAAGAAAACGATGTAAATGGATAAAAACCTAGTTTAGAAAGCTTAAAAATGGGAAACAGTAGAGAGCATCCCTGAAGAGACGGAGTGGGAGTCATGAACGGAAGAAACAATCACCAAACCCTAAGGGTCGATGCTGTAGCAACTCAGGGGAAGCGAGTTGAGATGGAAGAAAGGAGAAAGAATGGGAAATGAATCCAAAATCGGGTTTAAAAACCTAATTTTGGATCGTAGGGTCGTAGAATTCGACAAAAATGTGTGACCCTACCATCGACCCTAGGCTCTTGGTGATCTGATAGAGAACCATGGGTCGGACATAGACGGACCCTACCATTAATCCTAGGGTCTCGATGTTCTGACAGAGAATCATGGGTCGGACCTAGGGTCAGACATGTACCGACCCTATGATCGACCCTAGGCTCTCGGTAAGCTGACAGGGTTTATTAGGGTCACATACCCTAGGGTCGCATAAGGACCGACCCTACCATCGACCCTACGATGGAAAATACAGTATTTTATCAGAATGATCTGAAAAATTGGAATTTTATATTGATTAGTTGGATTTTTTACTTGAGAACAACTTACATTGATTGCCTCACATGTGCTATGATTGTTTTCAGACACTACCACCACCAGAACAGGAAATGGCTAGGCAAAGAGTGACCAGATGAGGCCGTAACCCAATTCTACCACCACCACATGTGGAGGAAGACAGCCATGTAAATCATGAAGCACATGAGAATCTGAATATGGCACCGCCAGTGGCTAGTGGCCAGGAAAATCCCACAAACTTGCCAGCCCCACCTACAGATCTGGCTACAGAGGTAATGAATTTGGCATAACAGCTGTAGCAAATACAGTAGGTGCAAGCCAATATGCAGGCTGCTATAGGCATGGCTTTTCCAGCTGCACATACGACACCTTTGCCAGCAGGAAAAGCTAGCATAGTACCAGGGGGAAGCATCACGGTACCCCACGCACATCAAACACCATTCATGCCAGCTCAAGTGCAGAATCCTGAGGTAGCTCAAGGCAATTACCAGTACCAACCACCTATGTATGGGACCAATGCTCCGTATTAGCTGGATCACTCTCGACTGATCGAGCATTTTCTGAAGATGAAGCCCAAAGAATATAATGGTAAGCCAACAGATCCTTTGTGGCTCGCACACTAGATTGATGAAATGGAAAGAAATTTTATGATGATGACAGTGAATGAGGAGGAGAAAGTGTTCTATGCAACCTTCATGCTGAAAGGCGATGCACACCGCTGGTGGAAGTCCACACGGACTTATCTGTTAACAAAGCACACCCAATTGAGCTGGATTATATGTAAAGAGGCATTCTTCGAGAAGTACTTCCCCATAAGTTTTAGAGATTCTATGGAGAGAGAGTTCCTGAGTCTATATCAGGGCCAGATGACTGTGGATGCATTCTAACAGTGTTATGAAGAGCTGTTTTTCTTTGCACCCGCCAGCATGCAGGAGGAAAACACAAAAACCCGAATGTTCGTCATGGGACTCAGGGGAAGCATCAGTGAGCATGTTCTGGGATTGGAAAAGAAGGTGTACAACGAAGCCGTACAAATTGCTCGAGTAATAGAGTCGAGCCAGAAGGAGAGCTACTTTGCTCAAAACAGGGGCATTAAAAGGCCAAACAGAAATTCACAAAACGGAGGGAATACAAGGACATTTAAACCCTTACGTATTCAAGGCTTCAATGCCGCAGCCAAGACTACTCCAGCAGCTCAACCGCAACAAAAGCAAAACAATGAAGGAGTAAAATTCTTTAACTGCAACCAAGTAGGATATTATTTAAGGGAGTGTCATAAACCCAGAAAGCAGCTATAGCAAAGAAAGGTGTATGCTGTTACATCTGAGGATGCTGTCACATCGCCTGATGTGGTCACAGGTATGACCTGAACCTTTCATCTGTGTTACATTGCGTGAGCATGTAGACTAAAACTAAAACGAATCACAGGTATCATACCTATTAATGGCATACCCGCTAGAGTACTCTTTGATTCTGGAGCTACTCATTCTTTTATATCTGTGTCATTTGGAAAGAAGCTGAATCTACCCCTCAAATCTTTAGACTACAAACTACTTGTATGATCGCCGATGGGATTAGAAGTGGAATTAGAAAAAGGTTATGGACCATGTCCAGTTCTTATTTACGAGAAGACTTTAGATGCAACCTTGATTCAACTTGAAATGGCAGACTTTGATGTCATCTTGGGAATGGACTGGTTAGCTCAGCATTCTACAAACCTATTATGTGCAAAAAAGAAGTTGACATTTAAAGACAAGGAAGGAGCAGAGTTTAGTTTTGAAGGAACCAAACTTCCCCGTAAACGAAAACTCATCCTCTCTGCATTAAAGGCTAGGAAATGCCTCGAGAAAGGAGGAGTTGTGTATCTAGTATCAGTGGTCGACCTCACCAAGGAAGCACCACAAATGGAGAATAATGATGTTGTGCGTGACTTTCCAGATGTATTTCCTGAAGAACTACTAGGATTACCACCCGACCGAGGGACGGAGTTCGTTACAGATCTGATACCCGAAGCCACACCAGTATCTAAATCACCCTATCGAATGGCTCCTACTGAACTGAAGGAATTGAAGGTACAGTTACAAGAATTATTGGACAAAGGTTATATCAGACCTAGCATATCACCATAGGGAGCACCAGTATTGTTTGAAAAAAAGAAGGATGGTAGCATTCGACTGTGTATAGACTATCGAGAATTGAATAAGCTTACAATCAAGAATCGGAACCCATTGCCTCGGATCGATGACTTGTTCGATCAGTTGCAAGGTGCAAAGGTGTTCTCCAAGATCGATCTTTGGTCAGGATACCATCAGTTGAAGATTAAGGACGGTGATATTCCAAAGATACCATTCAGAACAAGATATGGACATTATGAATTTTTAGTCAATTCTTTTGGATCGACTAACGCACCCGCAATTTTTATGGAACTCATGAATCGGGTATTCAATGATATGTTGGATACGTCGGTCCTTGTGTTTATTGATGATATATTGGTCTACTCCAAGCACAAGAAAACTCATGTCATGAATCTAAGAGCCGCTCTGCAGCGACTAAGGAAAGGGAAGCTTTACGCCAATTTTACAAAGTGTGAGTTTTGGCTAAATGATGTCGCTTTCTTAGGCCATGTTGTATCCGCTGAAGGAATTAAAGTGGATCCCAGCAAGATTGAAGCCATTGTGATGTGGGAAGCACCAAAGAGCATTGCAAAAAATTCGAAGTTTCCTAGATCTAGCTGGGTATTATCGACGATTCGTGGAAGACTATTACAGAATTGTCGTACCTCTCACCAGTTTGACTAAGAAAGGAGAAAAGTTTGTTTGGACTGATAAATGTGAGAAAAATTTTCCAACATTGAAGGCTAGATTATTATCTGCTCCGATCTTGAATATTCCTATTCCAGGACAGCCATTTATCTTGTACACTGATGTGTCTGGGTTGGGTTTAGGATGCGTACTTATGCAAGGAGAACAAGTAATTGCGTAGGCCTCAAGCCAACTGAAGACACATGAGAAGAACTATCCCATTCTTGACTTGGAATTAGCAGTAGTAGTATATACTGTCAAGATATGGAGACATTATTTTTATGGAGAGAAATTTCAGATTAAATAAGATCATAAGAATCTCACTTATCTTTTTAATCAGAAGGAGTTAAACATGAGACAAAGAAGATGGCTGGAATTATTGAAGGACTATGATTGCGATATCCAGTATCATCCAGGAAAGGCTAATGTAGTTGCTGATGCGCTAAGCAGAAAAGCAATGACAAAATCTCAAGGAGAGGTTAACACGACTGCAACAATGTATACTACAGGAAAAGTGTTCAATTATGGTAATGAGCAGTTCGTGATAGATGCACCGGGTGAATCAACCAACCAAGTGTTTATTCATCGATTTTCAAATATGTTTGCAATGTAGAAGATTGTTCCTGATATAATTGATAAGTAAAAACAGCTATTAAATCAGACCCTTATCTGAGAATGGTAAAAGAAGACATCGAAAAAGGTAGGACGACTCCTGAGTTCACCCTGGATGATGAAAAGGTACTGAAGTACAAAGGAAGAGTATGTGTTCCTGAAACAGAAAATTTGGACATTAGACACCGACTAATGAAGGAAGCCCACCCCACCGCCTATTCGGTACATCATGGAAGTACGAAGATATATCATGATTTGAAGAAATTATATTGGTGGAGAGGAATGAAAGCAGATATAGCTAAATTCATGTCTCAAATCCTAAATTGTCAGAGGGTAAAGGCTGAACGGAAAAAACCTGTAGGATAATTGCAGTCGCTACCAGAACCAGCATGAAAATGGGACTGCATCACTGTAAGACCCGTATCAAACTAATTCGGTCTTATCACGTTGAACCAGGTTTACCCATCATGGTTGAGTCAAATGGACCAAGGGCGTGAAGGAGATCGTGATCCCAGGTATCAAATCGACCCAAAAACACTTTAATAAGGGGGAGGGTCGCATACCCAGCAAGGGAGGGTCGGACCCCCCAAGATAGAAAGTCAGACCCTCTGTTTTACAGGGAGGGTCGGACACATTAGAAACCTAGGGTCGACTGGATCATCGACCCTCCCATCGACCCTCAGTTGCCGTCGAAACTGAAATTAAGAAATTTCCATAATTATGATTGGGATTCTTTCTTAATCTCAAAGGGACTTATTTAGGATGTTTCTACTATATTTAAAGGACGTCCCTAAGCCTCTTTCACTCCTTTTACAACCCTAATCGAATTGAGAGAAAGAGAAGAGAAGGAAGAAAAGAAGAAGAGAAACAAGGTAGAGAAGAAAGCAAAAGGACAAGAGTGGTAGATAAGGAGTGTTCTTCTCAGGTATGGATACTAATTCCATGAGTTTCTACAGGCCTTAGGTTAGATAATGATGAGAGTGTGATCTCGGAGAAACCCAAACAATCCACCCATGGTTAGGTTTTCATGGAAAACCATGGGAGAATACATGAAAGCTATTTGGGTGGGAGATTCATGGTTCTAGACCATGGAATGCATGTTGAATGGACTGGAGGAGCAAGCCATAGGACCCCAAACACGAAGAATGGATTAAAAGGAGGAAAATTGACCAAAACCACCGAGGGTCTCACAGAAGGTCGATGACCATCAGACCCTATGTGATCCTGAGTATCGAACCTCAGGGTTCTGAAAGTTTAGATTTGGGGAGGGTCGCACCCAGGGTCGATCATGACTCTGACCCTACCTCCGACCCTCAGTTAACAGAATGGTTTTTAAATTCATAATTAATTCTAATTAAATTTTATCGACTTTATTTGGTCTTCTAGCAATATAATAACATTATAAAGGTGATTCTAAAGCTTGGAAGAGTATCTATTAGCAAGCTAAGGTGAGGAAACGGAACTCTAAACTAATTGGTTAATAATAAACTGTTTTCTCTTTTCTTGAGTCCAATCCCATGCTTGATTTTATGCGACTATGTTTGTAATGTGTAAACAACATGTCATCCAATATTTCTATTACTTGTTCATGCATATTTACTTTATTGTTTATAACATCATGATGATGATGATGATAGGAATAGGCATGTGATTGTATGTGTGTGGTTGGTGTACTTGATGCGAGCGAGTATCAGGGGAGGTGTGATGGAAACATCAATAAACGTTAACCTTTGACGGGTCTCAGCATTTTAGCTCTATCACTAACTCAAGTCTTGTGCATTAGCATCGTCGTATCGCCATTACATTAGTAGAACTATTATGTCGTAGAGTATCAGGGGAGGTGGTCTCGGTCCTTGTAGTCTCTGACTCTACTGGGGGGCCTTAGCTCTATCTCTATGGATATTCTGAGGGATGCTGGGGTGAGGCCTTGGATACACTGTTTGGCATTAGGATTGATTAGTTACCAGCCCAGTTTGCAAGCCCTCGTCAGCAGGGGCTTACGTGTTGGTATGGCACTATACAGCAATAAACGTTAACCTTTGTTGTATAATGTTCATGATTAGGGTGGATGGGGACGACAATAAACGTTAACCTTTGGGAGGACTTCCACACCCTGTGTATAGAGGCGGGGTCAATAAACGTTAACCTTTGACCACCCAACCTTTCTATTGTGCATTGCAAACTATAAACCGGGCCAAGGATATGAATTGATTGCATGCATATGTACTGTTGCATTGTTTTGTTTACTCACTAAGCCATGATGTGTGCTCACCCCTCGACGTCGAATATTTTTAGTTGATGATGCAGGTTATACCATTGAAGATTATGTAAATGTTCCAACGTATGGGAACGTAGCAGCGATGGAAGTTGAAGCTGAAGTGGATACACATGACTCCTCTTGCGAGTGCAACTCATGTGTATTTGATTAGATATTTTCTTAGTTTTCTTAGTTGGATTTATTATGGACATGTATTTGATATTTATTTATGTCTTAGTTGATACAAAATAATTTGTTATTTAAATATTAATATCACAGTAGATTCTCAGTTCATTTTACTATAAGACTTTCGCTATTATATATTTACTCTGATTATGAATGTGGATGTATGGAGTTTAGATAACACAGATACAGCCTACTCGAGTTCCTGGTTGAACCGTTGGTTTATTAGTGGTTTATCACACCATTCTGAATAGTACGGAATTGAGGTGTGACAACTTGGTATCAGAGCATCTCAGGCCCTGTCCGTGGAACTTCCATACATTCCAGACAATTGTGAACTGAGATAGGATAAAAGTAAAAATAGTAATATTAACCCACTATAAGCACAAGTGATGGTTGAGACCAAATTTAAAAAGAGAATAATGCATCTATTAAAGGGGAAACAATTTTACATACAATGAGTGAGAAACAAACGTATATACATAACTAAAGCAGAGTACAGCCCACAACCCGGACAGTTACTCTGTAGTACAAAGAAAATAAATACAATCAAGAAGCTGGTGGTGAAGGAGGAGGCTGCGCCTCACGATCTCTGTCATAGTCCTCGCCATAGACTCTAGTCAACCAGGCCACCTGAGTCTGAGTGGCCTGAAGACTAGCTGTGAGATCAGCCACCCGCTGATCAGTCCGGCGTTGGGCGTCTAGAAGCTCCTCCATCCTCAGATCAGATCTGCGCTGAGCCTCTCTGATCTCATGCAACATCTCCATCATATCAGAAGGTGGGCGTGAAGGACCAGCCGCATGAGAAGGACCAGTCTCAGGTGCAGGAACCACCACAGAGGACGTACCAGCTCCAACCGCATGCAGGGGTGAAGGCGGTGGTATCAATTTGACATCCATATACATGCGGTCATCGTCATCGGCAGGATCCGCATGAACTCTAACAGCGGCAGCAGCTGCCTCAGCGTCAGCCATCTCGATGCGAGTGTGAGGGCGGACCATCTTGTTCCTCTCCTCGTCACTGACTTGGGCATCCCACATACCCATCTTGCAGATAGCCTCCCAATCTAGAGGCAATGAGAAGGTTTTCTCCTGAATCTTCTCATCCATAAAATCAAGCCCCAAGCGGGTAAGCAGAACAGTGATCATACGTCCATAGGGTAGATTACCCCTATGACTGGGCAGTGTGGCACTGATCATAGTCCGCATGATGATGTAAGGAAGGCAGACGGGCTGTCTAGTGCAAATGTTGTACAGAAGATACTGGGTCAGCTGAGAAACCCTCTCGTAATGGCCACTCTGTGGGATCAGATTATGCTGGATAATCTTGCAAAAGACCCGTGGAGCAGGACGCATATAGCAAGCTCTCATCTGCCAGCGATTAGGTTGTAGTAGCTGACTATCAATCTCAGCCCTCATCTCTAGGGAAACAAACTGGGGCTCTCTAGGAGCACAGTAAACCATGGGGCCATCATAGGGAATGCCCAGTAGATCGGCCAGTTGCCGATAATCGAATGAAATGTTCACTCCCTTGACGTAGCTGGTGATGCGTAGCTCGTGACCCCTATCCACATCATTGTAATCCCCCACCACCTGGAGATTACAATAAAACTGTCGCACTAAATCCGGGCATGTGCAAGCGTCGTAGGTGATGACAAGGAGCCACCCCATATCACCAAAGGCCCTCTCCATGATGAACAAGGCTAACTCAGCCAAGTTCACCATACGACCACCCTCTACCTTCTTACGAGCGTAGTGGGAATACTGTGCCTCGGCTTCATTGGAGCGGAAGCGAAGTGGATCACGAACTCTGGGTACCTTGGTACAAGCCATGGTATCTGCCAAATAGGAAGGAAAAATAGATAATGAGTTAATAGGATAAAAATCTAAAATTTGACATTATAACGATGTAAGTTGGCCAAAAGCCTCACTTGTCACCCATACACGTGGGCAGGAGGACTTACGTAGGTTCCAACATATTCTACAACACTCAGACAGTAGGAAATTCTAACTAATGAAGTCCAATTTGAAGAAATTGCGAGAAATCAAAAATTTTGACAAATTAGGGCAAAAAGAGCAAAAATCCAAGTTTCTTGATAACCAACCAATGAAACTCAAAAATTTTTTAGGGCTTTCGTTCCTCGAGACACCAATAACAAAAGCCCCCAATAAAAATCAAATTTTTACGGTTGGAAAAAGTTTAATTTGAAAAATACAAGTTAAAGTGACAAAAACCTAGAAAATGGAAACCTAAAAACAGGTAAAAACGAGAAAGCATACCTGTAGGGATGACATAGACGACGAAACACGGATCAAAACTGACAAAAATAGTGTAGTGGCACTGTAGCAACTCAGAGGTGAGAGACGAGTCGAAATGGGTGGGAAATAATAGAGAATGAACCCAGAATCGGATCTTAAAGGTCTGATTTTTAGTCTGAGGGTCGGACAATTCGACCAGGATCGTCGACCCTCGGATCGACCCTCCCATCGATCCTCAGCTCTCGGGAAGAACAGGTCATTCCCAGGGTCGGATACCGAGGGTCGGATACCCATCGAGCCTCACATCGACCCTCAGCTCTCGGGAAGAACAGGTTATCCCCAGGGTCGGATACTGAGGGTCGGACATACCATCGACCCCCACCATCGACCCTGCATAGAAAAGCCAGTATTTTTCATAGAATGAGCTGAAAATTTTAAAATTTTACATCGATTAGTGTGCCTACATGTAGTATAAATGATTGTCTCACCTATTTTGATGATTTTCAGGCACCACCAATCTCAAAAGAAAATATATCTGGGCGTAGAGTTACCAGGAAAAGCCAAAATGTAGTTCCACCACCACCTGTGGAGGATACTAGCCAAGAATATATATATGCCCAGGGAAATCCGTAGGTTGTACCCCCAGGAAATCCAGACCAGGCAAATCCTGCCAACTTGCCCCCTCCACCCCCGGAGATAGCAACCGTGGTAATGAATCTAATACAGCAGCTGCAACAAATACAACACGCACAGGCTCAAATGCAAGTTGCAATGGGGATTATGTTCCAGGCCGCACTTGCTACACCCATGCAGACCGGACAAGCCAGTGCAGCACCGGTGGGTAACCACCCAGCACCTCAAACACCTCAACCACCAGCTGCACAAATTCCAGTACCCGATCCGGAAGCAGCTCAGGTTAATTATCAGTATCCATAACCTATGTTTGGGGCATACCCCCACAATCTGATGGACCACTCTCGACTGGTTGAGAAATTTATGAAGATGAAGCCCAAGGAATTTAATGATAAACCGTGTGATCCGTTATGGCCAACACACTAGATAGACGAGATGGAGAGAAACTTTCTCATGATGACTATCACAGAAGAAGAAAAGGTGTTATGCGCCACCTTCATGCTGAAAGGAGATGAACATCATTGGTGGCCAGATGTCTGTGGATGCATATCAACAGCATTATGAGGAGCTGTTTTTCTTTGCACCACTTAATATGTAAGAAGAAGACACTAAGACCGGTAGGTTTGTCACGGGGCTTAGAGGAAGCATTAGAGAGCATGTTCTAGGCTTGGAAAAGAAGGTATATAACGAAGCTGTTTAAATTGCTCGAGTTATAGAATCGAGCCAGAAGGAGAGTTATTTTACACAGAACAGAGGTATAAAAAGGCCAGCTGGAAATGCTTATAACGGACAACAAGACATTTAAACCCTTCCATGCTCAAAGCTTTACTGCTGTATCCAAGACTACTCCAGTAGCTCAACATCAGCCAAAGCCAAATCCTGAAGGTCCGAAATGTTATAACTGCAACCAAGCAGGACATATGGCAAGGGTGTGTCCTAAGCCCAAGAAGCAGTTACATCAAGGACGAGTATATGCGGTTACAACCGAGGATGCTGCTACATCACCCGATGTGGTCACAGGTACGACTGAACTTTTTTTTAAATTGTAATTACATTGTATGAGCATGTAGACTAAGTAAAACCTATTAATGGCGTACACGCCAGAGTACTCTTTGATTCAGGAGCTACTCATTCCTTTATATCTGTGTCATTCGAAAAGAAGCTGAAATCACCCATCAAAACATTGGACTACAAAATACTTGTACGGTCACCGATGGGGTTAGAAGTGGAATTAGAGAAAGGTTATGGACCATGTCCAGTTCTCATTGACGAGAAAACCTTAGATGTAGTTTTGATCCAACTGGAGATGGCAGACTTTGACGTCATCTTGGGAATGGACTAGTTAGCTCGGCTATCTGCGAACCTATTATGCGCCGAAAAGAAACTGACATTTAAAGACAAAGAAGGAGTAGAATTTAGTTTTTCGGGAACCAAACTGCCCCGTAAACGCAAGCTCATACTCTCAGCACTAAAGGTTAAGAAGTGCCTTGAGAAGGGGGCAGTCGGGTATCTAGTATCAGTGGTCGACCTAACCAAGGAAGCACCACAAATGGAAGATATTGATGTCGTACGGGACTATCCTGACGTATTTCCAGAGGAATTACCAGGATTACCACCCGACCGAGCCACAGAGTTTGTGATAGATCTTATACCCGGAGCCGCACCAGTATCAAAAGCACCTTATAGAATGGCTCCTACAGAACTGAAGGAATTGAAAGTGCAACTACAGGAACTGCTGGACAAGGGTTATATTCGACCCAATATATCACCATGGGGAGCACCGGTATTATTCGTAAAGAAGAAGGACGGTAGCGTTCGATTGTGTATCGACTATCGGGAGTTGAATAAACTGACAATCACTACCTCGGATCGATGACTTGTTTGATTAGTTGCAAGGAGCAAAAGTATTTTCTAAGATCGATCTTCGATCAGGCTATCATCAGTTGAAAAATTAAAGAGGGTGATATTCCTAAGACAGCTTTCAGGACCAGATATGGACATTATGAATTCTTGGTCATGTCATTTGGATTAACAAATGCACCGGCAACTTTCATGGAACTTATGAACCGGATCTTCCACGATATGTTGGATACGTCGGTTATTGTATTTATTGATGATATATTGGTATATTCCAAGGACAAAGAAACCCATATCAAGAACCTAAACGCCGCCCTATAACGTTTAAGGAAAGAGAAGCTATATGCCAAATTTACCAAGTGTGAGTTTTGGCTAAGTGAAGTCGCCTTCCTAGGCCATGTAGTATCCGCTGAAGGAATCAAAGTGGACCCCAGCAAGATCGAGGCTATTGTAAAGTGGGAAGCACCAAAGGGCGTGGCAGAAATTAGAAGTTTTCTGGGTCTCGCTGGTTATTATCGGAGATTTATGGAAGACTATTCTCGGATTTCCGTACCTCTCACCAGTTTGACTAAGAAAGGTGATAAGTTTGTGTGGACGGATAAATGTGAGAAGAGCTTCCAAACATTGTAGACCAGATTGATATCCGCTTCGATTTTGACTATTCCCGTTCCCGGACAGCCATTTACCCTATACACTGACGCGTCAGGAATGGGATTAGGATGCGTGCTTATGCAAGAAGAACAAGTAATTGCTTATGTCTCAAGACAGTTGAAGACACATGGGAAAAATTATCCCACTCATGGTTTGGAGTTAGCAGCAGTAGTACATGCTGTCAAGATATGGAGACATTACCTGTACGGGGAGAAATTCCAGATTAAGTCGGACCATAAAAGTCTTATTTATTTAATCTGAAGGAGTTTAATATGAGGCAAAGAAGATGGCTAGAACTATCGAAAGACTATGATTGTGATATCCAGTATCATCCGGGGAAAGCTAATGTAGTAGCGGATGCATTGAGCAGAAAGGCGATGATAAAATCTCAAGGGGAGGTTAGTACAACTGCAGCTATATGTACTACCGGAATGATATTCAAGCATGGCAATGAGCAATATGTGATTCTTGGCGATGACATCGTCATAGGAGACGCTTTGGTGGCGTCTCGCTATAAGGACGCCCTCGACCGACGGAAGGTCAAATTATATTTCTAAAAATCTTTGTTCTATCGGTGGTCTTGAATTCGCAAAGAAATTTATGGATATGGAAATGGCAAACCAATTCGAGATACAACGGATGGATCAGCCAACCAAGGGTTTATTCATCGATTTTCAAATATGTTTGCGGCATTGAAAATTATACCGGATATAATGGATGAAGTTAAGACAGCTATCAAATCAGATCCTTATCTGAGAACAGTATAATAAGATATCGAGAAAGGTAGGACTAACCCTGAGTTCACCTTGGACGAAGAAAAGGTACTGAAGTACAAAGGAAGAATATGTGTACCCGAAACAGAAAGTGTGGACATTAGACACCGACTGATGAAAGAAGCCCATACCACCATCTATTCGATACATCCTGGAAGTACAAAAATGTATCATGATCTAAAGAAACTATATTGGTGGAGAGGAATGAAAGCAGATGTAGCTAAGTTCGTTTCTCAATGCCTAAATTATCAGAAAGTAAAGGCTGAACGATAAAGACCCATAGGACTGTTATAGTCGTTACCGGAACCAACATGGAAATGGGACTGCATCACTATGGACTTCATCAGGGGTTACCACTGACTCCTCGAGTAGTTGACGCAGTTTGGGTGATTGTAGAACGTCTGACTAAAACAGTTCGCTTCATACCAATACGACCTCAGTATACACTGGAAAGGTTAGCAAAGCTATATGTGGATAATATTGTTAGGTTACACGGTGTACTAGAGAGCATTGTGTCCGATAGAGATCCACGATTTACTTCCAAGTTTTGGGAGAGATTGCAAAAGGCTATGGGTACAACATTAAAGTTTAGTACAGCTTTCCACCCACAGACAGATGGACAGTCAGAGAGTACAATCCAGATTCTAGAAGATATGCTACGAGCATGTGTAATTGACTTCAAAGGATCATGGGATGAAAGATTACCACTGATCGAGTTCGCTTATAACAATTGCTATCAGGCTACTATACAGATGTCACCCTATGAAGCATTGTATGGCAAAAAGTGTCGAACTCTTTTATTTTAGAATGAAGTTGGAGAACGTAGTATTGCTGGAGCAGAATTTGTTGAGGAGACTTGTCGAGTGGTCAACATTATCAAGGAAAGAGTGAGAACAGCTCAGGACCATCAGAAGCAGTATGCAGATACTCGACGCAGAGATCTTGAGTTCGCTGTAGGTGATAAAGTATTGTTGAAGGTATCACCTATGCGAGGATTGAAAAGGTTCGGACAGAAAGGGAAGCTAAGTCCAAGATATGTCGGGCCGTATGAGCTTTTAGCTAAGCGTGGGAAAGTGGTTTATCAGTTAGCACTACCACCATCTATGTCAAGTGCGAATGACGTATTTCATATTTCCCTATTGAAGAAGTATGTCAAGGATCCAACGCATGTTTTAACAGTAGATTTACCAGAACTGACTGGTGATTTGACATTCGAAGTAACACCAACTGAAATCACCAGCCGAAAGGTTCAACGACTACGTAACCGAGATATCTATTATGTTAAGGTCACCTGGAAAAGTAGAGACATGGAAGAAATTATATGGGAAGAAGAAAATGCTATGCGAAAGCAATAACCTCACTTATTTGATTCAGAAGGTACGTAAAATTTCGAGGACAAAATTTTTATAAGTAGGGGTGAGTTGTAAGACCCGTATCAAACTAACCCGGTCTTATCACCTTGAACTAGGTTTACCCATCATTGTTGAGTCAAATGGACCAAGGGCGTGAAGGAGATCATGATCCCAGGTATCAAATCGACCCAAAAACACTTAAATTAGGGGGAGGGTCGCATACCCAGCAAGGGAGGGTCGGACCCCCCAAGATAGAAAGTCAGACCCTCTGTTTTATAGGGAGGGTCGGACACATTAGAAACCTAGGGTCGATGGGATCATCGACCCTCCCATCGACCCTCAGTTGCCGCCGTAACTGAAATTAGGAAATTTCCATAATTTCGATTGGGATTCTATCCTAATCTCAAAGGGACTTATTTAGGATGTTTCGACTATATTTAAAGGACATCCCTAAGCCTCTTTCACTCCTTTTACAACCCTAATAGAATTGAGTGAAAGAGAAGAGAAGGAAGAGAAGAAGAAAAGAAACAAGGTAGAGAAGAAAGCAAAAGGAGAAGAGTTGCAGAGAAGGAGTGTTCTTCTCCGGTATGGATACTAATTCATGAGTTTCTATAGGCCTTAGGTTAGATAATGTTGAGAGTGTGATCTCGGAGAAACCCAAACCATCAACCCATGGTTAGGTTTTCATGGAAAACCATGGGAGAATACATGAAAGCTATTTGGGTGGGTGATTCATCGTTCTAGACCATGGAATGCATCTTGAATGGACTGTAAGAGCAATCCATAGGACCCCAAACACAAAGAATGGATTAAAAGGAGAAAAATTGACCAAAACCACCGAGGGTCTCACAGAGGGTCGATGACCATCCGACCCTACGTGATCCTGAGTATCGACCCTCAGGGTTCTGGAAGTTCAAATTTAGGGAGGGTCGCACCCAGGGTTAATCATGACTCCGACGCTACCTCCGACCCTCAGTTAACAGAATGGTTTTTAAATTCATAATTATTTCTAATTAAATTCTATCAACTTTGTTAGGTCTTCTAGCAATATAATAACATTATAAAGGTGATTCTAAAGCTTGGAAGAGTATCTATTAACAAGCTAAGGTGAGGAAACGGAACTCTAAACTAATTGGTTAATAACAAACTGTTTTCTCTTTTCTTGAGTCCAATCCCATGCTTGATTTTATGCGACTATGTTTGTAATGTGCATACAACATGTCATCCAATATTTCTATTACTTGTTCATGCATATTTACTTTATTGTTTATAACGTGATGATGATGATGATGATAGGAATAGGCATGTGATTGTATGTGTGTGGTTGGTGTACTTGATGCGAGCGAGTATCAGGGGAGGTGTGATGAGAACGTCAATAAACGTTAACCTTTGATGGGTCTCAGCATTTTAGCTCTATCTCTAACTCAAGTCTTGTGCATTAGCATCGCCGTATCACCATTACTTTAGCAGAACTATTATGTCGTAGAGTATCAGGGGAGGTGGTCTCGGTCCTTGTAGTCTCTGACTCTACCGGGGGGCCTTAGCTCTATCTCTATGGATATTCTGAGGGATGCTGGGGTGAGGCCTTGGATACACTGTTTGGCATTAGGATTAGTTAGTTGCGAGCCCAGTTTGCAAGCGCTCGCCAGCAGGGGCTTACGTGTTGGTATGACACTATACAACAATAAACGTTAACCTTTGTTGTATAATGTCCATGATTAGGGTGGATGGGGATGACAATAAATGTTAACCTTTGAGCGGACTTCCACACCCTGTGTATAGAGGAGGGGTCAATAAATGTTATCCTTTGACCACCCAACCTTTCTATTGTGTATTGCAAACTATAAACCGGACCAAAGATAAGAATTGATTGCATGCATATGTATTGTTGCATTGTTTTGTTTACTCACTAAGCCATGATGTGTGCTCACCCCTCGACGTCGAATATTTTTAGTTGATGATGCAGGTTATACCATTGAAGATTATGTAAATGCTCCAACGTACGAGAACGTAGTGGCGATGGAAGTTGAAGCTGAAGTGGATACACATGACTCCTCTTGCGAGTGCAACTCATGTGTATTTGATTAGATATTTTCTTAGTTTTCTTACTTGGATATATTATGGACATGTCTTTGATATTTATTTATGTCTCAGTTGATACAGAATAATTTTCTATTTAAATATTAATATCACAGTAGATTCTCAGTTCATTTTACTATAAGACTTCCGCTATTATATATTTACTCTGATTATGAATGTGGATGTATGGAGTTTAGATAACACGGATACAGCCTACTCGAGATCCTGGTTGAACCGTTGGTTTATTAGTGGTTCATCACACCATTCTGTATAGTGTGGAATTGGGGTGTGACAATCACTATGGACTTCATTACCGGATTACCATTGACTCCTCGAGTAGTTGACGTGGTCTGGGTGATTGTAGATCGTCTGACTAAGACAGCTCATTTTATAGCTATACGACCACAGTATACCCTGGAGAGGTTAGCCAAGCTATATGTGGATAACACTGTCAGATTACATGGTGTACCTGAAAGCATTGTGTCCGATAGAGACCCACGCTTTACTTCAAAGTTTTGGGAAGGATTGCAAAAGGCTATGGGTACAACGTTGAAGTTCAATACTGCATTCCATCCTCAGATAGACAGAAAGTCAGAGCGTACCATTCAGATTTTAGAAGACATGCTTCGAGCCTGTGTTATTGATTTTAAAGTATCATGGGATGAAAAACTACCATTAATCGAGTTCGCCTATAACAATAGCTATCATGCTACTATACAGATGTCACCCTTTGAAGCACTGTATGATAGAAAGTGTCGAACTCCTATGTTTTGGAATGAAGTTGGAGAACGTAGCATCGTTGGACCAGAATTTATTGAAATGACTTGTCGAGTAGTCAACATCATCATGGAAAGAGTTAGAACGACTTAGAATCATCAAAAATAGTATGCAGATACTCGATGCCGAGACCTTGAATTTGTCGTAGGTGATAAGGTATTCTTGAAAGTATCACCTATGCGAGGTTTAAAATGATTCGGAGAGAAAGGGAAGCTATGTCCGAGATATGTCGGGCAATATGAGATTCTAGCTAAACGTGGAAAAGTGGCTTATCAGTTAGCACTACCACCATCTATGTCAAGTGTGCATGATGTATTTCATATCTCATTATTAAAGAAGTACATCGGAGATCTAATGCACGTTATGACAGTAGATCCACCAGATCTAACTGATGATTTGACATTCAAAGTAACACCAACTAAAATCACTAGTCAAAAGGTTCAACAACTACGCAACCGTGACATCTACTATGTTTAGGTCACCTAGAGAAGCCGAGATATAGAAGAGATCACATAGGAAGAAGAGAATGCTATGCCGAAGCAATATCCTTACCTTTTCGACTCGAAAGGTATGTACAAATTTTGAGGACAAAATTTTAATAAAAGGGGGGAGTTGTAAGACCCGTATCGAACTAACTGTTCTTACCACCTTGTACCAGGTCTACCTATCATGGTCGAGCCAAGTGGACCAAGTGCGTGAAGAAATCACAAGACCAGGTATGAAGTCTAAACCAAAAACACCAAATGAGAGGGTAGGGTCGCATGCCTAAACAGGTAGGGTCGACCCCACCTCAACATAAGTCCAACCCATGACTTTCTATTCGTAGGGTCGCATGACCAAAAAAATGTAGGGTCGACGGATTCTACGACCCTACGTCCGACCCTACGATGATAGACAAAAATCATAAATTAGGAAACTTACTTAATTCAAAGGGGATCTTTCCTAAACTCATTGGGACTTATTATGGAGGGTTTTCCTCTATAAATAGGACATCCCTTAGCCTCTTTCACTCCTTTAAAACCCTAATTGAGAGTGAGAGAAAGAGAAAGAGAAGGAAGAGAAGAAGAGAAGAAACTTGAAGAAAAGAATAAGGAAGAGGAGGAAGTTCAGAGAAACCTCAAAATAAAGGTATGAACCTAATTCCTTACCTAAATAAGAGATCTTAAAATAATTATGAAGAACATAAGATTAAGAGAATCCCAAATCATCCATCCATGGACAAGTTTCAAGAGATTCCATGGCGGAAATCATTATGGACTATAAATGTTAGACCCGCACTCCGTAAACCCGGTCTAAACCTTGGTTTTGTGTCGTAGCAGGTCTTCCGATCATCACCGGGCCAGACGGGTCGAGCGGATGACAAACAGGTACAAAATTGGATCAAAGACGGTCAAATATTCATCATTTTATGTTGACCGATCGATGGTACCGGTCGACCGGTCAGTTCTGCGCAGCTGGGTGCGGAGATCCGGAATTGGATCTCTATGGGTCCCATTTTCCTAAACCCTAATGTCTGAACCTTCCTAATATTAATAGGGTTACTAAACCCTAATTCTAGCCTACAAATACACTTAAACCTCCTCAAATCCTTTCCATTATCTCTCATAAACCCTAGAGAAGAGAAGGAGGTTGGAAAGGAGAAGGAGCTAGGAAGAAGAATGAGGTGCCGCCATTACCGTTCGACGACGCTCACGTTACGCCAGTCAACGGTAAGTGTTTTAACCACTCTTCTTACCCTATGACTCTAGAATAGTTGTGTGGGTGGACCAATACCATGCAAAGTAGGTATTGATCTAAAACCTTATCTGGACCTTAAAACCCTAAGTTGCCGTCAAACCTTAAATTCGAGTTTCGAGATTATATTCAACAAAATAAGACTTGTATGAGTTGGGGATAACTCTAACTCAAAGATTAAACTTAGAATGGATAGGAGAAACCATGTGAATCCAAGGAAATTGATCGACGGCAGTCGAAAACCAAGTGTATGATCTTTCGGAGACATACCGGTCGACCATACCGGTTGCTAGTTTGCTCACAGAGCTGCAACCGGTATGTTGCGACCGGTCAACTCTGAAAGGCTGGTTTTGGACTTTGTTGGTTTCAGAAAAACATGAAACCCTAAGAAGCTATTTTAATAAAATCCTAATCATATTGTAGGACTTTGTGAAAGTACGTTTGGATCTTACGACGTGGAGCAAGCTAACAAATATGAGCGTCAGGTAAGGGAATCTGAACTAAATCTAATAATTAATGGACAGTAAATCGTTGTTAATCACCTGATTGTATATGATATGATGTTTGTGCATATTCACATGTCATCCTTTACTTTCAGTTATTATTATTGTTCATGCATTGATAGGATGTGATTGTTAGGCATGTGATTCTTTTCGTTAGTGTGTGGAGTGGGGCATGGGCCTGGGATCGCTCCTCACACTAGCACCTTTTGTAGTATTCTATCATAACATGCTTGGTACGGGTGGGGCATCAGGGGAAGGTCATGGTACGCTGGTCTCCAATGTTGATGCTGGCCTGGACATGGTTATGTGGCATTGTGGTCTCCGAGGTCGACGCTGGCTTGTCCACGATGCTTTAGCTCTATCTCTATGCCGTAGGGAGTTATGTTGGGATAGGGTCTACCTGCGTTATGTATCTATCCTAGTGGGTTAGTTGCGGATAGGGCATCAGGGGAGGTGTGGGAATGCCTTAGTTCTATCTCTATGCCGTAGACGGCTGTGCTGGGATAGAGCATACATTGATGACATATGGGATTGGTTAGTTGCGAGCCCAGTTTGCGAGCCCTGGCCAGTAGGGGCTTAGGTACTGGTATGGGTAGAGCATCAGGGGATGTACGGGGGTATCTTAGCTCTATCTCTATTCCATGATGGGTGCATGTGGGCAGATGGGGGTGTGATCCATGCTGTGCCGCACACTCGTGTATAGAGGTGCGGGGGCCACCAAACCTTTCTATAACACATTGCAAACTTAAAATCAGACCACAGCATAAAATGATTGTTACTCATGCATAATATTGTGAAACTGTCTGATTGTCTTACTGAGCTAAGTTGGGAGCTCACCCTTTGTATATATACATGTTTTTAGATGTTGATGCACGTTATACGGTGGATGATTATATGAACGCTCCGGCGTATAGTGGTGTTGCTGCGCTGGATGTTTAGGCAGGAGAGGACGAGCATGACGCTTCATGCGAGTGCCCTTTCTACGTGTACCTTTGATTTGACTTTTATTTATTTTCATTATTTTTGGTTGGATTAAGGAGATGTAATGATATTATATTATTTGTTTGGATTTGAATACTTGGATATTTTATTTAAAGTTATCAATAGATTCTTAGTTCATTTATTTAAAGACTTCCGCTGTACTATTTATATTCTGATTGTGGTCATGTGTAGTGGGTTTGTATGAGTGGACACGGTCTATTTGAGATCCTAGTGTGAACCGTTTGTTCAATGGTGGTTCACTCACACCATTCTGGTTGGATCAGAATTGGGGTGTGACAACTTGGTATCAGAGCCCTCGAGCTTTGTCCAACAAACCATATTGCACTTAACTATGTCGATGAACTGAGTTAGGAAATATTAAAAATTTTTAATACAAACACACCCTAAGCATTGTTTGATACCTGAAACGGATTAAGAAAGAGCATAATATACTATACTAATTATGAAACTTAACATGTGCACATATACTAGCCAGGGTGAACCATGAAACTTTCATTAAATAAAAGAAAAGAGTATCAAATGAAATAGCGCAACAGGGTACGGTCCACAAGCCGGACAGTTACCCTGATACATATATATACCAGAAAGAAAAGAGAAAAAATAAAAGGAAATCATGGGGTAGGGGGCCTGGGAGGAATAGCGTCTGCTATATCATAATCTCGCTCGTAAGCAACCCTGAGCCAGTGCACCTAATCCTGTGTGACTCTGAGGCTGCGAGCCAACTGCGCCAAGTCATGACTCATCTTACGCTGAGCATCCCTGATCTCCATCAACATACCCATCATGGTGTCAGGAGAAGGCTGAGATGGTCCAGCTGTAGAGGTAGACGGTGGTGCTGCAGGTGTAGGCTGTGGGACAGGCACTTGTGCTTTCCCAGCCATATCGTCATCATCACCCCCAGCCTCTGCCGCATAGGCCGCATTGGCTGCTGCTGCTGCTGCTACTGCGGCTGCTACCCTCCCGAGTGGACGAGGGTGAGCCTCCAACTCGTCATCGCTAACGGGCAGATCGACCATCTGCATCCTCTGAATAGCCTCCCAGTCAATGTCAGAGGTCATGGTTTCCTCAACCATCACCTCGCCTCTCATGCTCACACCCAGGCGACGTAGCAGGAAGGTGATGAGACGACCGTATGGAAGGTTACTGGCCTGATCGGCCAGGGTCGCCTGATGCATGGTCCGGATGATGAGGTAAGGGAGAGAGACCCGCTCCCCGGTGCAGACGCAGTAGGTGATGTACTGAGTGAGCTGAGATAACTCACTGTAGTGGCCGCTCTGGGGCACAATGTCGTGCTGGATGATGCGGCTGTAGACTCGAGCTAGGGGCTTCAGACTAGCCACCTTCATAGGAGCCCTAGGATTGAGGATCTGCTCTGCGATCTCTCGATGTAGGTCCTCACTCAGATAACCCTTCACCTTTGGGGGGCAGTAGACTAAGTCTCCATCATTGGGTACCCCCAGCAGATCAGCTAACTGCTGGGTGTTGAAGGAGATAGGTACACCCTTGACGTAGCTGGAGATGCGCAAGTCCCTACCCTGGTTGGGATCATTGACATCCCCATGCAGCTCCAGGTTAGCATAAAAATGCTTAACCAGGTTGGGACGGGTGTTATCTGTGTAGGATATTACCGGTACCCACCCAAGCGCGTCGAAAGCGGCTCGCACATCGAACCTCTCTAGCTGATCCAAGTTAACTCGACGCCCAGAATCGAGGTTTTTGCTATTAAACCATGGGAAACGAGCTTGTGCCTCCAAGGATTGAAACCACCGCTCGTCGAGTTGTGGAGCGGGTGGCTGAGAAGCGCGAACGCTTGAGCCGTGAGGACGTTTACCCAGTGCACGTCGCGGTGCCATTAACTGCAAAACAAAAAGAAAATAAGAAGAAAATGTTAGATTTTGTCGAAATTTCGACAGCATAACGACTGTAATTCGAGAAAAAGCCTCGAACTCATCCAAAATCATGGGGAGGAGGACTTACGTATCCCCCACACTCTTCAACAAACCAATCACATGCAATTACAATAAGAAATTTCAGGAATTTAAGAAAAATCAAGAAATTTTGAAATTTTTGGAAAACCTAGGTTAAAACTTGTAAAAATTTGATTTTTATGAAAACCTTTCGGTGGAAGTCCAAATAGGTTGAGGGATTTTGCTATTAGGGGTCCCTAAACCCTTTCTAAGCCGAAGGAAAAGAGTTCGTACGGTTAGAATCTCTCAATCAAAGAAAAATTAAAAATTTTAACTAAAGACGATATGGAAATTTTGTAAGAACTTGGTAGAAAGGGAAGAGACTTACCTGGAGACGATGTTCTATGTCTTGAATGGAAGAAAACGGCTTCTAAAGTCACCGGTCGGACTGTAGCAACTCGAAATCCAGAGAAGAATCACCACCGGAGAAGAAAGGAGAATGAAAAGTGAGAAAAATTCTCACTTTTCGCGATTTTAAAAGCAAATCTGGGCATACCGGTCGACGGTTTTGCCTATACCGGTCGACCGGTATCCCTACAGACATGCGACCGCTATGTCTCGGTCAGAAATTTAATTCTGACCGATCGACTATACCGGTCGCAGCACTGTCTACAGAGTGTCGACCGGTATCTCTCCAGGCATGCAACCGCTATGTCTCGGTCAGAATTTTAATTCTGACCGGTCGACTATACCGGTCACAGCATATTCTACAGGGGTGCGACCGGTATGTTGCGACCGGTCAGCACCAGAATAGCCAGAAAAATCTCAGAAAAAAAAATTTAAAATTTTGTAAATTTAATTACTCCTTTTTGCGACTGTTTCGCCTTATATTGTTCAAGACTAACACCACTATTGCTTCATTCTCATGTGGTATGTCTTCTTCTCAGATATAAACAGAATAGTCTGAGATGGTGGGCGGAAATGGTCGTAGGGGTTGGAAGCGTCACCAGGCTAGGATGCACCTCGAGGAATAAGAACAGGTTGAACCAGACCATGTTAGAGAGCCAAGCTCGGAAGTTGAGGAAGAACAGGTTCCAGAGGTACCAACAAATTTACCTGGCCCACCTCACAGGAATTCAGAGACCATTGTTACAAACCTGGTCTATCAGATGCAAGCTCAGCAGAAAGAATTCCTGAGCGAGATACTGAAGATGTTCAGGCCACCAGGTTCTGTTCCCACTGGAGGTACGCCTGAGTCTGGAGGGAATAATACTACACAGCCGACGCATGGTAGTCCAGGACTGATGGGCCAACCCCAGAATGTACCACCACCGCACCAGTTTCCGTCATCTTCTTATTATCAGGGAGCCTATCCGTATCCGCCACCATGGTACGGAATGAATACACAGGGACAGCACGATCTGAGTCGGGCGGTGGATAGATTCCTAAAGTTGAAGCCTTCATCATTCACAGGTAAGACAGGGAAACCATTGTGGCCAGCACAGTGGGTTACAGAGATGGAGAAGAATTTCTGACTAATGACTTGTTCAGAGGATGAAAAGGTCCTGTTTGCCACTCACATGCTAAAAGAAGATGCAAATGCTTGGTAGAATTCTACACGGGCATACCTGGAGACGAAGCATACACAGGTTGATTGGGAAGTGTTCAAGGTTGCCTTCTTCGATAAGTATTTTCCGAAAAGCTTCAGAGATCAGATGGAGAAGGAGTTCCTTAATCTACAGCAGTCTCAGTCGACTGTGGATGCATATCAGCAGAGGTACGAGAGTTATTTTTCTTCGCACCGACAAGTATGCAAGAAGAAGAGACCAAGACACATATGTTCACCATGGGACTACGTGGAAGCATCAGAGAGCACATCTTGGGTCTGGACAAGAAAATCTATAATGAGGCTGTGCAGGTTGCGAGGGTGATAGAGTCCAGTCAGTGGGACAACTTCTTCGCACAGAACAGGGGAGTGAAGAGACCCGCTATTGAGAGTTCGGGTGGCGGTAAAAATAGACCCTTCGGCCCATACAGGGCGCAGACCGCTACAGTACCTTCTAGAAACAACACGGAACCACCTGTGCCACAGAACGCCGGATACAACCCGAATATCAAATGTTTCAACTGTCAGCAAGTGGGTCATATTGCAAGGACCTGCACTCTACCTAGGAAGCAACCTCCCCAGCAAGGAAAAGTATATGCGGTTACCACTGAAGAGGCAGCTGCATTACCTGATGTGGTCACTGGTACGAATCTATCCCTTACGATTTAGCTTACTATTTTATTGTGTGTGTGAGCATGTAGAACTAAGGGATAATAAAAATTCCAAGAATTGTAAATGTAGCTCGTATACCTTCCAGAGTACTCTTTGACTCTGGAGCCACGCACTCCTTTGTTTCTATTTCCTTTGGAAAGCGAATGGAGTTACCAATCAAGCACATGAACCCAAGCTTGATAGTTCGCTCTCCGCTAGGAGTCGAAGTGGCTTTGACCGAATATTATGGACCATGTACTGTAGGTATTGAGGGCCGAGATTTAGAAGCAAGTTTGGTGCTACTCGAGATGGATGACCTTGATGTCATTTTGGGAATGGATTGGCTAGGCCATCATTCAGCTATCCTATTATGTGGTGAAAAGAAGCTTGTGCTTACAGACAAAAAGGGAAAAAAGTATAGCTTCACTAAGACCAAGTCACCTAGGAAGCGGAAGCTGATCCTCTCCACCCTAAATGCTAAAAGATGCTTAGAGAAAGGGGGAGTAGGGTATCTAGTATCGGTAGTTGATATCACAGCGGAGTCCCAAAAGATGGAGGATATAGATGTGGTTCGAGAGTTCCCAGATGTATTTCCAAAGGATCTTCTAGGACTACCATCTGATAGGGCTACAGAGTTCGTGATAGACCTTATGCCAGGTTCAGCGCCGGTGTCTAAAGCACCATACAGAATGGCCCCTACTGAGTTAAAGGAGTTGAAGACCCAGTTACAAGAATTATTGGATAAGGGCTTCATACGACCAAACATATCACCTTGGGGAGCACTGGTATTATTTGCCAAGAAAAAGGACGGAAGTGTAAGGCTATGCATTGACTACCGTGAACTGAACAAGTTGACTATTAAGAACCGGTATCCTTTGCCTAGGATCGATGATTTGTTCGATCAATTGCAGGGCACAAAGGTTTTCTCGAAGATTGATCTCCGATCGGGGTATCACCAACTGAAGATCATGGCCGGAGATATTCCGAAGACTGCTTTCAGGACAAGGTATGGGCATTATGAGTTTCTAGTTATGTCTTTCGGGTTGACCAATGCTCCAGCGTCGTTCATGGAACTGATGAACCGAGTGTTTCATGATATGTTGGACACTTCGGTCATCGTATTCATCGATGACATATTGATATACTCTAAGGACATGGAGACTCATACATCACATTTGAGGGCAGCCCTACAATGGCTAAGACAAGAAAAGCTCTATGCTAAGTTCAAGAAGTGCGAGTTTTGGCTGAAGGAAGTGGCTTTCTTGGGCCATGTAGTATCTGAAGTGGTATCAAGGTTGATCCATGTTAGATAGCAGCTATAGTAGGATGGGAAGCACCAAAATCTGTTGCGGAGATTCGTAGTTTCCTTGGGTTGGCTGGTTATTATAGAAGATTCGTAGAAGATTACTCCAGGATCGCTGTTCCACTCACCAGATTGACCAAGAAGGGAGAGAAATTCATATGGACAGATGAGTGCGAGAAGTGCTTTCAGACCTTGAAGTCAAGACTAGTCTCTGCACCTATCTTGACCATCCCTGAACCAAGCGTACCATTTACTTTATATACGGATGCTTCAGGGTTGAGTATTGGGTGTGTATTGATGCAAGGAGAATAGGTGATTGCTTACGCATCAAGACAGTTAAAGAAGCATGAGAAGAACTATCCTACGCATGATTTGGAGTTAGCAGCGGTTATACATGCAATTAAGACCTAGAGACACTACTTGTACGGTGAGAAGTTTCAGATTAAGTCAGATCACAAGAGCTTAACTTATCTTTTCACTCAGAAGGATCTGAATATGAGACAAAGGAGATGGCTGGAGTTATTAAAAGATTATGATTGTGACATCTAGTATCATCCGGGTAAGGCAAATGTTGTGGCTGACGCCTTAAGCAGAAAGTGGGCATCGAAACCTAAGGCAGGACCAAGTACAAATGTTGCATTATGTGCCGCAGCATTAAGTTCAATTGAAGTTGATGAAGAGTATATAATAGAGACTGCAGAAGATCCAGTCGATCAAGGCTTAATTCATAAGTTCACCATGATGTTCGCAGCTTTGAAGATCTCACCGGATCTAGTCGATGAAGTCAAGGTAGCAATCCTACAGGATCCACATCTCAAGACAGTGCAAGAAGACTTAGAGAAGGCTACGAGCAATCCTGACTTTACCTTGGATTCAGACAAGGTACTCAGGTATCGTGGACGGTTATGTATACCTGAGAATGAAGACTGTATTATCAGAGATCGAGTTATGACTGAAGCTCATTACACTCCATATTCGGTACATCTAGGAAGTTCCAAAATGTATCATGATTTAAGAAGACTATATTGGTGGAGGGGTATGAAAGAAGATATAGCTCATTTCGTATTCCAATGTCTAAATTGTCAACAAGTTAAAGCAGAAAGGCAGAGACCCGCAGGTTTATTACAGCCATTACCGGAACCTGCATGGAAGTGGGATTGCATTACTATGGATTTCGTCACTGGCCTACCTTTGACACCAAGGTCAGTGGATGCAGTTTGGGTTATAGTCGACCGACTCACCAAGACAACTCGATTCATTGCGGTCAGACCTCAGTATACCATGGAGAAACTGGCCAAGTTATATGTTGATAATATAGTCAGACTTCATGGCGTCCTAGAGAGTATAGTATCTGACAGAGATCCCCGTTTTACATCAAAGTTCTGGGAAGGATTACAGAAAGCTATGGGAACAAAGTTGAAGTTTATTATAGCTTTTTACCCTCAGACGGACGGACAGTCAGAACGAACTATTCAAATTTTAGAAGATATGCTCCGAGCTTGTGCATTAGATTTCAAGGGAGCTTGGGATGAGAAACTATCACTTATCGAGTTTGCTTATAACAACAGTTATCAGGCTACAATTCAGATGGCCCCATATGAAGCACTCTATTGGAAGAAGTGTCGTACACCTCTGTTAGGACCGGAGTTTGTTGAAAAAACTTACCGAGTGATTGATCAGATGAAGGAGAGAGTAAAGACAGCTCAAGTTCGACAGAAGCATTATGCAGATAATCGACGTGGAGATCTGGAGTTTGCAGTGGGTGACAAAGTATTCTTGAAGGTATCACCGGTGCGAGGCCTGAAAACGTTTGGTAAGAAGGGGAAGCTATGCCCTAGGTATGTGGGACCATATGAGATGTTGACCCGACGTGGTAATGTAGCATATCAATTGGCTCTACCACCATCTATGTCAAGCATTCATAACGTGTTCCATTTATCATTACTGAAGAAGTATGTCAGAGATCCATCGCACATCTTGACCGCTGATACTCCAGACTTGACTGAAGACTTAACATTTGAAGTGGTGCCTGTGATGCTCTCAAGTCGAAAAGTACAACAACTTCGAACCAAGGATATCCATTATGTGAAGGTGTATTGGAGAAGCCAAAATGTGGAGGAAATTACTTGGGAAGAGGAGGGCACGATGAGGAAGGAGTATCCTAATCTTTTCGACGATCAAGGTACGTTCAAATTTCGAGGCCAAAATTTCTTTTAAGGGTGGGGGAGTTGTGAGACCTACATGCAAATTTCGGGATGAAATTTCTTTTAAGGGTAGGGGAGTTGTAAGACCCGCACTCTGTAAACCCGATCTAAACCTTGGTTTTGTGTCGTAGCAGGTCTTCCGATCATCACCGGGCCAGACGGGTCGAGCGGATGACAAAAGGTACAAAATCGGATCAAAGATGGTAAAATATTCATCATTTTATGTTGACCGGTCGATGGTAATGGTCGACCGGTCAGCGCTGTGCAGCTGGGTGTGGAGATCCGTAATTGGATCTCTGTGGATCCCATTTTCCTAAACCGTAATGCCTGAACCTTCCTAATCTTAATAGGGTTACTAAACCCTAATTCTAGCCTATAAATACACTTAAACCTCCTCAAATCCTTTCCATTATCTCTCATAAACCCTAGAGAAGATAAGGAGGTTGGAAAGGACAAGGAGCTAGGAAGAAGAAGGAGGTGCCGCCATTACCGTTCAACGACGCTCACGTTACGCCAGTCAACGGTAAGTGTTTTAACCACTCTTCTTACCCTATGACTCTAGAACAGTTGTGTGGGTGGATCAATACCATGCAAAGTAGGTATTGACCTAAAACCCTATCTGGACCTTAAAACCCTAAGTTGCCGTCAAACCTTAGATTCGAGTTCCGAGATGATATTCATCAAAATAAGACTTGTATGAGTTGGGGATAACTTTAACTCAAAGATTAGACTTAGAATGGATAGGAGAAACCCTGAGAATCCAAGGAAATCGATCGACGGCAGTCAAAAAACCAAGTGTATGGTCTTCCGGAGACATACCGGTCGACCATACTGGTTGCTAATTTGCTCACAGAGCTACAACCGGTATGTTGCGACCGGTCAGCTCTGAAAGGTTGGTTTTGGACTTTGTTGGTTTTCGACCAACATGAAACCCTAAAAAGCTATTTTAATGAAATCCTAATAATATTGTAGGACTTTGTGAAAGCACGTTTGGATCTTGCGACGTGGAGCAAGCTAACAAATGAGCGTCAGGTAAGGGAATCTGACCTAAATCTAATAATTAATGGACAGTAAATCGTTGTTAATCACCAGATTGTATATGATATGATGTTTGTGCATATTCACATGCCATCCTTTACTTTCAGTTATTATTATTGTTCATGCATTGATAGGATGTAATTGTTAGGCATGTGATTGTTTTCGTTAGTGTGTGGAGTGGGGCATGGGCCTGGGATTGCTCCTCACACTAGCACCTTTTGTAGTATTCTGTCTTAACATGCTTGGTACGAGTGGGGCATCAGGGGAAGGTCGTGGTATGGTGGTCTCCGATGTTGATGCTGGCCTGGCCATGGTTATGTGGCATTGTGGTCTCCGAGGTCGACGTTGGCTTGTCCACGATGCTTTAGCTCTATCTCTATGCCGTAGGGAGATGTTGGGATAGGGGCTACCTGCGTTATGTATCTATCCTAGTGGGTTAATTCCGGATAGGGCACCAGGGGAGGTGTGGGAATGCCTTAGCTCTATCTTTATGTTGTAGACGGCTGTGCTGGGATAGAGCATACATTGATGACATATAGGATTGGTTAGTTGCGAGCCCAGTTTGCGAGCCCTGGCCAGTAGGGGCTTAGGTACTGATATGGGTAGAGCATCAGGGGAGGTACAGGGGTATCTTAGCTCTATCTCTATTCCATGATGGGTGCATGTGGGCAGATGGGGGTGTGATCCATGCTGTGCCACACACTCGTGTATAGAGGTGTGGGGGCCACCAAACCTTTCTATAGCACATTGCAAACTTAAAACCAGACCACAACATAAAATGATTTGTATACTATTTGTGAAACTGTTTGATTGTCTTACTGAAACCTTTCTATAGCACTCGTGAAACTGTTTGATTGTCTTACTGAGCTAAGTTGTGAGCTCAGCCTTTGTATATATACATGTTTTTAGATATTGATGCAGGTTATACGGTGGATGATTATATGAACGCTCCGGCGTATGGTGGTGTTGCTACACTGGATGTGCAGGCAGGAGAGGACGAGCATGACGCTTCATGCGAGTGCCCTTTCTGCTTGTACCTTTGATTTGACTTTTATTTATTTTCATTATTTTCGGTTGGATTAAGGAGATGTAATGATATTATATTATTTGTTTGGATTTGAATACTTGGATATTTTATTTAAAGTTATCAATAGATTCTCAGTTCATTTATTTAAAGACTTCCATTGTACTATTTATATTCTGATTGTGGTTATGTGTAATGGGTTTGTATGAGTGGACACGGTCTATTCGAGATCCTGGTGTGAACCGTTGGTTCAATGGCGGTTCACTCACACCATTCTGGATGGATCAGAATTGGGCTGTGACAATGAATAGTGTATAACTTGTAGTTTTGAGCCATAGAACAATCATAGAATGGACCATGAAGTAAGCCAAAGGATCCAAACGTGAAGGAATGAACTTTAGAATGAAAGGTCGACTCAGAATACGTGTGGTCGTACGTAGGGTCGAATAATATCCTACCCTGTGAGACCACAAGATCGACCACATGCCCTTATGAAGTCCCAGGTAGGGTGTGGTCGCAAGTAGAGTCGAATGGTATCTGACCCCACGTCCGACCCTATACCCTAGGGTAGTAGAAACTGCTATCCTAGGTGCTACCCTACCTGCAACCCTATGATTTCAATTAGTTTAAAATATATTGAAATTAATTCTAATTAAATTCTATCGACTTGTTAAGTCTTTCTAGTGATTTAAAAGTGATTCATAAAGCTTGAACGAGGATCTACGCTCAATCAAAGGTGAAGGAACAAGACCTAAACTAATTGGCTAATAATAAACTATTTTTGTTTATTGAGTCCAATACCATGAATGATTCTATGTTTGTATGATTGTAATATGCATATCTCATGTCATCCACTATTCTTGTTATTACTATTCATGCATATTTAATTTTTGTTTATTTATAACATGAGGTTGATGATGATGCTAGGAATAGGCATGTAAATGTTTGTGTCTGGTTACTATACTTGATGAGAGTGGGGCATCAGGGGGAGGACGTGACACTGTGGTTCAGCCTGGTCACTAGACTCTAGCTCTATCTCTACTCAAGTCTTGTCCACTAACATCGTCGTATCGCCATTACCTTAGCAGAACTATTACGTCATAAGGCATTACCGGAGGAGGTCTCGGACGATGTAGTCTCTGACTTTGTCGGGGGGCCTTAGCTCTATCTCTATGGACGTATTGAGGGATGCTGGGGTAAGGCCTTGGATATACTGTTTGACATTAGGATTGGTTAGTTGCGAGCCCAGCTTGCAAGCCCTCGCCAATAGGGGCTTATGTGTGGGTTTGGGTAGAGTATCAGGGGAAGTGTGATGCGGTGCGGTCTTAAGCACTTTAGCTCTATCTCTATTACATGGTGGGTGCATGTGGGGGCGGCAATGGTGTTTGGTCCATTAGGCGGTTCCACACATTCATGTATAGAGGTGCGGCGGCCACCTATCCTTTCTATAGCACATTGCAAACTTATTAACCAAACCAAAGTTATGAATTGAATGCATACAAATGTTTATTGCATTGTTTTGTTTGCTCACTGAGCCGTGATGTGTGCTCACCCTTTCGATGTCGAATATTTTTAGTTGATGATGCAGGTACCACCATAAAAGATTTTATAAATGCTTCGATGTATGGACATGTGGCAACAATGGACGCTAAAGTTGTAAGACCCGTATCAATCTAACCCGGTCTTAGCACCTTGAACCAAGTTCACCCATCATGATCGGGTCAAATGGACCAAGGGCGTGAAGGAGATCGAGATCCCAGGTATCAAATCGACCCAAAAATACTTAAAATAGGGGAAGGGTCGCATACCTAGCTAAGCAGGGTCGGACCTCCCAAAACCGAAAGTCAGACCCTCCCATCGACCCTCGGTTACCGTAAAAAATAGAAATTTGGAAATTTCCATATTTTCGAATGGGATTCTTTCCTAATCTCAAAAGGACTTATTTTAGGATATTCCTACTCTATTTAGAGGATGTCCCTAAGCCACTTTCACTCCTTTCACAATCCTAATCGAATTGAGAGAAAGAGAGGAGAAGGAAAGAGGAAGAAGAAAGGGAAGGAAGAGAAATTAAGCCAAAAGAGAAGAGTTACAGAGAAAGATTAATCTTCTCAGGTATGGATACTAATTCCATGAGTTTCTACAGACCTTAGGTTAGTTAATGTTGAGAGTGTGATCTCGGAGAAACCCAAACCATGAATCTATGGTTAGGTTTTCATGGAAAACCATAGGAAAGTGCATGAAAGCTATCTAGGTGGGTTATACATGGTTTTAGACCATGGAATGAATGTATAATGGAATGTAGGAGCAAGCCATAGGATCTCAAGCACGAAGAATGGATTAAAAGTAGAAATTGGACCAGAGTGCACCAAGGGTCGCACCCAGGGTCGATAGGCCATCCGTCCCTAGGTATTCCTGACCATCGACCTTCAGCATTCGGGAAGTTCAGAAAGAGGGGAGGGTCGATAGACCCATCGACCCTAGCATCGACCCTAGCATCGACCCTCAGTTAACAGAATGGTTTTTAAATCTGGAAATGATTCTAATTAAATTCTATCGACTTTGTTAGGTCTTCTAGCAATATAATAACATTATAAAGGTGATTTTAAAGCTTGGAAAAGTATCTTATAGCAAGCTAAGGTGAGGAACCATAACTCTAAACTAAATTGGTTAATAATAAACTGTTTTCTATTTCTTGAGTCCTATGCCATGCTTGATTCTATGTGAATATGTTTGTAATGTGCATACAGCATGCCATCCAATATTTCTATTACTTGTTCATGCATACATACTTTATTGTTTATAACATGATGATGATGATGATGATAGGAATAGGCATGTGGTTGTATGTGTGTGGTTGATGTGCTTGATGCGAGTGAGTATCAGGGGAGGTGTGATGAGAACGTCAATAAATGTTAACCTTTGGCGGGTCTCAGCACTTTAGCTCTATCTCTAACTCAAGTCTTGTGCATTGACATCGTCGTATCGCCATTACTTTAGCAGAACTATTATGTCGTAGGGTATCAGGGGAGGTGGTCTCGGTCCTTGTAGTCTCTGACTCTATCGGGGGGCCTTAGCTCTATCTCTATGGACATTCTGAGGGATGCTGGGGTGAGGCCTTGGATACACTGTTTGGCATTAGGATTGGTTAGTTGCGAACCTAGTTTGCAGCCCTCGCCAACAGGGGCTTACGTGTTGGTATGGCAGTATATAGCAATAAACGTAACCTTTGTTATATAATGTTCATGATTGGGTGCATGTGAGTTGACGATAAACGTGATCTTCGGGTAACGTCACACACTCGTGTATAGAGGTGGGGTCAATAAACGCGACCTTTGGCTACCTAAACCTTTCTATTGCATATTGTAAACTTTAAACCGGACCAAGGATATAAATGAATTTGCATGCATATGTATTGTTGCATTGTTTTGGCTACTCACTGAGCCGTGATGTGTGCTCACCCCTCAACGTCGAATATTTTAAGTTGATGATGCAGGTTATACGGTTGAAGATTATATAAATGCTTTTGCGTACGGGACGGTAGCGGCGATGGAAGCTGGAGCGGAAGAGGATACACACGAATCCTCTTGCGAGTGCAACTCGTGTGTATTTGATTAGATGTTTTATAGGTTTCTTTATTTGGATTTATTAAGACATGTATTTGGTATTTAAAAATTTATGTCTTAGTTTGAAACAAAATAATTTGCTATTAAATTATTAATATCATCTTAGTTTCTCAATTCATTTTATTATAAGACTTCCGCTATTGTGTATTTACTCTGATTATGACATGGATGTATGGGGGTTCAGTTAACACGGGGATAGCCTATTTGAGATCCTGGTTGAACCATTGGTTTATTTGCGGTTCATCACACCATTCTGAAATGTGTGGAATTGGGGTGTGACAACTTGGTATCAGAGCATCTCAGGCCTTGTCCGCTGAACTAGCATACATTCAACACAATTGTGAACTGAGATAGGATAAAAATAAAAACAGTAATATTAACACATTGTAAGCACCAGTGATGTTTGAGACAAAATTTATAAGAGAATAATGCATCTATTAAAAAGGAAAACAAGTTTACATAACAATGAGAGCGAAACAAAACATATATACATAATGAAAGCAGAGCACAGTCCACAACCCGGACAGTTACTCTGAAGTACAAGGAAATGAAGGTACAATCAAGAAGCAGGAGACGAAGGAGGAGGAGGTGCCTCACGGTCTCTGTCATAGTCCTCAGCATAGACTCTAGTCAACCAGGCTATCTGAGTCTGGGTCGTCTGTAGACTAACTGTGAGATCAGCTACTATCCTATCAGTCGCACGGTGGACCTGTTGGAGTTCTCTCATCCGCGCATCTGATGTGTGCTGGGCAGCCAACAACTCATCCATCCTCAGATCAGATCTGCACTGAGCCTCCCTAATCTCACGCAATATCTCCATCATTACAGAAGGTGGATGCGAAGGACCAGCCACATGAGAAGGATCAGTCCCAGGTGCGGGACCAGCCGCAGAAGAAGTACCAACACCAGCAGCATGCGTGGGTGAAGGCGGGGGTATCGCGTCGACATCCATATACATACGGTCATCATCGTCGATGGGATCCACATGAGCTCTAGCAGCGGCAGCAGCTGCCTCAGCATCAGCTATCTCGATACGAGTATGAGGGCACCATCGCGTTCCTCTCCTCATCACTAACCTCAGCATCTCGCAGCCCCATCTTGCAGATAGCCTCCAAATCTAGAGGCGACGAGAAGGTCTTCTCCTGAATCTTCTCATTCACTAAGTCCAACCCCATGCGAGTAAGCAGGACAGTGATCATACGTCCATAGGGTAGATTACCCCTATGACCGGACAATGTAGCACTAATCATGGTCCGCATGATGATGTATGGAAGGCAGACGGGCTGTCGAGTGCATATACTGTATATCAGGAACTGGGTCAGCGGAGACACCCTCTCATAGTGCCCACTCTGCGGGATCAGATTATGTTGAATAATCTCACAGAAGACCTGTGGAGCTGGACGCAAGTAACAGGCTCTCATCTGCCAACGATCAGGACGGAGCAACTGATTATCGATATCTGCCCTCATCTCCATCTCTACAAACTGTGGCTCTCCAGGCGCACAGTATACCATGGGGCCATCATAAGGAATGCCCAACAAGTCGGCCCGTTGTCGATAGTCGAAGGAGATATCTACCCTTTTGACGTAGCTGGTGATGCGCAACTCCTGACCATGCTCAACGTCATTGTAATTCCCCACCACCTGGAGATTACAATAGAACTGACGCACCAAATTCGGGCAGGTGCACGCATCGTATGTAATGACAGGAAGCCACCCCATGTCACCAAAGGCTCCCTCTACGTTGAACACGGATAACTCAGCCAAGTTCACCATACGACCACCCTCAACCTTCTTACGGGCATAGTCAGCATACCGTGCCTCGGCTTCATTAGAACGGAAGCGAAGGGGATCACGAACTCGGGGTACCTTAGTACGAGCCATGGTATCTGCAAAATAAGAAAGAGAAGGAAAACAAGGAGTTAATAGGATAAAAATCCGAAACTTGATTTTAATAACGACGTAAGTCGACCATAAAGCCCATTCCTCACCATACAAGTGGGCATAAGGACTTATGAAGGTTTAAACATATCCTACAACCCACATGCAGTAAGAATTTTTAACTGATGATGTCCAATTTGAAGAAATTCAAGAAAAATCGAAAATGTCGACAAATTAGGGCAAAAAGGGGAAAAATTCAAATTTCTCGACAACCAACCGATGAAATTCAAAAAATTTTGAGGGCCTTCGTTCCTCGAGACACCAATAACAAAAGCCCCCAATAAAAATCAAATTTTTATGGTTGGAAAAAGTTTAAATTGGAAAATACATGTTAAAGGTGCAAAAACCTAGAAATGGAAACCTAGAAACAGGTAAAAATGAGAGAACATACCTGTATGGATGATGTGGACGTCGAAACCCGGAGTCAAACCGATAAAAAATGGTAGAGTAGCACTGTAGCAACTCAGAGAGGAGAGACGAGTTGAAACGGAGGAGGAATAGTGAGAAATGACCCAAATTTGGATCTTAAAAATCTGATTTTTGGTCCGAGGGTCAGACAATTCGACTAGAACCATCGACCCTCGAATCGACCCTCCCATCGACCCTCAGCTCTCTGGAATCTGACAGAAAACTAAGGGTCGGATACCGAGGGTCGGATACCCATCGACCCTCGCATCGACCCTCAGCTCACGGGAAGAACAAGTTATTCCCAGGGTCGAATACCAAGGGTCGGACATACCATCGACCCTCACCATCGACCCTGCATAGAAAAGACAGCATTTTTTTTATAAAATGAGCTAGAATTGGAATTGATTATTGGTTAGCGTGCCTACATGAAATATAAATGACCTCACCTATTTTGATGATTTCCAGGCACCACCAATTAGCGAAAGGAATTATGTCTGGACGTAGAGTGACCCGACAGACCCAAAATACAGTCCCACCACCACCACCAGTAGAGGAGACTAGTCAAGAGAATAACTACGCACCGGGAAATCCAGAACCGGCAAAACCTACCAATTTGCCACCTCCACCACCAGGGCTAGCAACAGTGGTGATGAACCTGGCACAACAGCTGCAGCAGATGCAACACGCACAGGCTCAGATGCAGGTCGCCATGGGAATTATGTTCCAAGCCACTCAGGCCGCACCCATGCACACTGGACAAGCCAGTGCAGCCCCGGTGGGTAACCACCCAGTTCATCAGACACCTCAACAACTGGCTGCACAGATTCCAGTGCAGGTACCGGAAGCAGCTCAAGGGAATTACCACTATCCACCCTATATGTTTGGGGCAAACCCCAAAAACCAGCTGGATCACTCCCGGCTAGTGGAAAGATTTTTGAAGATGAAACCCAGAGAATTCAACGGCAAGCCATCTGATCCATTATGGCCAGCACACTGGATAGACGATATGGAGAGAAACTTCCTCATGATGACTATTACAGAGGAAGAGAAAGTACTATGCGCCACCTTCATGCTCAAGGGAGACGCACACCATTGGTGGAAATCCACGAAGACATATTTACTGACCAAGCACGCCCTACTGACATGGGCTATATATAAAGAAGCATTCTTTGAGAAATATTTTCCATGAAGCTTCAGAGATTCGATGGAGAAGGAGTTCCTGAGCTTGTACCAGGGACAGATGACTGTAGACTCATATCAACAGCGCTACGAAGAGCTGTTTTTCTTTGCACCGGCTAGCATGCAAGAAGAAGATACCAAAACCCATAGGTTCATCGCGGGACTAAGAGGAAGCATCAAAGAAAATGTTCTGGGCTTAGAGAAGAAAATTTACAACGAAGCTGTCTAGATTGCTCGAGTGATTGAATCGAGCCAGAAAAAGAGTTACCTTACTCAGAACAGAGGCATCAAGAGACCAGCCGGAAACTCCTACAACGGAGGAAATAACAGGACGTATAAGCCTTTCCGTCCTCAGAACTTTACTACTACACCCAAGACCACTTCAGCAGTGCAACCTCAGTCAAAGCCAAATTCTGAAGTCCTGAAGTGTTTTAACTGCAACCAACCCAGGCATATGGCAAGGGAGTGCCCAAAGCCCAAGAAGCAGTTACATCAAGGACGGGTATATGCCATTACATCAGAGGATGGTTCCGCATCACCCGATGTGGTCACAGGTATGACTGAAACTTTTAAAACTATAATTACATTGAATGAGCATGTAGACTAAGTAAAGATAAATCACAGGTATTGTACCTATAAATGGCGTACCCGCCAGAGTACTCTTCGATTCCGGAGCTACTCATTCCTTTATATCTGTGTCATTTGGAAAGAAAAAAAAATTACCCATCAAAACATTAGACTACAAATTACTTGTACGGTCACCGATGGGGTTAGAAGTGGAACTAGAGAAGGGTTATGGACCATGTCCAGTTCTCATTGGAAAGCAAACCTTAGATGCAACCTTGATACAACTTGAGATGGCAGATTTTGATGTCATCTTTGTAAGACCCGTGTCAATCTAACCCAGTCTTACCACCTTGAACTAGGTTTACCCATCATGGTCGAGTCAAATGGACCAAGGGCGTGAAGGAGATCGAAATCCCAGGTATAAAATCGACCCAAAAACATTTAAAATTAGGGGAGGGTCGCACACCCAGCTAAGTAGGGTCGGACCTCCCAAAACAAAAAGTCAGACCCTCGGTTTTGAAGGGAGGGTCGAACAGCTTAAGACCCTAGGGTCGACGGGATCATCGACCCTCCCATCGACCCTCGGTTTCTGCCGAATATAGAAATTAGGAAATTTCTATATTTTTTGATTGGGATTCTTTCCAAATCTCAATGGGACTTATTTAGGATGTTCCTAGTCTATTTAAAGGACGTCCCTAAGCCACTTTCACTCCTTTCACAAACCTAATCGAATTAAGAGAAAGAGAGGAGAAGGAAAGAGGAAGAAGAAAGGGAAGGAAGAGAAATTAAGCCAAAAGAGAAGAGTTTCAGAGAAAGACTAACCTTCTCAGGTATGGATACTAATTCTATGAGTTTCTACAGACCTTATGGTAGTAATTAATAGGAATGTGATCTCGGAGAAACCCAAACCATTAAGCTATGGTTAGGTTTTCATGGAAAACCATAGGAGGATGCATGAAAACTATTTAGATGGATTATACATGATTCTAGACCATGGAATGAATGTTGAATGAATGTAGGAAGCAAGCCATAGGACCCCAAACACGAAGAATGGATTTAAAAGTGGGAATTGGACCAGAGTGCACCGAGGGTCGCACCCAGGGTCGATAGGCCATCCGACCCTAGGTGTTTATGACCATCGACCCTCAGCATTCGGGAAGTCCAGAAAGAGGGGACGGTCGATAGACCCATCGACCCTAGCATCGACCCTAGCATCGACCCTCAGTTGACAGAATGGTTTTGAAATTCCGAATTAATTCTAATTAAATTCTATCGACTTTGTTAGGTCTCCTAGCAATATAATAACAGTATAAAGGTGATTTTAAAGCTTGAAAAAGTATCTTTTAGCAAGCTAAGGTGAGGAACCTTAACTCCAAACTAAATTGGTTAATAATAAATTGTTTTCTATTTTTGAGTCCTATGCTATGCTTGATTCTACGGGAATATGTTTGTAATGTGCATACAACATGCCATCCAATATTTCTATTACTTGTTCATGCATATTTACTTTGTTGTTTATAACATGATGATGATGATGATGATGATAGGAATAGGCATGTGCTTGTATGTGTGTGGTTGATGTGCTTGATGTGAGCGAGTATCAGGGGGGGTGTGATGAGAACGTCAACAAACGTTAACCTTTGGCGGGTCTCAACACTTTAGCTCTATCTCCAACTCAAGTCTTGTGCATTGGCATCGTCGTATCTCCATTACTTTAGCGGAACTATTATGTCATAGAGTATCAGGGGAGGTGGTCTTGGTCCTTGTAGTCTCTGACTGTACCGGGGGGCCTTAGCTCTATCTCTATGGACATTCTAAGGGATGCTGGGGTGAGGCCTTGGATACACTGTTTGGCATTAGGATTGGTTAGTTGCAAGCCCAGTTTGCAACCCTCGCCAACAGGGGCTTATGTGTTGGTATGGCACTATATAGAAATAATCGTAACCTTTGTTATATAATGTTCATGATTGAGTGCATGTGAGTTGACGATAAACGTGATCTTCGGGTAACGTCACACACTCGTGTATAGAGGCGGAGTCAATAAACGCGAACTTTGGCTACCTCAACCTTTCTATTGCATATTGCAAACTTGAAACCAGACCAAAGATATAAATTGATGTGCATGCATATGTAGTGTTGCATTGTTTTGGCTACTCACTGAGCCGTGTTGTGTGCTCACCCCTCGATGTCGAATATTTTTAGTTGATGATGCAGGTTACACAGTTGAAGATTATATGAACCTGTCTGTGTACGGGAATATAGCAGCAATGGACGCTGGAGCTGAAGATGATACACACGACTCCTCTTGCGAGTGCAACTCCTGTGTATTTGATTAGATATTTTCATAGGTTTCTTTCATTGGATTTATAAAGATATGTATTTGGTATTTAAATATTTATGTCTCAGTTGAAAACAGAATAATTTGCTATTAAATTAATGATATCATCTTAGTTGCTCAGTTCATTTTATTATGAATTTTCCGCTATTGTGTATTACTCTGATTATGATTATGGATGTGTAAAAGTTTGAATAACGCGGGGATAGCCTATTAGAGATCCTGGTTGAACCGTTGGTTTGTTAGCGGTTCATCACACCATTCTGGTTAGACCAAAATTGGGGTGTGACAACTTGGTATCAGAACGTCTCAGGCCTTGCCCGCCGAACTGACACACATTCAAGACCATTGTGAACTGAGATAGGATAAATTGAAAGCTTTAATACAAACACACTGTAAGCACAAGTGATGATTGAGACAAAATTAAAAAGAGAATAATGCATCTATTAAAGGGAAAACAAGTTACATACAATGAGTGAGAGAAACAAAACGTATATACATCGCTAAAGCAGAGTACAGTCCACAACCCGGACAGTTACTCTGTAGTACAAGGAAAAATAAAAGTACACTCAGGAAGGTGGAGGCGAAGGAGGAGGCGGTGCCTCACGGTCTCTGTCGTAGTCCTCAGCATAGACTCTAGTCAACCAGGCTATCTGGGTCTCGGTCGTCTGTAGACTAGCCGTGAGACCGGCTATCCTCTGATCAGTCGCACGCTGCACCTCTAGGAGCTCTCCCATCTGTGCGTCTGATGCGTGCTGAGCAGCCAATAGCTCATCCATCCTTAAATCAGACCTGCGCTGAGCATCCCTGAGCTCACGCAATATCTCCATCATATCAGAAGGTGGATGCGAAGGACCAGCCTCATGAGAAGGATCGGCCTCAGGTGCAGGAGCCGCCGCAGAAGATGTACCAACTCCATCCGCCTTTGTGGGTGATGGCGGGGGTATCACGTCGACATCCATATACATTCGATCGTCATCGTCGACCGGATCCCCACGAGCTCTAGTAGCAGTAGCAGCAGCCTCAGCATCAGCCATCTCGATACGAGTGTGAGGGCGCACCATCGCGTTCCTCTCCTCATCGCTAACCTCAGCATCTCGCAGACCCATCTTGCAGATAGCCTCCCAATCTAGAGGCGACGAGAAGGTCTTCTTCTATCATCGTCCGCATGATGATGTAAGGAAGGCGGACCGGGTGACGAGTGCGAATCTTTGTAGATCTAGAACTGGGTCAGCTGAGACACCCTCTCATAGTGCCCACTCTGCGGGATCAGATTATGCTTTGGATAATCTTGCGAAGACCCGTGGAGCTGGACGCAAGTAGCAAGCTCTCATCCGCCATCTATCGGGACGGAGCAACCGGTTGTCGATCTCGCCCCTCATCTCCATCTCAACAAACCGTGGCTCTCCCAACAAGACAGGACACCATAGGGCCATCATAGGGAATGCGCAACAGATCGGCCAGTTGCCGATAATCAAAAGAAATATGCACCCCCTTGACATAACTGGTGATGCGCAACTCCTGACCCTGCTCAACGTCGTTGTAATTCCCCACCACCTGGAGATTACAATAGAACTGGCGTACCAAGTCTGGACATGTGCACGCGTCGTATGTGATGATAGGGAGCCACCCCATATCACCAAACGCTCCCTCTACATTGAACAAGGCTAGCTCAGCCAAGTTAACCATGCGACCCCCTTCAACCTTCTTATGGGCATAGTCAGCATACTGTGCCTCGGCTTCATTCGAACGGAAGCGAAGTGGATCACGCACCCTGGGTACTTTGGTACGAGCCAAATTACCTGCAAAATCAGAAAGAGGAAGGAAACAATGAGTTAATAGGATAAAAATCTAAAATTTGATTTAATAACGATGTAAGTTGACCGTAAAGCCCCATTTCTCGCCATACAAGTGGGTATAAGAACTTACGTAGGTTAAAACATATCCTACAACCCACATGCAGTAGGAAATTTTAACTGACGATGTCCAATTTGAAGAAATTCAAGAAAAATTGAAAATATCGACAAATTAGGGCAGAAAGAGAAAATTTCAAGTTTCTCGATGACCAACCGATGAAACTCAGAAATCTTTGAGGGCTTTCATTCCTCGAGACACCAATAATAAAAGCCCCCAACAAAAATTGAATTTTTACGGTTGGAAAAAGTTTAATTTGAAAAATAGGAGTTAAACGGGCAAAAACCTAGAAAAGAAAACCTAAAAACAGGTAAAAACGGGAAGAGATACCTGTAGGAATGACGTGGACGTCGAAACCCGGAGTTAAACCGACCAAAAACAGTAGAGTGGCACTGTAGCAACTCAGAGAGTAGAGACGAGTCGAAACGGAGGAGGAATAGTGAGAAATGACCCAAAATCGGATCTTAAAAATCTGATTTTTGGTCCGAGGGTCGGACAATTCGACTGACACCATCGACCCTCGAATCGACCCTCGCATTGACCCTCAGCTCTCGGGAAGAACAGGTCATTCCCAGGGTCGGATACCAAGGGTCGGACATACCATCGACCCTCACCATCGACCCTACATAGAAAAGACTGTATTTTTTTTACAGAATGAATTGAGGATTTTGAATTTTATATCAGTTAGCGTGCCTAAATGAAGTATAAATGATTTCTCACTGATTTTGATGATTTTCAGGCACCACCCATCTCAGAAGGAAATATGTCTGGACGTAGAGTGACCCGACAGACCCGAAACACAGTCCCACCACCACCACCCATGGAGGAGACTAGTCAAGAGAATAACCATGTACCGGAAAATCCAGAACCGGTAAACCCTACAAACTTGCCACCTCCACCACCGAGCTAGCAACAAGTGGTGATGAATCCGGCACAGCAGCTGCAGCAGATGCAACACGCGCAGCTCGGATGCAGGGTTGCCATGGGAATAATGTTTCAAGCCACTCGGGCTGCACCCATGCACACGGGGCAAGCCGGTGCAGCACCGGTGGGTAACCACCCAGCTCCTCGGACACCTAAGCAACCGGCTGCACGGATTCTAGTGTAGGTCCCGGAGCAGACAGGCTAATTATCGGTATCCACCCCATATGTTTGGGGCCTATCAAAACCAGATGGATCACTCTCGACTGGTCGAGAGGTTTTTGAAGATGAAGCCCAAGGAATTTAATGGCAAACCGTCTGATCCATTATGGCCAGCACACTGGATAGACGAGATGGAAAGAAATTTTCTTATGATGACTATTACTGAAGAGGAGAAAGTATTGTGTGCCACCTTCATGCTCAAAGGCGACGCATATCATTGGTGGAAATCGACCAGGGCCTATCTATTGACTAAGCACGCCCTACCGACTTGGGATATATATAAAGAAGCTTTCTTTGAGAAATATTTTCCACGAAGCTTGAGAGATTCGATGGAGAAGGAGTTCCCGAGTCGTTATCGGGGGACGGATGTCGGTGGATGCGTACCAACAACGTTATGAAGAGCTGTTTTTCTTCGCACCACCGAGTATGCAAGAAGAAGAAACTAAAACCCGTAGGTTTGTCACGGGACCGAGAGGAAGCATCGGGGAACATGTTCTAGGATTAGAAAAGACAATATATAATGAAGCCGTTCAGATTGCTCGAGTGATTGAATCGAGCCGGAAGGAGAGTTATCCGAACCAGAACGGAGGCATCAAGAGATCAGCCGGAAACTCCTACAACGGAGGAAATGCCGGGATGTATAAGCCTTTCCGTCCTCGAAACTTTACTATCGCACCCAAGACCACTTCAGCAGTACAACCTCGAACAAAGCCAAATTCTGAAGTTCCGAAGTGTTTTAACCGCAACCAACCCGGACATATGGCAAGGGAGTGCCCAAAGCCCGGGAAGCGATTACATCAGGGATGGGTATATCCTGTTACATCCGAAGATGCGGCCGCATCACCCAATGTGGTCACAGGTATGACTGAAACTTTTAAAGTTATAATTACATTGAATGAGTATGTAGACTAAGTCAAGATAAATCACAGGTATTGTACCTATAAATGGCGTACCCGCCAGAGTACTCTTCGATTCCGGAGCTACTCATTCATTTATATCTGTGTCATTTGGAAAGAAGACAAAATTACCCATCAAAACATTGGACTACAAATTACTTGTAGGGTCACCGATGGTGTTAGAAGTGGAACTAGAAAAGGGTTATGGACCATGTCCAGTTCTCATTGGAGAGCAGACCTTAAATGCAACCTTGATACAACTTGAGATAGCAGACTTTGATGTCATCTTGGGAATGGACTGGTTAGCTCGGCATTCTGCAAATTTGTTATGCGCCGAAAAAAAACTAACATTCAAAGACAAAGAAGGGGAAGAATTCAGTTTCTCGGGAACCAAACTTCCCCGGAGACGCAAGCTCATACTTTCAGCATCAAAGGCTAAGAAGTGTCTTGAGAAGGGAGCAGTCGGGTATCTAGTATCAGTGGTCGACCTAGCCAAGGACGTGCCATGAATGGAAGATATTGATGTCGTGCGAGATTTTTCCGACGTATTTCCAGAGGAACTACCCGGATTACCAGCCGACCGTGCTACAGAGTTTATAATAGACCAGATACCTGGAGCCGCACCCGTATCAAAAGCACCTTATAGAATGGCTCCTACTGAACTGAAGGAATTAAAAGTACAACTACAAGAACTACTAGACAAGGGTTATATTCGACCCAGTATATCTCCATGGGGGGCACCGGTACTGTTTGTGAAAAGGAAGGATGGTAGCGTTCGATTGTGTATCGACTATCGGGAGTTGAACAAACTGATAATCAAAAATCGATATCCACTACCCAGGATCGATGACTTGTTCGATCAGTTACAAGGAGCAAAAGTATTTTCTTAGATCGATCTTCGATCGGGCTATCATCAATTGAAGATTAAAAAAGGTGATATTCTGAAGACCGCATTCAGGACCAGATATGGACATTATGAATTTTTGGTTATGTCATTCGGATTAACTAATGCACCGGCAACGTTCATGGAACTTATGAACCGAGTTTTCCACGATATGTTGGATACGTCGGTTATAGTATTTATTGACGACATATTGGTATATTCCAAGGATAAGGAAACCCATATCAAAAACCTAAACGCAGCCCTACAGCGTTTAAGGAAAGAGAAGCTATATGCCAAATTTTCTAAGTGTGAGTTTTGGCCAAGTGAAGTCGCATTCCTAGGCCACGTGGTATCCGCAGAAGGAATCAAAGTGGACCCCCGCAAAATCGAGGCTATTGTGAAGTGGGAAGCACCAAAGAGCGTTTCAGAAATTAGAAGTTTTCTGGGTCTAGTTGGTTATTATCGGAGATTCGTAGAAGACTATTCTCGGATTGTCGTACCTCTCACCAGCTTGACTAAGAAAGGTGAGAAGTTTGTGTGGACCGACAAATGTGAGAAGAGCTTCCAAACATTAAAGGCTAGATTGATATCCGCTCTGATTTTGACCATTCCCGTTCCAGGACAGACATTTACTTTATACACCGATGCATCGGGGCTGGGATTAGGATGTGTGCTTATGCAAGGAGAGCAAGTGATTGCTTATGCTTCAAGATAGTTAAAGGTACATGAGAAAAATTATCCCACTCATGATCTGGAGCTACCGACAGTAGTACATGCGGTCAAGATATGGAGACATTACCTATACGGGGAAAAATTTCAGATTAAGTCGGACCATAAAAGTCTTACTTATCTATTTAATCAGAAGGAGTTGAATATGAGACAAAGGAGATGGCTGGAACAATTGAAAGACTATGATTGTGATATCCAGTATCATCTGGGAAAAGCGAACGTGGTAGCGGATGCATTGAGCAGAAAAGCAATGATAAAATCTCAAGGAGAAGTTAGCACGACTGCAACAATGTGTACCAACGGAATGGTGTTCAATCGCGGCAACGAGCTGTATGTGATAGATACAATGGATGAATCAGCCAACCAAGGGTTTATTCATGGGTTCTCGAATATGTTCGCGGCATTGAAGATTAGACTGGATATAGTGGACGAAGTGAAGACAGTTATCAAATCAGATCCTTATCTGAGAACAGTACAAGAAGATATTGAGAAAGGTAGGACCAACCCTGAGTTCACCTTGGATGACGAGAAGGTACTAAAATATAAAGGGAGAATATGTGTACCTGAAACAGAAAGTATGGACATTAGACACCGACTGATGAAGGAAGCCCATACCAACATCTATTCGATACATCCTGGAAGCACAAAAATGTATCATGATCTAAAGAAGCTATATTGGTGGAGGGGAATGAAAGTAGATGTAGCTAAGTTCGTGTCTCAATGCCTAAATTGTCAGAAAGTAAAAGCTGAACGACAAAGACCCGCATGACTGTTACAGCCATTACCAGAACCAGCATGGAAATGGGACTACATCACTATGGACTTCGTCACTGGACTACCATTGACTCCTCGAGTAGTTGACGCAGTTTGGGTGATTGTGGACCGTCTGACTAAAATAGCTCGCTTTATACCGATACGACCCCAATATACACTAGAAAGGTTAGCAAAGCTGTATGTGGATAATATTGTTCAGTTACAAGGTGTTCCAGAAAGCATTGTGTCCGATAGAGATCCACGATTTACTTCTAAATTTTAGGAAGGACTGTAAAAGGCTATGGGTACGACATTGAAGTTTAGTACTGCATTCCACCCACAGACAGATGGATAGTCAGAATGTACAATCTAGATTCTAGAAGATATGCTATGAGCATGTGTGATTGATTTCAAAGGATCATGGGACGAAAAGTTACCATTGATCGAGTTCGCTTACAATAACAGCTATCAGGCTACTATACAGATGTCACTTTATGAAGCACTGTAAGGCAGGAAGTGTCGAACTCCCTTGTTTGGGAATGAAGTTGGAGAACGTAGTATTGTTGGACCAGAATTTGTTGAAGAGACTTGTCGAGTGGTCGACATCATCAAGGAAAGAGTAAGAACAGCTCAGAACCGTCAGAAGCAATATGTAAATACTCGACGAAGGGATCTAGAGTTCACAGTAGGTGATAAAGTATTTCTGAAGGTATCGCCTATGCGAGGATTGAAGAGGTTCGGACAGAAAGGAAAACTAAGTCCAAGATATGTCGGAACATATGAAATTCTAGCTAAGCGTGGAAAAGTGGCTTATCAGTTAGCACTACCCCATCTATGTCAAGTGTGCATGACGTATTTCACATTTTCCTATTGAAGAAGTATGTCAAAGACCCAACGCATGTCTTGACAGTAGATTTGCTGGAATTGACTGATGATTTGACATTCGAAGTAACACCAACAGAAATCACCAGCCGAAAGGTTCAACGTCTACGCAACAGAGATATCTACTATGTTAAGGTCATATGGTAAAGTAGAGACATGGAAGAAATTACATGGGAAGAAGAAAATGCTATGCGGAAACAATACCCACACTTATTTGATTCAGAAGGTACGTAGAATTTCGAGGATGATTTTTTTATAAGTTGGGGGGAGTTGTAAGACCCGTGTCAATCTAACCCGGTCTTACCACCTTGAACCAGGTTTACCCATCATGGTCGAGTCAAATGGACCAAGGGCGTGAAGGAGATCGAGATCCCAAGTATAAAATCGACCCAAAAACATTTAAAATTAGGGGAGGGTCGCATACCAAGCTAAGTAGGGTCAGACCTCCCAAAACAGAAAGTCAGACCCTCGGTTTTGAAGGGAGGGTCGGACAGCTTAAGACCCTAGGGTCGACGGGATCATTGACCCTCCCATCGACCCTCGGTTTCTGCCGAATATAGAAATTAGGAAATTTCTATATTTTTCGATTGGGATTCTTTCCAAATCTCAATGTGATTTATTTAGGATGTTCCTAGTCCATTTAAAGGACATCCCTAAGCCACTTTCACTCCTTTCACAACCCTAATCGAATTGAGAGAAAGAGAGGAGAAGGAAAGAGGAAGAAGAAAGAGAAGGAAGAGAAATTAAGCCAAAAGAGAAGAGTTTCAGAGAAAGATTAACCTTGTAGGAAGCAAGCCATAGGACCCCAAACACGAAGAATGGATTTAAAAGTGGGAATTGGACAGAGTGCACCGAGGGTCGCACCCAGGGTCGATAGGCCATCCGACCCTAGGTGTTTATGACCATCGACCCTCAGCATTTGAGAAGTCCAGAAAGAGGGGAGGGTCGATAGACCCATCGACCCTAGCATCGACCCTAGCATCAACCCTTAGTTGACAGAATAGTTTTTAAATTTCGAATTATTTCTAATTAAATTCTATCGACTTTGTTAGGTCTTCTAGAAATATAATAACAGTATAAAGGTGATTTTAAAGCTTGGAAAAGTATCTTTTAGCAAGCTAAGGTGAGGAACCTTAACTCCAAACTAAATTGGTTAATAATAAACTGTTTTCTATTTTTGAGTCCTATGCTATGCTTGATTCTATGCGAATATATTTGTAATGTGCATCAAAGATGCCATCCAATATTTCTATTACTTGTTCATGCATATTTACTTTGTTGTTTATAACATGATGATGATGATGATATAGGAATAGGCATGTGCTTGTATGTGTGTGGTTGATGTGCTTGATGCGGCGAGTATCGTGGGGGTGTGATGAGACGCCAATAAACGTTAACCTTTGGCGGGTCTCGCACTTTAGCTCTATCTCCAACTCAAGTCTTGTGCATTGGCATCGTCGTATCGCCATTACTTTAGCGGAACTATTATGTCGTAGAGTATCAGGGGAGGTGGTCTCGGTCCTTGTAGTCTCTGACTCTACTGGGGGGCCTTAGCTCTATCTCTATGGACATTTTGAGGGATGCTGGGGTGAGGCCTTGGATACACTATTTGGCATTAGGATTGGTTAGTTGCGAGCCCAGTTTGCATCCCTCGCCAACAGGGGCTTACGTGTTGGTATGGCACTATATAGCAATAAACGTAACCTTTGTTATATAATGTTCATGATTGGGTGCATGTGAGTTGACGATAAACGTGATCTTCGGGTAACGTCACACACTCGTGTATAGAGGCGGAGTCAATAAACGCGACCTTTGGCTACCTCAACCTTTCTATTTCTTATTGCAAACTTGAAACCAGACCAAAGATATAAATTGATGTGCATGCATATGTAGTGTTGCATTGTTTTGGCTACTCACTGAGCCGTGTTGTGTGCTCACCCCTCGATGTCGAATATTTTTAGTTGATGATGAAGGTTACACAGTTGAAGATTATATGAACGCGTCTGCGTACGGGAATATAGCAGCAATGGACGCTGGAGCTGAAGATGATACACACGACTCCTCTTGCGGGTGCAACTCGTGTGTATTTGATTAGATATTTTTATAGGTTTCTTTCATTGGATTTATAAAGACATGTATTTGGTATTTAAATATTTATGTCTCAGTTGAAAACAGAATAATTTGCTATTAAATTAATGATATCATCTTAGTTGCTCAGTTCATTTTATTATGAATTTTCCGCTATTGTGTATTACTCTGATTATGATTATGGATGTGTGAAAGTTTGGATAACGCGGGGATAGCCTATTAGAGATCCTGGTTGAACCGTTGGTTTGTTAGCGGTTCATCAAACCATTCTGGTTAGACCAAAATTGGGGTGTGACAATCTTGTGAATGGACTAGTTATCTCGGCATTCTGCAAATTTATTATGCGCCGAAAAGAAACTAACATTTAAAGACAAAGAAGGGGCAGAATTCAGTTTCTCACGAACCAAACTTCCCTGGAGACGCAAGCTCATACTTTCAGCATTAAAGGCTAGGAAGTGCCTTGACAAGGGAGCCGTCGGGTATCTAGTTTCAGTAGTCGACCTAACCAAGGAAGCACCACGAATGGAAGACATTGATGTCGTGCGGGATTAACCTGACGTAATTTTGGAGGAACTACCCGGATTACCACCGGATCGAGCCACGGAGTTTGTGATAGACCTTGTACCTGGAGCCGCACCCGTATCAAAAGCACCCTATAGAATGGATCCTACGGAACTGAAGGAACTGAAGGTGCAACTACAAGAACTACTGGACAAGGGTTATATTCGACCCAGTATATCTCCATGGGGGGCACCGGTGTTGTTCGTAAAGAAGAATGATGGTATCGTTCGATTATGTATCGACTATCGGGAGTTGAATAAACTGACAATCAAGAATCGATATCCACTACCTCGGATCGATGACTTGTTCGATCAGTTACAAGGGGAAAAAGTACTTTCTAAGATCGATCTTCGATCAGGCTATCATCAGCTGAAGATTAAATAAGGGGATATTCCAAAGACAGCATTCAGGACCAGATATGGACATTATAAATTTTTGGTTATGTCTTTCGGATTAACTAATGCACCGGCAACGTTCATGGAACTTATGAACCGAGTTTTCCACGATATGTTGGATACATCGGTTATAGTATTCATTGATGATATATTGGTATACTCCAAGGACAAGGAAACCCATATCAAGAACCTAAACGCAGCCCTACAACGTTTAAGGAAAGAGAAGCTATATGCCAAATTTTCAAAGTACGAGTTTTGGCTAAGTGAAGTCGCATTCCTAGGCCATGTAGTATCCGCTGAAGGAATCAAAGTGGACCCCAGCAAGATCGAGGCTATTGTAAAGTGGGAAGCACCAAAGAACGTTTCGGAAATTAGAAGTTTTCTGGGTCTAGCTGGTTATTATCGGAGATTCGTAGAAGACTATTCTCGGATTGCCGTACCTCTCACCAGTTTGACCAAGAAAGGTGAAAAGTTTGTGTGGACGGATAAATGTGAGAAGAGCATCCAGACATTGAAGACCAGATTGATAACCGCCCCGATTTTGACTATTCCCGTTCCAGGACAGACATTTACTTTATACACTTGTCACACTCCAATTCTGATCCAACCAGAATGGTGTGAGTGAACCGCCATTGAACCAACAGTTCACACCAGGATCTCGAATAGGCCGTGTCTGTTCACACAAACCATTACACATAACCACAATCAAAATATAAATATACAGCGGAAGACTTTAAATAAAATGAACTGAGTATCTATTGATAACTTAATAATATCCAATTATCCAGATTCAAACACATAAAATAATATCATTACATCCCTTTAATCCAATAAAAAATAAGGAAATTAAATAAAGAAAACAACTCAAAGGTACACGCAGAAAGGGCACTCGCATGAAGCGTCATGCTCGTCCTCTCCTGCTTGTACATCCAGAGTAGCAACACCTCCATACGCCGGAGCGTTCACATAATCATCAATAGTATAACCTGCATCAACATCTAAAAACAATGTATGTACAAGGGGTGAGCTCACAACACAGCTCAGTAAGACAATCAGACAGTTTCACAATATTATGCATGAGTAACAATCAGTTTTATGCTGTGGTCTGGTTATAAGTTTGCAGTATGCTATAGAAAGGTTTGGTGGCCCCCGCACCTCTATACACGAGTGTGTGGCACCTCATGGATCACACCCCCATTGGCCCACGTGCACCCATCATGGAATAGAGATAGAGCTAAGATACCCCCGTACCTCCCCTGATACTCTACCCATACCAGTACCTAAGCCCCTACTGGCCAGGGCTCGCAAACTGGGCTCGCAACTAACCAATCCTATATGTCATCAATGTATGCTCTATCCCAGCACAGCCTTCTACGGCATAGAGATAGAGCTAATGTGAAGAGCGATCCCAGGCCCATGCCCCACTCCACACGCTAACGAAAACAATCACATGCCTAACAATCACATCCTATCAATGCATGAACAATAATAATAACTGAAAGTAAAGGATGGCATGTGAATATGCACAAACATCACATCATATTTATTCAAGTGATTAACAAAGATTTACTGTCCCTTAATTATTAGGTTTAGGTCAGATTCCCTTACCTGACGCTCGTTCGATAACTTGCTCTACGTCGCAAGATCCAAACGATAAGTCACAAAGTCCTACAACATTATTAGGGTTTCATTAGAATATTTTCTTAAGGTTTCATATTGGTCGGAAACCAACCAAAATCCAAAACCAGTCTTTCAGAGCTGACTGGTCTCACCATACCGGTCGCAGCACAGTGAACAGACTGTCAACCGGTATGGTCGACCGGTATGTCACCGGAAGACCATACACTTGGTTTTTCGACAACCGATGATTATTCTCCACAGAGTTTCAGGGTTTCTCCTATCCATTCTAAGTCTAAACTTGGAGTTAGAGTTATCCCCAACTCATTCGAGTCTCGTTTCGATGAATATCATCTCGAAACTCAAATCTAGGGTTTGACAGCAACTTAGGGTTTATTGGCCCAGATAGGGTTTTAGATCAATACCTACTTTGCATGGTATTGATCCACCCACACAACTAACATAGGATAAGAAGAATAGTTAAAACACTTACCGTTGATTGGCGTAGCGTGAGCTTCGTCGAACGGTAATGGCGGCACCTTCTTCTTCTTCCTTGCTCCTTCTCCTTTCCCACCTCTTTCTCTTCTCTAGGGTTTGTGAGAGATAATGGAAAGGATTTGAGGAGGTTTATGGGTGTATTTATAGGCTAAAAATAGTGTTTAGTAACCCTACCAGGATTAGGAAATTTCTAGTATTCGAAATCAGGAAAGTGGGACCCTCAGAAGTCAATTTCTGGCTTTCTGCACATAGCTGCGCAGACCATACCGGTCGACCGGTACCAAGACCGGTACCATCGACCGGTCAACCTGAAATCAGGTTTAATTGGTCGTCTTTGGTCCGATTTCGTACCTGATTGTCATCCGCTCGTCCCGTCTGGCCCGGTGATGATCGGAAGACCTGTCGCGACACAAAACCAAGGTTTAGACCGGATTTACGGAGTGCGGGTCTTACAACTCCACCACCCTTAAAAGAAATTTCGTCCCGAAATTTGCATGTAGGTTCTACAACTCCCCCACCCTTAAAAGAAATTTCGGCCTCTTAATTTGAACGTACCTTGATCATCGAACAGAGTAGGATACTCCTTCCTCATCGCGCTCTCTTCTTCCCAAGTAATTTCCTCCACATTTTGGCTTCTCCAATGCACCTTCACATAATGGATATCCTTGGTTCGAAGTTGCTGAACTTTTTGACTTGAGAGCATCACATGCACCACTTCGAAAGTTAAGTCTTCAGTCAAGTCTGGGGGATCAGCGGTCACGATGTGCGATGGATCTCTGACATACTTCTTCAGTAATGATACATGGAACACATTATGAACACTGGACATAGATGGTGATAGAGCCAATTGATATGCTACATTACCACGTCGATTCAATATCTCATATGGTCCCACATACCTGGGGCATAGCTTCCTCCTCTTACCAAACCGTTTCAGACCTCGCACCGGTGATACCTTCAAGAATACTTTGTCACCCACTGCAAACTCCAGATCTCGACGTCAATTATCCGCATAGTGCTTCTGTCGAACATGAGCTATCTTTACTCTCTCCTTGATCTGATCAATCACTCGGCAAGTTTCTTCAACAAACTCCAGGCCTACAATTCTTCTTTCCCCCACTTCGTTCCATAACAGAGGTGTACGACACTTCTTCCCATAGGGTGCTTCATATGGGGCCATCTGAATTGTAGCCTGATAACTGTTGTTATAAGCAAACTCGATAAGTGATAGCTTCTCATCCCAAGCTCCTTTGAAATCTAATGCACAAGCTCGGAGCATATCCTCTAAAATTTGAATAGTTCGCTCTGACTGTCCGTCCGTCTGAGGGTGAAAAGTTGTACTGAACTTCAACTTTGTTCCCATAGCTTTCTGCAATCCTTCCCAGAACTTTGATGTAAAACGGGGATCTCTGTCAGATACTATACTCTCTGGAACGCCATGAAGTCTGACTATATTATCCACATATAACTTGGCCAGTTTCTCCATGGTATACTGAGGTTTGACCGCAATAAATCGAGCTTTCTTGGTAAGTCGATCCACTATAACCCAAACTGCATCCACTGACCTTGGTGTCAAAGGTAAGCCCGTGACGAAATCCATAGTAATACAATCCCACTTCCACGCAGGTTCCGGTAATGGCTGTAGTAAACCTGCGGGTCTCTGCCTTTCTGCTTTAACTTGTTGACAATTCAGACACTGGAATACAAAACGAGCTAGATCTGCTTTCATACCCCTCCACCAATATAGTCTTCTTAGATCATGGTACATTTTGGTACTTCCTGGATGTACCGAATATGGAGTGTAATGAGCTTTAGTCATAACTCGGTCTCTGATATCACAGTCTTCGCTCTCAGGTATACATAACCGTCCACGATACCTGAGTACCTTGTCTGAATCCAAGGTAAAGTAAGGATTGCTCGTACCCTTATCTAAGTCTTCTTACACTGTCTTAAGATATGGATCCTGTAGGATTTCTACCTTGACTTCATCAACTAGATCCGGTGAGATCTTCAAAGTGGCAAACATCATAGTGAACTTATGAATCAAGCCTTGCTCAACTGGATCTTCTGCAGTTTCAATTATATGCTCTTCATCACCTTCGATTGAACTAGAGGTTGCGGCACACAATGCAGCATTTGTACTTGGTCCTGCCTCAGGTTTCGATGCCCACTTTCTGCTTAGGGCGTCAGCCACCACATTTGCTTGACCCGGATGGTACTGGATGTCGCAGTCATAATCTTTTAACAATTCCAGCCATCTCCTCTGTCTCATATTCAGATCCTTCTGAGTGAAAAGATAAGTTAAGCTCTTGTGATCTGACTTGATCTGAAACTCCTCACTGTACAAGTAGTGTCTCCAAGTCTTGATTGCATGAATAACCGCTGCTAGCTCCAAGTCATGCGTAGGATAGTTCTTCTCATGCTCCTTTAACTGTCTTGATGCATAAGCAATCACCTGTTCTCCTTGCATCAATACACACCCAACCCTGAAGCATCCGTATATAAAGTAAACGGTACGCTTGGTTCTGGAATGGTCAAGATAGGTGCAGAGACTAGTCTTGACATCAAAGTCTGAAAGCACTTCTCACACTCATCTGTCCATATGAATTTCTCTCCCTTCTTGGTTAATCTGGTGAGTGGAACAGCTATCCTGGAGTAATCTTCCACGAATCTTCTATAATAACCAGCCAACCCAAGGAAACTACGAATTTCCGCAACAGATTTTGGTGCTGCCCATCCTACTATAGCAGCTATCTTACTTGGATCAACCTTGATACCGTCTTCAGATACTACATGGCCCAAGAAAGCCACTTCCTTCAGCCAAAACTCACACTTCTTGAACTTAGCATAAAGCTTCTCCTGTCTCAGCCATTGTAGGGCTGCCCTCAAGTGCGATGTATGAGTCTCCATGTCCTTAGAGTAGATCAATATGTCATCGATGAATACGATGACCGAACTGTCCAACATATCATGAAACACTCGGTTCATCAGTTCCATAAACGACGCTGGAGCATCGGTCAACCCGAAAGACATAACTAGGAACTCATAATGCCCATACCTTGTCCTGAAAGCAGTCTTCGGAATATCTCCGACCTTGATCTTCAATTGATGATACCCTGATCGGAGATCAATCTTCGAGAAAACCTTTGCACCCTGTAACTAGTCAAACAAATCATCCATCCTAGGCAAAGGATACCGATTCTTGATCGTCAACTTGTTCAGTTCACGGTAGTCAATGCATAGCCTTACACTTCCATCATTCTTCTTAACAAATATTACCGGTGCTCCCCAAGGTGATATACTAGGTCGTATGAAGCCCTTATCCAACAATTCTTGTAACTGGGTCTTCAACTCCTTGAACTCGGTAGGGGCCATCCTGTATGGTGCTTTAGACACTGGCGCCGAACCTGGCATAAGGTCTATCACAAATTCTGTAGCCCTGTCTGGTGGTAAACCTGGAAGATCTTCTGAAAATACATCTGGAAACTCTCGTACCACTTCTAGATCTTCCATCTTTGGCACCTCCGCAGTGGTGTCGACTACAGATACTAGATAACCCACTCCCCCCTTCTCTAAGCATCTTTTAGCTTTTAGGGTGGAGAGAATCAGCTTCCGTTTCCTAGATAGCTTGATCCTAGCGAAGCTATACTCCCTTCCCTTTTTGTCAGTAAGCACAAGCTTCCTTCACCACATAATAGGACGACTGAATGACGGCCTAGCCAATCCATTCCCAGGATGACATCAAAGTCTGCCATCTCGAGTCTTACTAGGCTTGCTTCTAAGTCTCGGCCCTCAATACATACCGTACATGGTCCATAATATTCAGTCAAGGCCACTTCGACTCCTAGTGGAGAATGAACAATCAAGCTTGGGTTAAAAAGGAAATTTAGATTGCAAATTTTAATAATTTTTCAATTTTTTTTTTTTTTGGCTTTTCTGGTGCATACCGGTCGCAACATACCGGTCGCACCTCTGTATACAGGGTTGCGACCGGTATAGTCGACCGGTCAGAATTTTAATTCTGACCGAGACATAGCAGTCGCACATCTGGGAGATACCGGTCGACCGGTATAGGCAAAAACCGTAGACCGGTATGCCCAGATTGGCTTTAAAAATCGCAAAAATGGAGATTTTTCTCACTTTTCCAACTTCTTTCTTCTCCGGCGGCGATTCTCCTCTGGGTTCTGAGTTGCTACAGTCCGACTGGTGCCATTTGAAGCCGATTCCTTCCATTCCAAGCGTAGAACATCGTCTCCAAGTAGGTCTCTTCCCTCACTCTCATGTTTTTAGATATTTTCCATATCGTCTATATGTAGAAATTTAGGTTTTTCTATGTTTGAGATGTTTCAACCGTAGGAACTCTTTTCCTTCGGCTTGGAAAGGGTTTAGGGACCCCCAAGAGAAAAAGCCCTCAACCAATTTGGGGTTCCACCGAATGGTTTTGATAAAAATCGAATTTTTTTACCTTTTTGACCTAGGTTTTCCATTTTTTCAAAAATTTTCTGATTTTTCTTAATTTCTTGAAATTTCTTATTGTAATTGCCTGTGATTGGTTTGTTGAAGAGTGTGGGGGTTACGTAAGTCCTCCTCCCCATGTTTCTGGGTGAGTTCGAGGCTTTTTCCCAATTTAGAGTCGTTATGCTGCCGAAATTTCAACAATTTTCGACAATTTCTAACTTTTATCTTATTTTTCTTTTGGTTTTGCAGTTTAATATGGCTCCTCGACGTTCTCTCAGAAAACGCCCTGATGGCTCGAGCTCGCGTGCACCCCAGCCACCAGTTCCCCAGCTTGACGAGCACTGGTTTCATTCTGTTGAAGCACAAGCTCGATTCCCGTGGTTTGATAATAAAATCATAGAATCAGGGCGTCGGGTTAACTTGGAGCAGTTAGACCGGTTCGACGTGCGAGCGGCGTTCGCCAGGCTTGGTTGGTTGCCCGTCATTTCATACACCTACACCACCCGTCGCCACCTGGTTAAGCATTTCTTTGCTAACCTGGAGCTGCACGGAGATGTGAACGATCCCAACCAAGGTAGGGATTTACGTATCTCCAGTTATGTCCAGGGTGTTCCCATTTCCTTTAACACCCATCAGCTTGCAGACCTTCTAGGGGTTCCAAATGATGGAGACCAAGTATATTTCCCTCCTAAAGCGAAGGGCTATCTGACTGAGGACTTGCGTCGAGATAGCTCATTAGATCCTCAACCCTGGGGCTCCTATAAAGGTGGCTAGCCTAAGACCTATACCCCGGGTCTACAGTCGCATCATCCAGCACAACATCGTCCCCCAGAGTGGCCATTATAGTGAGTTATCCCAGCTCACTCAGTACATCACTTACTACGTCTGCACTGGGGAGCGGGTCTCTCTCCCATACCTCATTATTAGGACCACGCATCAGGCGACCCTGGCCGATCAGGCCAGTAACCTTCCTTATGGTCGTCTCATTACCTCCCTGTTACGTCTTCTAGGCGTGAGCATGAGAGGCGAGGTGACCGTGGAGGATACTATGACGTTCGATATAGACTGGGATTCCATTCAGAGGATGCAGATGGTTGATCTGCCAGTTAGGGATGACGAGTTGGAGCCTCGCCCTCGCCCACTTGGGAGGGTAGCAGCCGCGGCGGCAGCAGCAGCAGCAGCCAATGCGGCCTATGCAGCCGAGCTCGAGTGGGATGATGATGAGGATAGGACCGAGGGTGTACCTGTGCCAGCTCCACAGCCTACACCAGCAGCACCACCATCTACCTCTACCGCTGGACCATCTCAGCCTCCCTCCGACACCATGATGGGTATGATGATGGAGATCAGGGACACTCAGCGTGAGATGAGCCACGACTTGGCGCAGTTGGCTCGCAGTCTCAGGGTCACACAGGATCAGGTGCACTGGCTCAGGGTTGCTTACGAGCAAGACTATGATATAGCAGACCCTATTCCTCCCAGGCCCCCTACCCCATGATTGTCCCCTTTATTTCTTTTTCATCTATGACTGTTTATAATACAGGGTAACTGTCCGGTTTGTGGACTGTACCCTGTAGCACTATATCATTTGCTACAATTTTCTTAATTAATGGAAATTTTCATGGTTTTTCCTAACTAGTGCATGTGTAAATGTTATGTTTCATATTTAGAATAGTACATTATTCTCTTTCTTAATCAGTCTCAGGTATCAAACAATGCTTAGGGTGTGTTTGTATTAAAATTTTTAATATTTCCTAACTCAGTTCATCGACCCAGTTAAGTGTAATATAGTCTGTAGACAGAGCCCGAGAGCTCTGATACCAAGTTGTCACACCCCAATTCTGATCCAACCAGAATGGTGTGAGTGAACCGCCATTGAACCAACGGTTCACACTAGGATCTCGAATAGGCCATGTCCGTTCATACAAACCATTACACATAACCACAATCAGAATATAAATATACAGCGGAAGACTTTAAATAAAATGAACTGAGTATCTATTTATAACTTAAATAATATCCAATTATCCAGATTCAAACACATAAAATAATATCATTACATCCCTTTAATCCAATCAAAAATAAGGAAATTAAATAAAGAAAACAACTCAAAGGTACACGCAGAAAGGGCACTGGCATGAAGCGTCATGCTCGTCCTCTCCTGCTTGTACATCCAGAGTAGCAACACCTCCATACGCCGGAGTGTTCAAGTAATCATCAACAGTATAACCTGCATCAACATCTAAAAACAATGTACGTACAAGGGGTGAGCTCATAACACAGCTCAGTAAGACAATCAGACAGTTTCACAATATTATGCATGAGTAACATTCAGTTTTATGCTGTGGTCTGGTTATAAGTTTGCAATGTGCTATAGAAAGGTTTGGTGGCCCCCGCACCTCTATACACGAGTGTGTGGCACCTCATGGATCACACCCCCATTGGCCCACATGCACCCATCATGGAATAGAGATAGAGCTAAGATACCCCCGTACCTCCCCTGATACTCTACCCATACCAGTACCTAAGCCCCTACTGGCCAGGGCTCGCAAACTGGACTTGCAACTAACCAATGCTATATGTCATCAATGTATGCTCTATCCCAGCACTGCTGTCTACGGCATAGAGATAGAGCTAAGGCATTCCCACACCACCCCTGATGCCCTGTCCGTAACTAACCCACTAGGATAGAAACATAACACAGGTAGACCCTATCCCAACATAACTCCCTACGGCACAGAGATAGAGCTAAAGCATCGTTGACAAGCCAGCGTCGACTCAGAGACCACAGTGCCACATAACCATGGCCAGGCCAACATCAATATCGGAGACCACCGTACCACGACCTTCCCCTGATGCCCCACCCGTACCGAGCATGTTAAGACAGAATACTACAAAAGATGCTAATGTGAAGAGCGTTCCCAGGCCCATGCCCCACTCCACACACTAACGAAAACAATCACATGTCTAACAATCACATCCTATCAATGCATGAACAGTAATAATAACTGAAAGTAAAGGATGGTCTATGAATATGCACAAACATCACATCATATTTATTCAAGTGATTAACAAAGATTTACTGTCCCTTAATTATTAGGTTTAGGTCAGATTCCCTTACCTGACGCTCGTTCGATAACTTCCGCCATGTCGCAAGATCCAAACGATAAGTCACAAAGTCCTACAACATTATTAGGGTTTCATTAGAATATTTTCTTAAGGTTTCATGTTGGTCGAAAACCAACCAAAATCCAAAACCAGTCTTTTAGAGCTGACCGGTCTCACCATACCGATCGCAGCACTGTGAACAGACTGTCAACCGGTATGGTCGACCGGTATGTCTCTGGAAGACCATACACTTGGTTTTTCGACAACCGATGATTATTCTCCATGGATTTTTAGGGTTTTTTCTATCCATTCTAAGTCTAAACTTGGAGTTAGAGTTATCCCCAACTCATTCGAGTCTCGTTTCGATGAATATCATCTCGAAACTCAAATCTAGGGTTTGACGGCAACTTAGGGTTTATTGGCCCAGATAGGGTTTTAGATCAATACCTACTTTGCATGGTATTGATCCACCCACACAACTAACAAGGATAAGAAGAATAGTTAAAACACTTACCGTTGATTGGCGTAGCGTGAGCTTCGTCGAACGGTAATGGCGGCACCTTCTTCTTCTTCCTAGCTCCTTCTCCTTTCCCACCTCTTTCTCTTCTCTAGGGTTTGTGAGAGATAATGGAAAGGATTTGAGGAGGTTTATGGGTGTATTTATAGGCTAAAAATAGGGTTTAGTAACCCTACCAGGATTAGGAAACTTCTAGGATTTGAAATCAGGAAAGTGGGACCCTCAGAAGTCAATTTCTGGCTTTCCGCACTTAGCTGCGCAGACCATACGGGTCGACCGGTACCAAGACCGGTACAATCGACCGGTCAACCTGAAATCAGGTTTAATTGGTCGTCTTTGGTCTGATTTCATACGAGATTGTCATCCGCTCGTCCCGTCTGGCCCGGTGATGATCAGAAGACCTGTCACGACACAAAACCAAGGTTTAGACCGGGTTTACGGAGTGCGGGTCTTACAACTCCACCACCCTTAAAAGAAATTTTGTCCCGAACCAAAATTTGCATGTAGGTTATACAACACTGATGTGTCGGGACTGGGACTAGGATGTGTGCTTATGCAAGGAGAGCAAGTAATTGCTTATGCTTCAAGACAGTTAAAGGTACATGAGAAAAATTATCCCACTCATGTTCTGGAGCTAGCAGCAATAGTACATGCTGTCAAGATATGGAGACATTACTTACACGGAGAGAAATTTCAGATTATGTCGGACCATAAAAGTCGTACTTATTTATTTAATTAGAAGGAGTTGAATATGAGACAAAGAAGATGGCTGGAACTATTGAAAGACTATGATTGTGATATCCAGTATCATTCGGGAAAAGCGAATGTGGTAGCGGATGCATTGAGCAGAAAAGCAATGATAAAATCTCAAGGAGAAGTTAGCACGACTACAGTAATGTGTACCAACGGAATGGTATTCAATCACGGCAACGAGTAGTATGTGATAGATACAACGGATGAATCAGCCAACCAAGGGTTTATTCATCGGTTTTTGAATATGTTCGCGGCATTGAAGATTATACCGGATATAGTGGACGAAGCGAAGACAGCTATCAAAGCAGATCCTTATCTGAGAATAGTACAAGAAGATATTGAGAAAGGTTGGACCAACCCTGAGTTCACCTTGGACGACGAGAAGGTACTAAAATACAAAGGAAGGATATGTGTACCTGAAACAGAAAGTACGGACATTAGACACCGACTGATGAAAGAAGCCCATACCACCATCTATTCGATACATCATGGAATTACAAAAATGTATCATGATCTGAAGAAACTATATTGGTAGAGGGGAATGAAAGCAGTTGTAGCCAAGTTCGTGTCTCAATGCCTCAATTGTCAGAAAGTAAAGGTTGAACGACAAAGACCCGCAGGACTGTTATAGCCATTACTGGAACCAGCATGGAAATGGGACTGTATCGCTATGGACTTCGTCACGGGACTACCATTGACTCCTCAAGTAGTTGACGTAGTTTGGGTGATTGTGGACCGTCTGACTAAAACAGCTCGCTTCATACCTATACGACCTCAGTATACACTGGAAAGGTTAGCGAAGCTGTATGTGGATAATATTGTTCGATTATATGGTGTTTTAGAAAGTATTGTGTCGGATAAAAATCCACGATTTACTTCCAAATTTTGGGAAGGATTGCAAAAGGCTATGGGTACAACGTTGAAGTTCAGCACTGCATTCCACCCACTGACAGATGGATAGTCAGAGCATACAATTCAGATTCTAGAAGATATGCTACGAGCGTGTGTAATTGATTTCAAGGGATCATGGGATGAAAGATTACCATTGATCGAGTTCGCTTGTAATAACAGCTATCAGGCTACTATACAAATGTCACCTTATGAAGCACTGTATGGCAGGAAGTATCGAACTCCCTTGTTTTGGAATGAAGTTGGAGAACGTAGTATTGTTGGACCGGAATTTGTTGAAGAGACTTGTCGAGTGGTCGACATCATCAATGAAAGAGTGAGAACAGCTCAGAACCGCCAGAAGCAATATGCGGATACTCGACGAAGAGATCTGGAGTTCGTCGTAGGTGATAAAGTATTTTTGAAGGTATCACCTATGCAAGGATTGAAGAGCTTCGTACAGAAAGGGAAGCTAAGTCCAAGATATGTCGGGCCGTATGAAATTTTAGCTAAGCATGGAAAAGTGGCTTATCAGTTAGCACTACCCCCATCCATGTCAAGCGTGCATGACGTATTTCACATTTTCTTATTAAAGAAGTATGTCAAAGACCCAACGCATGTTTTGACAGTGGATTTGCCAGAATTGACTGATGATTTGACTTTTGACGTAACACCAACAGAAATCACTAGTCAAAAGGTTCAACGTCTACGCAATAGAGATATCTACTATGTTAAGGTCACATGGAAAAGTAGAGACATGGAAGAAATTACATGGGAAGAAGAAAATGCTATGCGGAAGCAATACCCTCACTTATTTGATTCAGAAGGTACGTACAATTTCGAGGATGAAATTTTTATAAGTTGGGGGGAGTTGTAAGACCCGTGCCAATCTAACCCGGTCTTACCACCTTGAACCAGGTTTACCCATCATGGTCGAGTCAAATTGACCAAGGGCGTGAAGGAGATCGAGATCCCAGGTATTAAATCGACCCAAAAACACTTAAAATAGGGGAAGGGTCGCATACCCAGCTAAGCAGGGTCGGACCTCCCAAAATAGAAAGTCAGACCCTCGATTTTGGAGGGAGGGTCGGACAACTTATACCCCTAGGGTCGACTGGATCATCGACCCTCCCATCGACCCTCGGTTACCGCAGAAAATAGAAATTTGGAAATTTCCATATTTTCGAATGGGATTCTTTCCTAATCTCAAAGGGACTTATTTTAGGATATTCCTACTCTATTTAGAGGACATCCCTAAGCCACTTTCACAACCCTAATAGAATTGAGAGAAAGAGAGGAGAAGGAAAGAGGAAAAAGAAAGGGAAGGAAGAGAAATTAAGCCAAAAGAGAAGTGTTGCAGAGAAAGATTAATCTTCTCAGGTATGGATAATAATTCCATGAGTTTCTACAGACCTTAGGTTAGTTAATGTTGAGAGTGTGATCTTGGAGAAACCCAAACCATCAATCTATGGTTAGGTTTTCATGGAAAACCATAGGAAAGTGCATGAAAGCTATCTAGGTGGGTTATACATGGTTTTAGACCATGGAATGAATGTATAATGGAATGTAGGAGCAAGCCATAGGATCTCAAGCACGAAGAATGGATTAAAAGTGGAAATTGGACCAGAGTGCACCAAGGGTCGCACCCAGGGTCGATAGGCCATCCGACCCTAGGTATTCCTGACCATCGACCCTCAGCATTCGGGAAGTCCAGAAAGAGGGGAGGGTCAATAGACCCATCGACCATAGCATCGACCCTCAGTTAACAGAATGGTTTTTAAATCTGGAATTGATTCTAATTAAATTCTATCAACTTTGTTAGGCCTTCTAGCAATATAATAACATTATAAAGGTGATTTTAAACCTTAGAAAAGTATCTTATAGCAAGCTAAGGTGAGGATCCATAACTCCAAACTAAATTGGTTAATAATAAACTGTTTTCTATTTCTTGAGTCCTATGCCACGCTTGATTCTATGTGAATATGTTTGTAATGTCCATACAGCATGCCATCCAATATTTCTATTACTTGTTCATGCATACTTACTTTATTGTTTATAACATGATGATGATGATGATGATGATAGGAATAGGCATGTGCTTGTATGTGTGTGGTTGATGTGCTTGATGCGAGCGAGTATCAGGGGAGGTGTGATGAGAACGTCAATAAATGTTAACCTTTGGCGGGTCTCAGCACTTTAGCTCTATCTCTAACTCAAGTCTTGTGCATTGACATCGTCGTATCGCCACTACTTTAGCAGAACTATTATGTCGTAGGGTATCAGGGGAGGTGGTCTGGGTCCTTGTAGTCTCTGACTCTACCGGGAGGCCTTAGCTCTATTTCTATGGACATTCTGAGGGATGTTGGGTGAGGCCTTGGATACACTGTTTGGCATTAGGATTGGTTAGTTGCGAGCCCAGTTTGCAGCCCTCGCCAACTGGGGCTTTTGTATTTGTATGACACTATATAGCAATAAACGTAACCTTTGTTATATAATGTTCATGATTGGGTGCATGTGAGTTGACGATAAACGTGATCTACGGGTAACGTCACACACTCGTGTATAGAGACGGGGTCAATAAACGCGATCTTTGGCTACCTAAACCTTTCTATTGCATATTGCAAACTTTAAACCGGACCAAAGATATAAATGGATTTGCATGCATATGTATTGTTGCATTGTTTCGGCTACTCACTGAGCCGTGATGTGTGCTCACCCCTCGACGTCGAATATTTTTAGTTGATGATGCATGTTATACGGTTGAAGATTATATAAATGCTTCTGCGTACGGGACGGTAGCGGTGATGGAAGCTGGAGCGAAAGAGGATACACACGACTCCTCTTGCGAGGGCAACTCATGTGTATTTGATTAGATGTTTTATAGGTTTCTTTATTTGGATTTATTAAGACATGTATTTGGTATTTAAAAATTTATGTCTTAGTTGGAAACAAAATAATTTTCTATTAAATTATTAATATCATCTTAGTTTCTCAGTTCATTTTATTATAAGACTTCCGCTATTATGTATTTACTCTGATTATGACATGGATGTATGGGGGTCCAGTTAACGCGGGGATAGCCTATTTGAGATCCTGGTTGAACCGTTGGTTTATTAGCGGTTCATCACACCATTCTGAAATGTGTGGAATTGGGGTGTGACAAAAGTTATGATGGAGTCGCATGATTCGTTGTACAAGTGCAACTCTTGTATTTTTTATTAGATTTTCATTTAAATTATTCAGACCATGTAATTGATTAAATTATTTTATTTTATGTCTTAGTATTTTTGAAGATAATTGAATATTTTATTTATGTTATCATCTTTAGACTCTCAGTTCATTTAATATATTAGACTTCCACTATTGTTTATTTACACTGATTATGGTTGTAGATGTGTATGGTTAAGCTAATGGACATAGCCTATTCGAGATCCTGGTTGAACCATTGGTTTATTGATGGTTCATCTCACCATTCTGAATAATATAGAATTGGGTTGTGATAGTACGTAGTCAGGTTAATTTTTACTTCTCATACGAGTTCCTCCTCTTGGCTCATCAATGAGATTCATCCTAAAATCATTCTATGGCATTTAATCACAGTTTATCCTTATTAATTATCCCTACCCTACTCTCCATGGTTTCCCATAGAAAACCTATAACCGAATCATTGTATTAGGTTCCAATATCAATTTGAAAAGAACCTATTCTATCTAATCTACCCTATAGAGTCAAGTCCATACCTTAAGCTTGCTGTAGTGAGATAGAACTCTTCTTTCTGCAACAACCTTCCTCTCAGCCTTCTTCTCCAAATCTCCTTCTCCTTCTCTGCCTCTCTCTTTTTCCCTTAGGCTTAGGGTTTCAGATTGATCCAAAAGAGTAAAATAGATTGAAGGGATGTCCTTTATATAGTGGGAAAACCTCCATATAGTGTCATTTTTCAATTAGGAATGAGTCCTCTTTAAATTAGGAAAGTTTTCTTAACAAGGAGTCGATTCTGAATTCGTACGGTCTATTGTGCTGTCCCGTAATCCATCGACCATACAACCAAAACATGTGACCATACGTTGTGTGGTCACAACTTAGTTGACCATACGGTCGACCATACAATGCGACCATACAAACCAAATTCATTAGTTATTAGTTTTTGACTGGGTGCTTCCACACAACTTAAACAGTCAACCACACCAACTAAATTTGACTTGTTGCTTACCTTATCTTGTGGTTTCTTCATACGAATTGATTCACTTGGGCCGGTTATGATGGGAAGATCGGTCATGACACGAGAACGTTAGGTTAGACCGGTTTCATGGTGTGCTAGTCTTACATTTAGTCTCACCAGTTCTTACTAAGATAGATGTGAAGACTATGGCAAAGCGTAAGAAAGTTTGCAAACATATGATTCACTTAAACATAGAATTTGATCCATAGCTGGGGTTTAGTGGGTGGAATGAATTGGTGGTAGCATCCTTCATCTATTTATCACCTCGGTCCATTTAGCTTATTCGGTAGAATGAGTCTGATCTGTTAAGATGGTTATCAAACTCGTTGTAAGACCCGCACTCCATGAACCCGATCTAAACCCTTCGTTCATGTCATAACAGGTCTACCGATCATCACCGGACCAGACAGGATGAGCGGATGACAACCAGGTATGAAATCGGATAAAAAATGGACCAACAAAAGTATGATTTACTCATACCAGTTGATGGAAACTGGTCTATGGTACCGGTCGACCGGTATGGTCAGCGCAGCAGACCACTTACATCCAGAAATGGAACTCTGTGGGTCCCACTTTCCAAATTTCAAACTGATTGACTTTCCTAATCTTAGGAGGCTTCCTAAACCTAATTCTAGCCTATATAAACCCCTCTAAACCTCCTAGAAACCTTTCTAATGATTCTTACAAATCCTAGAAAGGAGAAGGAGATTTAAGAAGGAGAACGAGCTAAGAAGAGAAAGGAAGAGCCGATATTGTAGTTCGACAAAGAACACCTTACTGCCAGTCAATGGTAAGTGCTTGAACCTTCCTCTACTCTATCAACTCTTATAGGGTTGATTGTTGTTGAATCAATATCAGGCAGAGCGGGTATTGAAGTAAACCCTACTTTGCCGTCAAACCCTAATTTAGTCGATAAACCCTAGATTCGAGTTCTAGGATGAATACCATCAAAACTAGACTTGAACGGAGTTGGAAACAACTCTAACTCAAAGCTCAGACTTAGAATGTGTAGGAGGAACCCTGGATCAATAAAGAATGATCGACGGTAGTCGAAAAACCAAGTGTATGGTCTTCTGGAGACATACAGGTCGACCATACCAATCGCAGGTCATGCGACAGGTACCGCGATCGGTACCTCTCGGGGAGTGGCCTATGGGGACCGACTGACCATTTCGGTTACCAGTTTTCCCACAGTGCTATGACCGGTACCTGCGACCAGTCAGCTCTGTGAGGTGTATTTTGTAACCTCGTTGGTTTTCGACCAACGTAAACCCTATGAAACTATTCTAATTGAACCCTAATATTATGTAGGACTTTGTGATAGCATGTTTGGATCTTGCGACGCGGAGCAAGCTATCAAACGAGCGTCAGGTAAGGGAATCGGACCTAAACCCTAATAATTAATGGATAGTAAAATGTTGTTAAAAACAATGAATGTGTGGATTGGTGTTTGTGCATATTGCATGTCATCCTTGACTTTCAGCTATTATTATTGTTCATGCATACTCGCTATGCTATGATGTGATTGCTAGGCATGTGATTGTTTTCGTTGGTGTGTGGAATGGGATGGGCCTGGGGTCTGGGATCATTCCTCACACTGGCACCTTTTTGTAGTATTTTATCTTGGCATGCTTGGTGCGGGTAGGGCATCAGGGGGAGGTCGTGGCACTGTGGTCTCTGGCCTGGCCACCACTCTCTAGCTCTATCTCTATGTCGTAGGGAGTTATGATGGGATAGAGTCTACTTGCGTATTGTTCTGTCTTAGTATGCTTGGTGCGTGTAGGGCATCAAGGGGAGGTCGTGGCACTGTAGTCTCCGGCCTGACCACCACGCTCTAGCTCTATGTCTATGCCATAGGGAGTTATACTGGGATAGAGCCTACAGTGATGACATATAGGATTGGTTAGTCGCGAGCCCAGTTTACAAGCCCTAGCCAGTAGGGGCTTATGTATTGGTATGGGTAGAGCATTAGTGGTGGTAGTGGTTTCCTTAGATCTATCTCTATTCCATGATGGGTGCATGTGGGTTGGCAGCGGTGTGATCTACTATGCGATGCTACACACTCGTGTATAGAGGAGCGGTGGCCGCCAACCCTTTCTATAGCACATTGCAAACTTAAACCACACCATAGCATAAAATGATTGTTGCTCATGCATATACTATTGATTCACTGTCTGATTGTCGTACTGAGCTAAGTTGTGAACTCATCCTTTGTATATACACTGTTTTTAGATGTTGATGTAGGTTACACGGTGGACAATTATATGAACTCTCCGGCGTATGGAGGTATTGCTGCTCTGGACGTACAAGCAGGAGAGGACGAGCATGACGCTTCATGCGAGTGCCCTTTCTATGTGTACCTTTGATTTTATTTTTTTGTTTCAGTTATTTTTAAAGTGATGTAAAGATATTTAATTACGTTTGGAATTTAGATAATTGAATACTTATTTAAATTTATCAATAGAATACTCAGTTCATTTATTTAAAGACTTCCGCTGTAATTATTATATTCTGATTGTGGTTATGTGTAATTATGAGTGGACAAAGTCTTATTGAGATCCTGGTGTGAATCGTTGGTTCAGTGACGGTTCACTCACACCATTCTAGTTGGTTCAGAATTGAGGTGTGATAACTTGGTATTAGAGCTCATAGGTTCTGTCTAACAGACCATATTGCACTTAACTGAGTCGATGAACTGAGATAGGAAAATTTTAAAAAAAAATTAATAAAGACCTATCTTAAGCACTTGTTTGATGCCTGAGACTAAATATGAAAGAGTATAATGTACTATACTAATGGTGGAATTAATAAACAGTCATGCTCTAGATAGGAACATTAATGACAAGTGAGAGAAATCATAAACTTCTATTAAATGGAATAGAAAACATTATCAAGAGTATAATATTGAACATCGAAAGAGCTAGATAGGTTTATATAGGATGCGGTGCATTATTGACTTACTCTTATGATTATAGAGGATGCACATACCTGATTCTAATTGTCATATCTTGATCGAATACTTTCTTGATTTAACCTGTCAATTGGAGTTATAGATGTTTTTTCCATAGAATTAGTCCTGATTATACCAATCTAAGCCACTCCTATGATCGACATCATGAACAGAGATATGAACTGAATGAACGGTTAAATGTTTAATCATGTTGAGTGTACATCTTTTCGATTTATACCTGATTTATTGATGTACCAAAACTTTCTCTAGATTTACTCTTGTAGCGCCTTGACCAATGGCATTATATACTCGAAAGAACCTATAACCATGAGGTTAAGAGCTGTAGAATCTCTACTTCCATGTATTTGGACCACCGTACAACTTAATGACCTTTGGATGACGGTTGCATTACCATAGATTTACTCCTGATCCTTTAAACCTAAGTTCACTAGATAAAACAAGTGTTCTTCATCATACTGAATTTGAAAGAAGGACATGAATCACTTTTGGATAAACATTCTGATTCTTATATTCCTTTACATCCATTGATAGAGATACTTAGTTAATAACGGAATTATTGGAAGGGAGATGATTAAATTCAGATTAGATTCTATAGCCAAGGAACCTCAGATGAAGTAATGGAGGATCTATTTCGAGATTGCTAAAATAGAGAAGAACTTCCGTCTGATGACTTGTACAGAGGATGAGAAGGTGTTGTTTGCTACGCACATGCTCAAGGAAGATGCAAATGACTGGTGGAATTCTACCCGGATATACTTAGGGGTAAAGCACACTTAGATCAATTGGGCAACATTCAAAGGAGCTTTCTTCGATAAATATTTTCCAAAGAGCTTTAGAGATCAAATGGAGAAGGAATTCCTCAACCTGCAACAATCTCAATCGACTGTTGATGCTTACCTGGAAAGGTATGAAGATCTATTTTTCTTTGCACTAGCAAGCATGCAAGAAGAAGAAACCAAGACTCGTAGGTTCACCATGGGATTACGAGGAAGCATTAGAGAGCAAGTCTTGGGTCTAGAGAAGAAAGTTTATAATGAGGCTGTGCAGATTGCCAAAATAATTGAATCTAGTCAAAGAGACAGCTTCTTTGCTCAGAACAAGGGACTGAAGAAGCCTGCTACTGAGACTTTAGGTGGAGGTAATCATAGACCATTCCGCCCGTACAGGGCTCAGTCCACTGTGGTGCCTGCAAGGAACACTACTGCACCACCACCGCCACAGTTCGCTGGATAAAATCAGAACATTAAATGTTTCAACTGTCAGTAACTGGGTCATGTTGCAAAGACCTGCACTCTACCTAGGAAACAACCTCCACAACAAGGAAAGGTATTTACAATCACCACTGAAGAGGCAGCCGCATTACTTGATGTGGTCACTGGTATGATTCTTTCCCTTCCTATTTAGCTTACTATTTTATTGTGTGTGAGCATGTAGAACTAAAGGATAATTAATTTCAGGAACTGTAAATATAGCTGGTATACCTGCCAGAGTACTCTTTGACTCTGGGCCACGCACTCCTTTGTTTTTATTTCTTTCGGAAAGCGAATGGAATTACCTGTCAAGCATCTAAACCCAAGCTTGATAGTTCGCTCCCCACTAGGAGTCGAAGTGTCGTTGAACAAATATTTTGGACCATGTACAGTTAGCATTGACGGCCGAGATCTAGAAGCTAATCTGGTTAAACTCGAGATGGAAGACTTTGACGTCATCTTGGGAATGGATTGGTTATTACAGCATTCAGCCAGCTTATTATGTGGTGAAAAGAAGTTTGTGCTTAAAGACGAGAAAGGAAAAGAGTTTAGCTTCACCGGGACCAAGTTACCTAGGAAGCGGAAGCTCATCCTCTCTGCCATAAAAGCTAAGAGATGCATAGAGAAGGGAGGAATGGGGTATTTAGTGTCTGTAGTCGACATAACTGCTGAAGTGCCAAGGATGGAAGATCTAGATGTGGTACGAGAGTTTCCAGATGTATTTCCAGAAGATCTCCCATGTCTACCTCCAGACAGGGCTACAGAGTTCGTGATAGACCTAATGCCAGGGTCGGCACCAGTGTCTAAAGCACCGTACAGGATGGCCCCTACCGAGCTAAAGGAGTTGAAGACCCAATTACAAGAACTATTAGACAAGGGTTTCATATGACCAAGCATATCACCTTGGGGAGCACCTGTTTTGTTCGTCAAGAAGAAGGACGGTAGTGTACGGCTATGTATCGACTACCGAAAGCTGAACAAGTTAACCATCAACAATCAATATCCTTCGCCTAGGATTGATGATCTGTTCGATCGGTTACAGGGTGCAAAGGTTTTCTCGAAGATTGATCTTAGATCAGGGTATCACCAAATACTGCTTTCAGGACAAGGTATGGGCATTATGAGTTTCTAGTTATGTCATTCGGATTGACCAATGCCCTAGCGTCGTTCAAGGAACTGATGAACCGAGTGTTTCATGATATGTTGGACACTTCGGTCATCGTATTCATCGATGACATATTGGTCTACTCAAAGGACAGGGAGGCTCATACAACACATTTGAGGGCAGCCCTACAATGGCTGAGAAGGGAGAAGCTTTATTCCAAGTTCAAGAAGTGTGAATTTTGGCTGAAGGAGGTGGCTTTCTTGGGCCACGTAATATCTGAAGATGGTATCAAGGTAGATCCAAGTAAGATAGCTGCTATAGTAGGATGAGAAGCACCAAAATCAGTTGCAGAGATTCGTAGTTTCCTTGGATTGGCTGGTTACTATCGAAGATTCGTGGAAGACTACTCAAGGATCGCCGTTTCACTTACCAGACTAACCAAGAAGGGAGAGAAATTTATATGGTCAGATGAGTACAAGAAATGCTTTCAGACTTTGAAGTCAAGACTAGTCTCTGCACCTATCTTGACCATCCCAGCATCGAGCTTACCGTTTACCTTATATACGTATGCTTCAGGGTTGGGTCTTGGATGTGTATTGATGCAAGGAGAACAGGTGATTGACTACGCATCAAGACAATTAAAAGAGCATGAGAAGAATTATCCTACACATGATTTGGAGTTAGCAGCGGTAATACATGCAATCAAGACTTGGAGACACTACCTTTATGGTGAGAAGTTTCAGATTAAATCAGATCACAAGAGCTTAACATATCTTTTCACTCAGAAAGACCTAAATATGAGACAGAGGAGATCGCTGGAGTTATTAAAAGATTATGATTGTGACATTCAGTACCATCCGGGTAAGGCAAATGTTGTGGCTGATGCCTTAAGCAGAAAGTGGGCATTGAAACCTGAGACGGAACCAAGTACAAATGCTGCATTATATGCTGCAGCCTCGAGCTCAACAGAGAATGATGAAGATTATATAATAGAGACTGCAAGAGATCCAGTGGAACATGGCTTAATTCATATGTTCATATTGATGTTCGTAGCCTTGAAGATCTCATCGGATCTTATAGATGAGGTCAAAGTAGCAATCCTACAGGATCCACACCTCAAGACTGTACAAGAAGATCTAGAGAAGGGTAACAACAATCCTGACTTTACCTTGGATCCAGACTAGGTACTCAGGTATCGTGGACGATTATGTATACCTGAGAGTGAGAACTTAAATATCAGAGATCGAGTTATGATAGAAGCTCATTATACTCCATACCCGGTACATCCAGGAAGCACCAAAATGTACCATGATTTAAGAAGATTATATTGGTGGAGGGGTATGAAAGCAGATATAGCTTGTTTCGTATTCCAATGTCTAAATTGCCAGCAAGTTAAAGCGGAAAGGCAGAGACCCGCAGGATTACTACAACCATTATCGGAACCTTCATGGAAGTGGGATTGTATCACAATGGATTTCATCACTGGCCTACCTTTGACACCAAGGTCGGTGGATGCAGTTTGGGTTATAGTTGATCGACTTAGCAAGACGGCTCGATTCATTGCGGTCAGACCTCAGTATACAATGGAGAAGCTAGCCAAGCTATATATAGATAATATAGTCAGACTTCATGGCATCCCAGAGAGTATAGTATCTGACAGAGATCCCCGTTTTACATCAAAGTTCTAGGATGGATTACAGAAAGCTATGGGAATAAAGTTGAAGTTTAGTACAGCTTTTCACCCTCAGACGGACGGGCAGTTAGAACGAACTACTCAAATTTTAGAAGATATGCTCCGAGCTTGTGCATTAGATTTCAAAGGAGCTTGGGACGAAAAGCTATCGCTTATCAAGATTGCTTATAACAACAGCTACCAGGCTACAATCCAAATGGCTCCATATGAAGCACTCTATGGGAAGAAGTGTCGTACACATCTGTTATGGAATGAGGTGGGAGAAAGAAGAATTGTAAGATCGGAGTTTGTGAAGAAACTTGTCGAGTGATTGATCAGATCAATGAAAGAGTGAAGACAGCTCAAGTTTGACAGAAGCACTATGATAACAGACGTCGAGATCTGAAGTTTGCAGTAGGTGACAAGGTATTCTTGAAGATATCACCTGTGTGAGGTCTGAAATGGTTTGGTAAGTAGGGAAAGCTATGCCCCAGGTACGTGGGACCATACGAGATATTGACAAGACATGATAATGTGCCATATCAACTAGAGCAACCACCATCTATGTCAAGCATTCATGATGTGTTCCATGTATCATTATTGAAGAAGTATGTCAGGGATCCATCGCACATCTTGACAGCAGACCCACCAGACTTGACAGAGGACTTAACATTTGAAGTGGTACCTGTGATGCTCACAAGCCGAAAGGTACAACAACTTCAAAGCAAGGATATCCATTATGTGAAAGTGCATTGGAAAAGCCAAGATGTCGAAGAAATTACTTGGGAGGAGGAGAGCGCGATGAGAAAGGAGTACCCTAACCATTTCGACGATCAAGGTACGTTCAAATTTTGAGGTCGAAATTTCTTTTAAGGATGGGGGAGTTGTGAGACCTACATGCAAATTTCGGGGATGAAATTTCTTTTAAGGGTGGAGGAGTTGTAAGACCCGCACTCCATGAATCCGATCTAAACCCTTCGTTCATGTGGTAACAGGTCTTCCGATCATCATCGGACCAGACGAGACGAGCAGATGACAACCAGGTATGAAATCGAACCAAAAATGGACCAACAAAAGTATGATTTACTCATACTGGCCGATGGTATCGGTCTATGGTACCGGTCGACCGGTATGGTCTATGCAGCAGACCACTTTGATCCAGAAATGGATCTCTGCGGGTCCCACTTTCCAAATTTCAAACCGATTGACTTTCCAAATCCTAAGAGTTTTCCTAAACCTAATTTTAGCCTATATAAACACCTCTAAACCTCCTAGAAACCTTTCTAATGATTCCTACAAACCCTAGAAAGGAGAAGGAGATTTAAGAAAGAGAAGGAGCTAGGAAGAAGAAGGTAGAGTCGATATTGTCGTTTGACGAAGAACACCTTACCGCTAGTCAACGGTAAGTGCTTGAACCTTCTTCTACTCTATAAACTCTTATAGGGTTGATTGTTGTTGAATCAATACCACGCAGAGCGGGTATTGATCTAAACTCTACTTTGCCGTCAAACCCTAATTTAGTCGATAAACCCTAGATCCGAGTTCTAGGATGAATACCATCAAAACTAGACTTGAATGGAGTTGGAAACATCTCTAACTCAAAGCTCAGACTTAGAATGTGTAGGAGGAACCCTAAAATCAATAGAGAATGACCGATGACAGTCGAAAAACCAAGTGTATGGTCTTCGAGAGACATACCGGTCGACCATACCGGTCGCAGGTCATGCAACCAGTACCACGACCGGTACCACTCGGGGAATGGCCTACGGGGACCTGCTGACCATATCGGTCGCCAGTTTTACCCACAGAGCTGGGACCGGTACCTGCGACCGGTCAGCTCTGTGAGGTGTATTTTGTAACCTCGTTGGTTTCCGACCAATGTAAACCCTAAGAAACTATTCTAATTGAACCCTAATATTATGTAGGACTTTGTGATAGCACGTTTGGATCATGCGATGTGGAGCAAGCTATCAAACGAGCGTCAAGTAAGGGAATTGGACCCAAACCCTAATAATTAATGGACACTAAACTTTTGTTAATAACAATGAATGTGTGGATTGGTGTTTGTGCATATTGCATGTCATCCTTTACTTTCAGCTATTATTATTGTTCATGCATCATCGCTATGCTAGGATGTGATTCCTAGGTATGTGATTGTTTTCATTGGTGTGTGGAATGGGAAGGGCCTGGGGTCTAGGATCATTCCTCACACAGGCATCTTTTTGTAGTATTTAATCTTGGCATGCTTGGGGCGGGTAGGGCATCAGGGGAGGTCGTGGCATTGTGGTCTCCGGCCTGGCCACCACGCTCCAGCTCTATTTCTATGCCGTAGGGAGTTATGTTGCGATAGATCTACTTGCGTATTGTTCTGTCTTAGTATGCATGCTGTGGGTAGGGCATCAGGGGGAGGTCGTGGCACTGTGGTCTCTGGCCTAGCCACCACGCTCTAGCTCTATCTCTATGCCGTAGGGAGCTATACTAGGATAGAGCCTTCAGTGATGACATATAGGATTGGTTAGTTGCGAGCCCAGTTTGCAAGCCCTAGCTAGTAGGGGCTTATGTATTGGTATGGGTAGAGCATCAGGGGAGGTAGTGGATGCCTTAGCTCTATCTCTATTCCATGATGGGTGTATGTGGGTCGGCAGCGGTGTGATCTATTGTGCGATGCTACACACTCGTGTATAGAAGTGCGGTGGCCGCCAACCCTTTCTATAGCACATTGTAAACTTAATCCAGACCACAACATAAAATGATTGTTACTCATGCATATAATATTGATTCACTGTCTAATTGACTTACTGAGCTAAGTTGTGAGCTCATCCTTCGTATATACACTGTTTTTAGATGTTGATGCAGGTTACATGGTGGACGATTATATGAACGCTCCGGCGTATGGAGGTGTTGCTGCTCTGGATGTACAGACAAGAGAGGACGAGCATGATGCTTCATGCGAGTGCCCTTTCTGCGTGTACCTTTGATTTTATTTTATTTATTTTAGTTATTTTTAAAGTGATGTAAAGATATTTAATTACTTTTGGAATTTGGATAATTGAATACTTATTTAAATTTATCAGTAGAATACTCAGTTCATTTAATTAAAGACTTCCGTTGTATTTCTTATATTCTCATTGTGGTAATGTGCAATGGTTTGTATGAGTGGAAACGGTCTTATTGAGATCCTGGTGTGAACCGTTGGTTCAGTGACGGTTCACTCTCACCATTCTGGTTTGTTCAGAATTTGAGTGTGACAACTTTAGTTGTGAGACCTACATGCAAATTTCAGGGACAAAATTTCTTTTATGGGTGGGGGAGTTGTAAGACCCGCACTTCATGAACCCGATCTAAACCCTTCGTTCATGTTGTCACAGGTCTTTCGATCATCACCGGACCAAACGGGATGAGCGGATTACGACCAGGTATGGAATTGGACCAAAAATGGACCAACAAAAGTATGATTTACTCATACCGGTCGAAGGTACCGGTCTATGGTACCGGTCGACTGGTATGGTCTGCGCAGCAGACCACTTAGATTCAGAAACGGATCTCTATGGGTCCCACTTTCCAAATTTCAAACCGTTTGACTTTCCTAATCCGAGGAGGCTTCTTAAACCTAATTCTAGCCTATATAAACCCCTCTAAACCTCCTAGAAACCTTTCTAATGATTCTTACAAACCCTAGAAAGGAGAAGGAGATTTAAGAAGGAGAAGGAGCTAGGAAGAAGAAGGAAGAGCCGATATTGCCGTTCGACGAATACCTCACCGCCAGTCAACGGTAAGTGCTAGAACCTTCCTCTACTCTATGAACTCTTATAGGGTTGATTGTTTTTGAATCAATACCGTGCAGAGCGGGTATTGATCTAAACCCTACATTGCCGTCAAACCCTAATTTAGTCGATAAACCCTTGATTCGAGTTCTAGGATGAATACCATCAAAACTAGACTTGAATGGAGTTGGAAACAACTCTAACTCAAAGCTCAGACTTAGAATGGGTAGGAGGAACCCTGGAATCAATAGAGAATGATCGACGGCAGTCAAAAAACCTAGTGTATGGTCTTCCGGAGACATACCGGTCGCAGGTCATGCGACCGGTTCCGCGATCGGTACCTCTTGGGGAGTGGCCTGTGGGGACCGGCTGACCATACCGGTCGTCAGTTTTCCACATAGAGCTGCCACCGGTACCTGCAATCGGTCAGGTCTATGAGGTGTATTTTGTAACCTCGTTGGTTTTCGAGCAACGTAAACCCTAAGAAACTATTATAATTGAACCCTAATATTATGTAGGACTTTGTGATAGCATGTTTGGATCTTGCGACGTGGAGCAAGCTATCAAATGAGCATCAGGTAAGGGAATCGGACCTAAACCCTAATAATTAATCGACAGTAAACTGTTGTTAATAACAATAAATGTGGGGATTGGTGTTTGTACATATTGCATGTCATCCTTTACTTTCAGCTAATATTATTGTTCATTCATACTCGCTATGCTAGGATGTGATTGCTAGGCATGTGATTGTTTTCGTTGGTGTGTGGAATAGGAAGGGCCTGGGGTCTGGGATCATTCCTCACACTGGCACCTTTTTGCAGTATTTTATCTTGGCATGCTTGGTGTAGGTAGGGCATCAGGAGGAGGTCGTGGCACTGTGGTCTCTGGCCTGGCCACCACGCTCTAGCTCTATCTCTATGCCGTAGGGAGTTATGTTGGGATAGAGTTTACTTGCGTATTGTTCAGTCTTAGTATGCTTGGTGCGGGTAGGGCATCAGGGGGAGGTCATGGCACTGTGGTCTCTGGCCTAGCCACCACGCTCTAGCTCTATCTCTATGCCGTAGGGAGCTGTACTAGGATAGAGCCTACAGTGATGACATATAGGATTGGTTAGTTGCGAGCCCTGTTTGCAAGCCCTAGCCAGTAGGGGCTTATGTATTGGTATGGGTAGAGCATCATGGGAGGTAGTGGATGCCTTAGCTCTATCTCTATTCCATGATGGGTGCATGTGGGTCGGAAGTGGTGTGATCTACTGTGCGATGCTACACACTCGTGTATAGAGGTGCGGTGGCCGCCAACCGTTTCTATAGCACATTACAAACTTAAACCAGACCACAACATAAAATGATTGTTACTCATGCATATAATATTGATTCACTGTCTGATTGTCTTACTGAGGTAAGTTGTGAGCTCATCCTTTGTATATAAACTATTTTTACATGTTGATGCAGGTTACACGGTGGACGATTATATGAACGCTCTGGTGTATGGAGGTGTTGCTGCTCTGGACGTACAGGTAGGAGAGGACGAGCATGACGCTTCATGCGAGTGCCCTTTCTGCGTGTACCTTTAGGGTTTTACTTTATTTATTTCAGTTATTTTTCTGTTAGGGTACAGTTGATGTAAAAATATTTATTTTAGTTTTGGTCATTGAATAATTGGATATTTTATTAAATTTATCAATAGATTACTCAGTTCATTTATTTAAAGACTTTGGCTGCATTTATTATATTATGATTGTGGTTATGTGCAATGGTTTGTTTGAGTGGACATGGTCTTATTGAGATCTTGGTGTGAACCGTTGGTTCAGTGACGGTTCACTCACCATTTTGGTTGGTTCAGAATTGGGGTGTGACACTCGTAGCTAAGCATTTGTTTACTTATGTCGTATTGTCTAAAAGTAGAGGTTTCAACTTAAAACTATCTATCTTTCCCGCTTAAATATTGTTTCACTTGTTACAATTTATCTGACTTGGTTTGTACATTATGTTTTTCAATTTTGTAGTTATTCTTTGGTCTCTGCTTACAGCTTATTCTCATTTATGTATTACATTATGCACCTAATGTCAGCATTTATGTTTTATGTGTGAGTAGGATTGATAGTGACACATCATGAAATGCTCTGATAAAAAAGTCTCTGTCAGAGTATATGGATTGATTGTGGCATAGCATGATATACTCTGATACCAAGTCTATTACATCCCATTCTTAATGTATCGAATGGAATGCAATGAGTTCTCTCCATCCTATTAGGGCATAAGGAATCCCTTTCCAGGATCATACATCACGATATTCCATAAGTCAATCCCAAAACTAGATCTATTTAAAACTTATCAGAGTAACATAACATCTCCAAAATCCTTTTTCTAATTATAATCATTAGGATTAAAAGAAGAGAGTTGTTATGAAAGTTGAAGTCTTAAAATTCATTTACCAATTATTTACTACTGACATCTAAATATTTAATGCCATCCAAGTTATTAAAAGTTCCCATAATTATTAAATCCACATAAAACCATCATTCATGTTTTTCCTAAATCCAAATTAATAAACCATCATTATACAAATCGAAGTAAACTAAAAACCATTGTTTAAAGCTTATTCAAAATGTAAACCCAGAGTAATAAGATTCCAAATCCAAAACAGAAACGAAATTGGCTCATCCTAGGCTTAGAAGAAACTCTACGCATAGCACGACAAATCAGAGACATCTTCCTCAAATTTATAGTCTTCATCCTCCATACCAGACGGACTGCACTGATGACCCTACAACATCTAAAAATAGTTTGAGCACATGAGGTAAGCTCAACCACCGAGCTTAGCAAGAAAACCAAACGTGCAACAAGCAAATGCATGTAACTATCAACAAGCAAATGCATGTAACTATCAACTACTGTCAGCTATGATAACTTAAGTGACAACTTAGGACAACTCACGCACAGAGTCTCTAGGTTGCATGGGTCATCCCCATGATACTGTCCCACATATGGGGCACAACACATCCCCCAAGTATGGGTCTATCGTTATGGTATAAGTCCGTATTACGCCGGCTGCTTGGCCATGACTCATCCCAAGACCACACTACTTTGGGCACTTGAAGAGTTGGTAATCTCTCTAGTTAACTCATCTAAACTCATCTACCCATCCAAACTAAGTTGAGTATGGAGAGCATCAAAGCTATGTTTATACCACCTTTTTATTGAACCCATGAAATTATATAACCACCTAATGGCTAGGGGTATAGTTATATGGGATAATAATATTCAACTAGCCAAGTCCACTTAATTAGCTATATTACTGGATTGTAACGTTGCCAAGCTTCTGACCTCGTCCGGTCCCCACATAGGACATCGTGACTTGGATAAGTTGCATATGGTCAATGCAAAGCAGCACCAGTAAGAAGTGGTGCAAGCATCCCATTTCACCCACCTTCCTCCATACTGACTTAACCAGACAATATGAATCACCAAGACCAGCTCTACCTTTCATGGAGAGGTCACAAGGCATTCCATTCCACCTTGGTTCCAAACCACTACGAGTATCACTGATCACACTTGGGAGAGATGCATATGCATAAGCAAACATTACAGTTTATTAGATGGAATGTTATCACACAAAAATATGTTATCAATCTCACACCATCACACAACATAATAAATAATAGAAACATACACATCTAAAGGTTTAGTTTCCTTACCAACAATAGAGAGTAACTACAGTAAATCCGATGAGGTAGCCTCCTACCAGAGTCATCGTATCTCTATCAAAATCATATGCAATATATTTTCATTAATGTATTATTTAATAGTTTATTTTAGTTTCTCTTTAACCTTATTATCTGGTGTTCACAACATTATTAACTTATCTAATAATCCATGCCTAATAATTACTATCTGTTTATCATGTCATAGCACCTAGGGTTCATTATTAACTCTATTTGTTACTATTCATAGACTAAGGATAACTTTGAACGTATAACAACCATGTTGTCCATACGAGGTAGGTGCAGTGTGGGTAACACACCATGAGACAACACACTCATTAGTCAGAGATTACCTTCTTTTAGCCCTTAATACTAAGAAGGATTTCTTCTAACGAAGTCAGGGGTGTTCTAGCACCTTGCAGAGGTCAAGCTATTATGTTTTAAGCTCCAATACTTGCTGTATAGAGGTTTCTAGCATTCCAATTAGTGAACAGCATGCAACTAAGCTGGTCATTAAGCTATTAATCAACATAACGAAGATTACATGTCTAAAAAACATACTTCCAGGGCCTTCAAATAGGTTTCTAAAAATCCCAGAATGCCATCAACCAATAATGGTCAACAATAGGGGTCAGAATCCCATGCAACACATGGCATCAACCGCACGGTCTGACCAACAAGCATACAGCACGTATCATCAATCTCACATCAAAAAGTGGTCGCTTAGCAGTACCAATACCCTATAAGGTTTTATTAACTCTTGTTGATTGGGTTTGAGGTCTCATATCAGAGATGCAATGTATGGTTGGTCGATTTAGAGTGTAAACCAAATCCTACCCCTGGCATACAAGATGCATATGGGATTTTACATCATGGGATAGTCAAAACTAAGATCTAAACCCTTAATTAATTATAGGAAGTTACCGGCCAAGTTTAGCCAAGATCCACCATCAGATGGTGCGTGGCTGATGACATCTATCACACTTCTTGATGACTGGGTCATGTGGATTTTCCCATTGATCGCACGTCAAAACATGGTCCAATGGCCACCAAACTTCAACAACATGTTCTACATATATTTCGTAGTTTGAATATGGAGTTTGAGCTCCTGGATTCGTGCTTTCACTAAGGTTTGGGTAACGTTTTCATCCGATAGGTAGCTGACCTAACAAATCTGATTTTAGACCTTAGATCCGACTTCTAAACATTTGGATCCCTTTATTGGTCCACGATCCGAGCTTCGTAGGGTCAATCCAAGATTTCTAATAGTCCATAATGGTTATTTTTATTTTTTGAAGGTTCGATCGCACCATTCTATTGCACCATGCAAGCTACTATCTACAAGCCATCTTCGTCAACAGTGGCTTACATGATCATGGCTCCGCCATGGATGCTAGGTCACTCATTCCTCTTTTGATTTAGTCAGGGAAACATTCCATTTAACCACTATAGACCATGGCTGGGAATCATACTATTTCCTTCAGCCATTGCTTGAATCATTCCCTTATATTCCATTATTTTCCATTTAACGATTCAGGTTTCAGAGTGAGGAAACTACTTACAAGGTTTCTCTCCCATGATCTCCAAATTCTCCAACAGCGTAGTCGACGGTGCAGAGGTTTGATTCTTCTCCTCTCTTTGTCTGTAGTTTCTCTCTCTCTTTCCTCTTGGCTGGTCAGTATTAGGAGGAAGTCCTCCTCTCTTCGCTTCTTCTTCTTTCTTTCTTTCTCCAGCGTCAAACTTCTCTTTCTCTCTTTTCTTCTACATCTGTGGCTTGATAGACTAAAGAGAAGGAGATCTCTTTCCAATGTCAAAACCAACAAGATGGAGCATTGGAATGGAACGGAAGAGATTCTCCTCCCCTCCTTCCATTCTCGGTTCAATCAGGAGCTAATTTTCATGTATGGTCCATTGGTGATAGACCTTCCATGCCTGGACAAGGTTTGTATTCAAATTGATGGGTCCCAAACACAGTTCATCTCAACTACTTTTATGCCAGGAGGTGCAGCTGAACATCATGAGGCTGGTGTGCTACCGCACCACCCATGTCTCCATCCGGACCATCTTTTGGGTTGGTCAGTTTAGGCGTGTGCTTGCCAAGCTCTTAGATGTCATATAGGTTGGGTCTGAGACTTCTTCTAGTGCATTTATGTGCACTCTAGTGACATAAAAGGTTCCAGTTAGTAGCTCAGTGTCACCTCATGATTCTGTTCTCGTCTTTGGTTGTGTCAGTACAATACATTCATACTTGGGAAGACCCGTCACATGCCCAAAATTCTCAAATTATAATGGGGTTTGGGCATGGGTCTTACAATTGCACTGCAAAAAATCCATGATCATACAATAACATCGTGGTTTTAGGGTGTGACATTACCCACCAGCGATGACAACTCACCCAGATCACGTGAACTAAGTAATGGACACCAAACCACCATCGCAATCATACATATAAACATCACCATAATCAAAGTAAAAAGAAAGAATATACAGCGGAAGACTTTGATAATATAATCATATAACAAGATGTCATCTATAAATGTTGTAACAAAGTTATGCATTACATATCAAGTCTCAAAACATAGTATTTTCCTTACAACCCAGATATATGCACATATAAACCAAAAGAGTAAAAAAAATAAAAAGAGACCTAGACAACTTAGCACCATTATTGTCAAAACATCACACTCAGCCTCCATACTCATATGTCAGGAACTAGCAAGCTTCACCATGGTACTCATCCAAGAGTACCTCAGCGCCGCCAATGCTTGTCACTAGGGGAGAGGGAGCATCCAAATAGTTAAACAACATTGTCTCACCTGTAGGCACATCTAAATATCAGCAGTCAACTGGGGGTGCACAAACCATAGGTCAGTGAGAAAATCAAGCATCCACTGGTCAAGCTTTATCCTAATTATGTTTTTCTTTTTCAAACTTGAGGGAAGTCACTATTGGATTGTAATCAGATTCATCTACCACCTGATCATAGTAGTTATCTAGTAGAAACTAGAGAAAGAATCCGATGGGATGGTACCACCAGTTCACTTCCATTGCTTCCTCATTGAAGGGTCTCCATTAAAAACCAGAGGGATGATCCAGGAGGTGGCTTCACCAATTCATACCCATCGCTCAATTAACAAGGCATCCACAGGATCCGTCCCTCCAGGCATATCCTTTGACCAATTTTATATTCAGCCGTGGTTAGGGCATGCCTGGCACCACCTTGATCAACAATGCTATCCTCCGATTCTGCTCTAGTGTGAGCTTTGAGGTGTTTTGATGGTTTCCCACTTAGGGTTTCTTCTCCTAAGACCGAGGTCTTTACTATAGGGGACACCACCAAGGATCATTCAAGGCCTTGAGAATGGATTTGGGAGGATTTTCCAACCTAAATGGTAAGGAATCATGGAATTAGCTTTGATTTTATGGTTCCACAATTGTTGTTACCATTGTTGGTTCTATCTTATCGGAACTCGTGTAAGAGATTGGGATGAGCTCTCCAACCTCATTCTTGGCTACAATGTGGGTTGGGTTTGAATTTCAAACTATGATGAATGTCTCTCATGGTTGCTAGGAAGATTAATGGGAGGAGACAACAGAAATAATATACATACTAGTCTAAAGGGGCAAGCTTCCTTCTTTAATGCATAACCACCCTCCTAATAGTTACTAGAGTTAAAGAAGAGAGATAGGGGAGTGGAATGAGGTCCAAGAGACTTCGAAGAGAGCTTCCACGATTTGGATAGTTGGGAGTGAATTATGAACTCATTCCCACCTATTTATAGGCAAAATAATTGCCTTCATGCACGTTCAATTCTCTAAAACTTAAGCTCAATTCGGGGATCGATCTACCGGTTAGACACAAAAGTTGTGGTTTTTATCAGAAGATGATTTCTAATCACCTAGTCAAACTTAGGAGTCCAAATTACACATTCCATGATAGTTTTTAACCTACATTCACATTCAAGGTAAGGTCAATGCATGGATACCTAGATATAGTATGTTGTACTCAGCTCTAGCTCAAATTTTGGTGCCAACATGGTAGGAAGACCTGCAATGGAAATAATCCGATCTGTGAGAGGATTATTGGGGTGAGGGTCTTCCTAATTTAGATTTAGGTTGCTCTTTTGTATTCTTTATCTTATTCTGTCATCTGGGTTCCCATGTCTCCCAATCCATACCCCAGTAAGTCCTTCGTTAGCCGATGCTGAATATCAAGTTCTTGCCTCCATTACTACTGAGTTGACTTAGATTTCATTTTTCTTTTATGAACTGCAGGTCCTCTTAGTAAGCCTCTATTCAACACTATCAAAACATGACTACACTTCATATGTGTCATAGCCTATTCTGGAGAATCAGGCATGATATCCTGATCAACCCTTGTAGCAACCCAAATACATCCAAGATCGCTAACCACAATGATTACAAATTAAATCCCACAGTCTACACATGTAATAACCATAATAATAAAAAATAACATTAATATAAGTGAAAGCATTTAGTACTGGCAGACACAACATATCCCATACTATATATCAGTTTATCATTTACAAACCATTCATTATCTATAAAATACTGACATATTCAGATACATGTATCCAAAACAAAAAGATTAAATTTGTTACATGTGTTTTGATAGACATCTTCGTCTACTAACAAAAAGAATCATAATGTATATAGGAGGGGAAAAGTAAGGGGAGGGCTACATCATGCGCAGAAGTAGCCGCTGCAGGTGCAGCCCTCGTCGTGTTGTCTACCAACATCATTAGTACCAGTGACCACACTCACCAAAGGGGACTCCATAAACTCAACAATAGAGAAATCACCCGTAACGAAATCTAAAAAAGAGTATTGATACAAGGGTGTGCTCACATCCCAACTCAGTGAGAAATCTAGTATCACACGCATGCAACATACAACAAAAAATGATATGAAATGCAACTTATTTTATATTAGGACTCATGTTTATGTTTCTATATCCTGGGCGAAGATATAAGCTGAATAGAAGACGCCGAGCTGTTAAACAACTTCTACAACCTTACTCCCTCTTTCGGGACACCAATCCTTATAGAGCTCATCACCTTCCATCATAGACCCCACATACGCTAGCTACCATACACCCATACATCACTGACTCCTCTTAGGGTCACTTAACCTTTGGAAGTGTAAAGCTCTGCCAGCATATTGATCTCTATTGGAAGGGTGTAGGACATAGGGAATGACACCACCTATGTCTATTATGTACATTCATTTCATTCTTGCTGCCCTTTAATGAAAGTCTCCAGATCACCACTCTTTTGGATCACCGTGCCCCCACTAGCATGTCGACAAAACTATCATGACTTACACCAGCATAGTTCTCTAGCTCATTACTCCCATGGTTCACCGTGCCCTTACTAATGAGTTTATATTCCAACATGATCTGCATGCTCACGCTCCAATACGCCACACGAACCATCATATATGGCTACAATCCAACATGACTAGTGCATCCGCACTCCTATGCGTCACGCGAGCCATCATACATGGTTGCATATATCTTTCTTAAATAATCAAACTATACCCCAATGGTGATCCTCAAATTCACCACTCCCATGGGTCACCGTGTCCCCACTAAGGTATAGTGTAATCAATATGGTCCGTATATTGTTCTCCAACAAGCCACACATCCATCATACCCAATCAACCAAACATAACATACATAGTTGTTATATACAATGCCTGCTCATACATAGTAGTAATGGAAAGAATACAATTAACTCTAATCTAAGCATGTAACTATGTTACACCCCAATTCTGCACTGTTCAAAATGGTGTGATGAAGCACTAATAAACCAACGGTTCAACCAGAATCTCAAATAGGCTGTGTCCGTTTGCTTAAACCATACACATCCACAACCATAATCAGAGTAAATACACAATAGCGGAATTCTAAAATATTAAATGAACTGAGAATCTAAATGTGATAATCACAAATAAAATACCCAATTATCTTTCATTGAGTGAGACATAAGTAAATAAAATAATCAATTACATTTACTCAATAATCCAAATATAATAAAAAACGCATGAGTTACATTCGCATGACGAATCATGCGTCTCTGTTATATCTTCTGCGTCCATCTCCGCAACATGCCCAAATGCGGGAGCATTCATATAATCTTCAATGGACATACCTGCATCATCAACTAAAAATATTTGAGTTCAAAAAGGGTGAGCACACATCACTGCTCAGTGAGCAAACAAAACAATGCAACAAACAAATGCATGCATTCAATTCATATCCTTGGCCTGGTATATAAGTTGGCAATGTGCTATAGAAAGGTTTGGTGGCCGCCTTGCCTCTATACACAGGGTGTGTAAGCCCACCCAATGGATCAAACACCATTGTCGTCCACATCCACCCCACCATGGAATAGAGATAGAGCTAAAGTGCTTAGTATAGCATCGCATCACACTTCCCCTGATGCTCTACCCATACCAACACGTAAGCCCCTGTTGGCGAGGGCTTGCAAACTGGGCTTGCAACTAACCAATCCTAATGTCAAACAGTGTATCCAATGCCTCACCCTAGCATCCCTCAATACGTCCATAGAGATAGAGCTAAGGCCCCCCGACAGAGTCAAAGACTATACGGTCTGAGACCACCTCCCCAGATGCCCTATGATGTAATAGTTCTGCTAAGGTAATGGCGATACAACGATGCTAGTGGACAAGACTTGAGTAGAGATAGGGCTAAAGTGCTTAGGACCGCACCGCATCACACTTCCTGATGCCCCACTCATACAAATATTCACATGCCTATTCCTAGCATCATCATCATCATCATCATGTTATAAATAAATAAAATTAAATATGCATGAATAGTAATAACAGGAATAGTAGATGACATGTGATATGCATATTCCATTCATCCAATCATAGCATCATACATGGTATTGGACTCAATAAACAAAAATAGTATATTATTAGCCAATTAGTTTAGCTTTTCTTCCCTCACCTTTGATTGAGTGTAGATCCTCTTTCAAGCTTTAAGAATCACTTTTATATCACTAGGAGAACCTAACAAGTCGATAGATTCTAATTAGAATTAATTCCAACAATTTTAAACTTGTTGTATTGCTAGGGTCGCAGGTTGGGTCGCAGGTAGGGTAGCAGTTTTTTGTGACCCTAGGAGGTAGGATCGGTTATAGTGTTAGTTACCCATCGACCCTAGATGCGACCACCGCCTCCCTGGACTTCCCGAGAGCATGGGGTCGATCCTGTGGTCTAGTAGGGTCGGTTACCAATCGACCCTACGTACTACCACACGTAGTTTGAGTTGACCTTTCATCCTACAGTCCATTCTATGATTGTTCTATGGCTCAAAACTCCAAGTTACACACTTTACTTTGTTTACAATGATTTCCTCCATGGATTTCATTGAAATTTATCCATGCATGGATGATTTAGGTTTCTCCTAGATCCTACCCTCTTCATGAACTATTCTAGGGTCTTACATAACTCATGGAGAATGTATTCATACCTTAGGGTTGCTGAGATTCAGAGATTTCTCTGAATTTCTTCTCCTTAGTCTTCTTCTTCAATTCTCCTTCTCTTCTCCTTCTCTTCTCTTTCTCTCACTTTCAATTAGGGTTTCAAAAGGAGTGAAAGAGGCTAAGGGATGTCCTATTTATAGAGAAAACCTTCCAAAATAAGTCCCATCAAGATTAGGAAAGGATCCACTTGAAATTAGGAAACTTTCCTAATTACGGTTTCAGTCTGTCATCCTAGGGTCGATGCTAGGGTCGCAGGACCCGTCGACCCTAGGGTCTCAAGTCATCCGACCCTAGGACTAAAAAGTCATGGGTTGGACTCTGTTGAGGTGGGGTCAACCCTACCTGTTTAGGCATGCGACCCTTCCTTCAATTTTACTATTTTTGGTCAATTTTATACCTGGTCTTGTGATTTCCTTCACGCACTTGGTCCACTTGGCTCGACCATGATAGGTAGACCTGATACAAGGTGGTAAGACCGGTTAGTTTGATACAGGTCTGACAACTCCCCCCTTCTTATTAAAAATTTCATCCTCAAAATTGGTACATACCTTCTGAGTCGAAAAGATGAGGGTATTTCTTTCACATAGCATTCTCTTCTTCCCATGTGATTTCTTCTATATCTCTGCTTCTCCAGGTGACTTTAACATAATAGATGTCACGGTTGCGTAGTTGTTGCACCTTTCGCCTGGTGATTTCAGTAGATGCTACTTCAAATGTCAAATCATCAGTCAAATTAGGTGGATCTACTGTCAAAACGTGCATTGGATCTCTGACGTACTTCTTCAATAATGAAACAAGGAATACATCATGCACACTTGACATAGATGGTGGTAGTGCCAACTAGTAAGCCACTTTTCCACGTTTGGCTAGAATCTCATATGGCCCGACATATCTCGAACTTAGTTTCTCTTTCTCTCCGAACCGTTTTAAACCTCGCATAGGTGATACATTCAAGAATACCTTATCACCTATGACGAATTCAAGGTCTCGGCGTCGAGTATCTACATACTGTTTCTGACGATTCTGAGCCGTTCTTACTCTTTCCTTGATAATGTCGACTACTCGACATGTCTCTTCAACAAATTCTGGTCCAACAATACTACGTTCTCCAACTTCATTCCAAAACAAAGGAGTTCGACACTTCCTACCATACAGTGCTTCATAGGGTGACATCTGTATAGTAGCCTGATAGCTGTTGTTATAAGCAAACTCGATCAATGGTAATTTTTCATCCCATGATCCTTTAAAATCAATTACACAGGCTCGAAGCATGTCTTCTAAAATTTGAATGGTATGCTCTGACTGTCCGTCTGTTTGAAGATGGAATGCAGTACTAAACTTCAATGTTGTACCCATAGCCTTTTGCAATCCTTCCCAAAACTTTGAAGTAAATCATGGATCTCTGTTGGACACAATGCCTTCAGGTACACCGTATAATCTGATAATATTATCTACATACAATTTAGCCAACCACTCCAGCGTATACTGAGGTCGTATTGCTATAAATCGATCCATTTTAGTCAGGCGGTCTACAATCACCGAAACCGCATCAACTACCCGGGGAGTCAATGGTAACCCGGTAACGAAGTCCATAGTGATGCAGTCCCATTTCCATGCTGGTTCCGATAACGGCTGTAACAGTCCTGCAGGTCTTTGACGTTCAGCCTTCACCCTCTGACAATTTAGGCATTGAGACACGAATTTAGCTACATCAGCTTTCATTACTCTCCACCAATATAATTTCTTTAGATCATGATACATTTTTGTACTTCCAAGATGTATCAAATAGATGGTGGTATGGGCTTCCTTCATTAGTCGGTGTCTAATGTCCAAACTTTCTATTTCAGGTACACATATTCTTCCATTGTACTTCAGTGTCTTTTCATCGTCTAAAGCGAGCTCAAGGTTAGTCCTACCTTTTTCAATGTCCTCTTGTACCATTCTTAGATAAGGGTCTGATTTAATAGCTGTTTTCATTTCATCAATTATATCAGGTACAATCTTCAATGTGGCAAACATATTTGAAAACAGATGAATAAACCCTTGGTTGGTTGATTCACCCGGTGCATCTATCACGAACTGCTCATTACTGTAATTTAAAACTTTTCCGATAGTACACATTGCAGTAGTTGTGTTAACCTCTCCTTGAGATTTTATCATTGCTTTTCTACTCAGCGCATCAGCTACCACATTAGCTTTCCCCGGATGATACTGGATATCACAATCATAGTCTTTCAATAGTTCCAGCCATCTTCTTTGTCTCATATTCAACTCCTTCTGATTAAAGAGATAAGTAAGACTCTTATGGTCTGATTTAATCTGAAATTTCTCTCCGTACAGGTAATGTCTATATCTTGACAGCATGTACCACTGCCGCTAATTCCAAGTCATGAGTGGGATAGTTCTTCTCATATGTCTTCAGTTGTCTTGAGGCATATGCAATTACTTATTCTCCTTGCATAAGTACACATCCTAAACCCAATCCTGACGCATCAGTGTACAAAATAAATGGCTGTCCTGTAAGACCCGCACGCCACGAACCCGGCCTAAGCTTATATTTTGTGTCGGGACCCGTCTACATATCATGGTCAAGCCAAGTGGACCAAATGTGTGAAGAAAAACCAAGACCCAATATGAAAATTTACCCAAAAATAGTCAAAATGAGGGTAGGGTCACAGGTTTTAACAGGCAGGTCCAACCCTCCCATCGACCCTCACCATCGACCCTCAACCATGGGTCGCAGGGTCTATGAGTTGTCTGACCATCCCATCGACCCTCGACATTCGGGAAAAACAGCACGAACCGAAAATTAGGAAACCTTCCTAATTTCGATTGGAACCTTTCCTAAACTCAATGGGACTTATTTTGGGAGGTTTTACTCTATAAATAGGACGTCCATAAGCCTCTTTCACTCCTTTTACAACCCTAATTGGATTGAGAGAAAGAGAAGAGAAGAGGAGAAGGAAAACTTGAAGAAAAGGCTAAGGAAGAAGAGGAAATTCAGAGGAACTCTGAATCTCAGCAAAACTAAGGTATGGATATGTTTCCCATGATTTATTTAAGACTTTAGAATGGTTTATGAAGAGGGTGTGACTTAGAAGAAACCCAAGTCATCCATCCATGGTTTCGTTTCAATGGAAACCATGGAGGAGATCATTAAAACCATGTAGGTGAATAAAGTATAGTTCTAAACCATAGAACATGTATAGAATGGATTGTGGAAGTAAGCCATAGGACCCAACCATGAAAGAGAGAACGAAATCTGATATTTTCGACTCAAACCATAGAGGGTCGCACCTAGGGTCGATGACAGATCCGACCCTAGCATCGACCCTCAGTGTTCGGGAAGTTCAGATTAGGGGAAGGGTCACACCCAGGGTCGATCATGACTCCGACCCTACCTCCGACCCTCAGTTAACAGCATGGTTTTTAAATTCAGAATTAATTCTAATTAAATTCTATCGACTTTGTTAGGTCTTCTAGCAATATAATAACATTATAAAGGTTATTCTAAAGCTTGGAAGAGGATCTATTAACAAGCTAAGGTGAGGAAATAGAACTCTAAACTAATTGGTTAATAACATACTATTTTCCTTTTCTTGAGTCCAATGCCATGCTTGATTCTATGCGAATATGTTTGTAATGTGCATACAACATGTCATCCAACATTTCTATTATTTGTTCATGCATATTTACTTTATTGTTTATAACATGATGATGATGATGATAGGAATAGGCATGTGATTGTATGTGTGTGGTTGGTGTACTTGATGCGAGCAAGTATCAGGGGAGGTGTGATGAGAACGTCAATAAACGTTAACCTTTGGTGGGTCTCAGCACTTTAGCTCCATCTCTAACTCAAGTCTTGTGCATTAGCATCATCGTATCGCCATTACCTTAGCAGAACTATTATGTCGTAGGGTATCAGGGGAGGTGGTCTCGGTCCTTGTAGTCTCTAACTCTATCGGAGGGCCTTAGCTCTATCTCTATGGACATTCTGAGGGATGCTGGGGTGAGGCCTTGGATACACTGTTTGTCATTAAGATTGGTTAGTCGCGAACCCTGTTTGCAAGCCCTCGCCAACAGGGGTTTACGTGTTGGTATGGCACTATATAGCAATAAACGTTAACCTTTGTTATATAATGTTCATGATTAGGGTGGATGGGGATGACGATAAACGTTAACTTTCGGGCAGACTTCCACACCCTATGTATAGTGGCGGGGTCAATAAACGTTAACCTTTGACCACCCAACCTTTCTATTGCGCATTGCAAACTATAAACCAGACCAAAGTTAAGAATTGACTGCATGCATATGTATTGTTGCATTGTTTTGTTTACTCACTGAGCTCAAGTTGGAGAGCTGACCCTCGCTTGTGCAATTCTTTTAGTTTCTGATGTTGCAGGTACTATGATTGAAGATTTTGTCTACACGCCAATATATGAACGGGTGGAGGCTATGAATGAGCAAGCTGTGGAGAACGAACATGGTTCGTTAAGCGAGCGTTTCAACGGTGGATACGTTTAGTATTTAGTTTTCGTATTTGGATATTGTAATATGTATTAAGTTATGTTTTGGTTACTTGGAAATAAATAGAATATTAATTATTTATCATGATTAGACCTCAGTTCATTATCTGTAAGACTTTCACTATTTATTTTATTACCTCTGATTAATGTGGAATGTGTTTTGGTTTATCATATGTGGGATAGCCTATTGTAAGATCCTGGTTGAACCGTTGGTTTATTGACGTTTCATCACACCATTCTGGTTGGTGCAGAATTGGGGTGTGACATGTCCTGGAATCGGAATAGTCAAGATCGGAGCAGATATCAATCTAGCCTTCAATGTTTGGAAACTCTTCTCACATTTATCAGTCCAAATAAACTTTTCACCCTTCTTAGTCAAACTGGTGAGAGGTATGGCAATTCGGGAATAGTCTTCCATGAATCGTTGATAATACCCAACTAGACCTAGAAAACTTTTAATTTTTGCAACGCTCTTCGGTGCTTCCCACTTCACAATGGCTTCAATCTTGCTAGGATCTACTTTAATTTCTTCAGCGGATACAACATGGCCTAGGAAAGCGACTTCAGTTAACCAAAACTCATACTTTGTAAATTTGGCGTAAAGCTTCTCTTTCCTTAATCGCTACAGAGCAGCTCTTAAATTCATAATATGAGTTTCCTTGTCCTTGGAGTAGACCAATATATCATCAATGAATACAATGACCGATGTATCCAACATATCATGGAATACCTGATTCATAAGTTCCATAAAAGTTGCTGGTGCATTAGTCAATCCAAAAGACATGACCAAAAATTCATAATGTCCATATCTCGTCCTGAACACTGTATTGGGAATATCTCCATCCTTAATCTTCAACTGATGGTATCCTGACCGAAGATCGATCTTGGAGAACACCTTGGCACCTTGCAAATGATCAAACAAGTCATCGATCCGAGGCAATGGGTATCGATTCTTGATTGTCAGTTTATTCAGTTCCCGATAGTCTATACACAATCGAACACCACCGTCCTTCTTCTTTACGAATAATACTGGCGCTCCCCATGGTGATATACTAGGTCTGATGTAACCCTTGTCCAGTAGTTCTTGTAACTATACTTTTAATTCCTTCAGTTCTGTAAGAACCATTCGATAAGGTGCTTTAGATACTAGTGCGGCTCCAGGTATCAGATCTATAACAAACTCTGTAGCTCGGTCGGGTGGTAGTCCTGGTAATTCTTCAGAAAATACATCTGGAAAGTCATGCATGACATCAACATCCTCCATTCGTGGTGCTTCCTTCGTGAGGTCAACCACTGATACTAGATGCCCAACTCCTCCTTTCTCGAGGCATTTCCTAGCCTATAATGCAGAGAGGATGAGTTTTCATTTACAGGGAAGTTTGGTTCCCACAAAACTGAACTCTGCTCCTTTCTTGTCTTTATATGTCAGCTTCTATTCGGCACATAATAGGTTTATAGAATGCCGAGCTAACTAGTCCATTCCCAAGATGACGTCAAAGTCTACCATCTCAAGTTGAATCAAGGTTGCATCCAAGGTTTTCTCATCAATAAGAACTGGACATGGTCCATAACCTTTTTCTAATTCCACGTCTAATCCCATCAGCGATCGTACAAGCAGTTTATAGTCTAAAGATTTGAGGGGTAGGTTCAGCTTCTTTCCAACTGACATAGATATAAAAGAATGAGTAGCTCCTGAATCAAAGATTACTTTGGCGGGAATGCCATTAATAGGTACGACACCTGTGATTTATTTTAATTTAGTCTACATGCTCACACAATGTCACACAAAATGAAAGGTTCAGGTCATACCTGTGACCACAACAGACGTTGCGGCAGCATCCTTGGATGTAATAGCGTAAACTCTTCCTTGCTATAGCTGCTTTCTGGGCTTAGGACACTCCCTTGAATAATGTCCTATTTGATTGCAGTTATAGCATTTTACTCCTTCGTTATTTTTCTTTTGTTGCGGTTGAGCTGCTAGAGTAGTCTTGGCTGCAGCATTAAAACCATGAGTACGGAAGGGTTTGAATGTCCTTGTATTCCTTCCGTTATATTAATTTCTAGTTGGCCTTTTAATACCCCTGTTTTGAGCAAAATAGCTCTCTTTCTGGCTCAACTCTATCACCCAAGTAATTTGTACAGCTTCATTGTAGACTTTCTTCTCAAGTCTTAGAACATGTTCACGAATACTTCCCCTAAGTTCCTTGATGAACCATCGGGTCTTCGTATCTTCCTCTTGCATACTGACTGGTGCAAAGAAGAACAGCTCCTCATAACACTGTTGATATGCATCGACAGTCATCTGTCCCTAATACGAACTCAGGATCTCTTTCTCTATAGAATCTCTGAAACTTCTAGGAAAGTACTTCTCAAAGAATGCCCCCTTATATATACCCCAGGTCAGTTCCACGTGCTTTGTTAACAGATAAGTCCATGTGGACTTCCACCAGTGGTGTGCATCGCCTTTCAGCATGAATGTTGCACACAGTACATTCTGCTCCTCAGTAACTGTCATCATCATGAAATTCCTCTCCATTTCATCAATCCAGTGTGCTGGCCACAAAGGATCAGCTGGTTTACCATTATATTCCATGGGCTTCATCTTCAAGAAATGCTCGACCAGTCTAGAGTGGTCCAGCTGATACGGAGCGTAGGCCCCATACATAAGTTGTTGGTACTGATAACCACCTTGAGCTACTTCATGGTTCTGCACTTGAGCCTGCATGACTGGAGTTTATAGTGCATGGGGTACCGTGTTACTTCCCCCTGGTACTGTGCTTGCCTGTCCTACTGGCATTGGTGTCGTCTGTGCAGATGGAAAAGCCATGCCTATGGCAGCTTACATATTAGCTTGTACCTGTTGTATTTGTTGCAGCTGTTGTGTTAAGTTCATTACGACTGTAGCCAGGTCTGTAGGTGGGGCTGGCAAGTTGGAAGGATTTTTCTAGCCATTAACCACGGACGGTGCCGTATTCAGATTCTCTTGTGTCTCAGGATGTATATGGCTGTCTTCCTCCACAGGTGGTGGTGGTGGAATAGAGTTACGGCTTTGTCTGGTCACTCTTCGCCCAGCCATTTTCTGTTCTGATGATGGTAGTGCCTGTAACCAATCATAGCACATGTGGGGCAATCAATGTAGTTGTTCTCCAGTCAAAAATCCAACTAATCAATATAATTTCAAATTTTTCAGATCATTCTGACAAAAATATTGTATTTTCCATCGTAGGGTCGATGGTAGGGTCGATCATTATGCGACCCTAGGGTATGCGACCCTGAGAATCACTGTCATCTTACCGAGAGTCTAGGGTCGATGGTAGGGTCGGTATATGTCTGACCCTAGGGTCGACCCCTATTTCTCTGTCAGATTACTGAGAGGCTAGGGTTGATGGGTGGGTCGGAGGTAGGGTCGCATGTTTTGGTCGAATTATGCGACCCTACGATCCAGAATCAGGTTTTTAAACATAATTTTTGATTCATTTCCCATTCTTTCTCCTGTCTTCCAACTCAACTCGTTTCTCTGAGTTGCTACAGTAATGATGCCTACCTTTTTGGTGATCCTGTCCTTCGTTCGTGACTACCCCTCCTTCTCTACAAGTACGTTCTCTACTGTTTCATGTTTTAAAGCTTTCTGACTAGGTTTTTGCCCATTTACATCATTTTCTTCAAATTAAACTTTTTCCAACCGTAAAAATTTCATTTTTAATGGGGGCTTTTGCTATTGGTCACTCAATGGACGAAAGCCCTCAAAAATATTTGAGTTTCATCGGTTGGTTGTCGAGAAACTTGAAATTTTCCATTTTTGCCCTAATTTTTTATATTTTTCGAATTTATTGAAATTTCTTCAAATTCAATCTCTCAAATTTAAATTTCCAACTGTATGAGCCTTGTAGGATAGTTTAGAACCTATGTAGGTCCTCCTACCCAAGTGTATGGGTGAAAGGTGAGGCTTTTGACAAATTTATGCCATTATAATGCCAAAATTTTTGGGTTTGTCACCATTACTGATCTATTATCTGTTTTTCTTTATTTTGGTAGATAACATGGTTCGTACCAAGGTTCCTAGGTCTCATGACCTAGTCCACTTCCGCTGCAATGAGGCCGAAGCTCAGTACGCTCATTATGCACATAAGAAGGTAGAGGGAGGTCGTCGTGTGGACTTGGCTAGTCTAGCCTTGTTCGATGTGGAGAGGGCATTTGGTGACATGGGCTGGCTCCCGGTGATTACCTATGACGCCTGTACCCACCCGGATCTTGTGAGATAGTTTTATTGTAATCTCCGGGTGGTGGGAGATCACAATGACACTGAGAAGGGTAGGGAGCTCAAGATCGCGAGCTACGTCAAAGGAGTAGAGGTTTCCTTTGACTGCCAGTAGTTAGCTGATCTTTTGGGCATATCACATGACGGCTGTAAGACCCGTGTCAATCTAACCCGGTCTTACCACCTTGAACCAGGTTTACCCGTCATGGTCGAGTCAAATGGACCAAGGGCGTGAAGGAGATCGAGATCCCAAGTATCAAATCGACCCAAAAATACTTAAAATAGGGGAAGGGTCGCATACCCAGCTAAGCAGGGTCTGACCTCCCAAAACTGAAAGTCAGACCCTCAGTTTTGAAAGGAGGGTCGGATAGCTTAGGACCCTAGGGTCAACGAGATCATCGACCCTCCCATCGACCCTCGGATTCTGCCGAAATAGAAATTAGGAAATTTCCTAATTTTCGATTGGGATTCTTTCCTAATCTCAAAGGGACTTATTTTAGGATGTTCCTACTCTATTTAAAGGACGGCCCTAAGACACTTTCAACCCTAATTGAATTGAGAGAAAGAGAAGAGAAGGAAAAGAGGAAGAAGAAAGGCAAGGAAGAGAACTTAGCAAAAAGGAGAAGAATTTCAGAGAAAAAGTAATCTTCTCAGGTATGGATACTAATTCCATGAGTTTCTACAGACCTTAGGTTAGTTATTGTTGAGAGTGTGATCTCGGAGAAACCCAAACCATCAATCTATGGTTAGGTTTTCATGGAAAACCATAGGAGAATGCATGAAAACTATCTAGAGGGACTATACACGGTTCTAGACCATGGAATGAATGTTTAATGGAATGTAGAAGCAAGCCATAGGACCCCAAACACGAAGAATGGATCAAAGAGAGGGAATTGGACCAAAGTGCACAGAGGGTCGCACCGAGGGTCGATGACCATCCGACCCTAGGTGTTCCTGACCATCGACCCTCAGTGTTCGGGAAGTTCAGAATCTGGGGAGGGTCGCACCCAGGGTCGATCCTGACTCCGACCCTACCTCCGACCCTCAGTTAACAGAATGGTTTTTAATTCTGAATAAATTCTAATTAAATTCTATCGACTTTGTTAAGTCTTCTAGCAATACAATAACAATATAAAGGTGATTATAAAGCATGGAAAAGTATCTATTAGCAAGCTAAGGTGAGGAACCAGAACTCCAAACTAAATTGGTTATTAACAAAAATTGTTTTCTATTTCTTGAGTCCTATGCTATGCTTGATTCTATGCGAATATGTTTGTAATGTGCATACAGCATGCCATCCAATATTTCTATTACTTGTTCATGTATATTTACTTTATTGTTTATAATATGATGATGATGATGATGATAGGAATAGGCATGTGCTTGTATGTTTGTGGTTGGTGTACTTGATGCGAGCGAGTATCAGGGGAGGTGTGATGAGAACGTCAATAAACGTTAACCTTTGGCGGGTCTCAGCACTTTAGCTCTATCTCTAACTCAAGTCTTGTGCATTAGCATCGTCGTATCGCCATTACTTTAGCATAACTATTATGTCGTAGAGTACCAGGGGAGGTGGTCTCGGTCCTTGTAGTCTCTGACTCTATTGGGGGGTCTTAGCTCTATCTCTATGGACATTCTGAGGGATGCTGGGGTGAGGCCTTGGATACACTGTTTGGCATTAGGATTGGTTAGTTGCGAGCCCAGTTTGTAGCCCTCGCCAACAGGGGCTTACGTGTTGGTATGGAACTATATAGCAATAAACATAACCTTTGTTATATAATGTTCATGATTGGGTGCATGTGAGTTGACGATAAACGTGATCTTCGGGTAACATCACACACTCGTGTATAGAGGCGGGGTCAATAAACGCGACCTTTGGCTACCTAAACCTTTCTATTGCATACTGTAAACTTTAAATCGGACCAAAGATATAAATTGATTTGCATGCATATGTATTATTGCATTGTTTTGTCTACTCACTGAGTCGTGATGTGTGCTCACCCCTCGACGTTGAATATTTTTAGTTGATGATGCAGGTTATACCGTTGTAGACTATATGAATGCGTCTGCGTATGGGAACGTGGCAGCGATGGAAGCTGAAGCTGAAGAGGATACACACGACTCCTCTTGCGAGTGCAACTCGTGTGTATTTGATTAGATATTTTATAGGTTTCTTTATTGGATTTATTAAGACATGTATTTGGTATTTAAATATTTATGTCTCAGTTGAAAACAGAATAATTTGCTATTAAATTATTGATATCATCTTTGTTTCTCAGTTCATGCTATTATAAGACTTCCGCTATTGTGTATTTACTCTGATTATGATTACGGATGTGTGTAAGTTTAGATAACGCGGGGATAGCCTATTTGAGATCCTGGTTGAACCGTTGGTTTGCTAGCCGTTCATCACATCATTCTGAATAGTACAGAATTGGGGTGTGACAACGGCCCCCTAGTGTATTGTGCTCCCAGGGAGCCCCAGTTCCTTGCCTTGGAGATGCGGGCTGAGATAGACCGTCAGCTTATCAAAGAGGATCGCTGGGAGATGAAAGCGATCAACCTACGTCCAGAGCCTCGGGTGTACTGTAAGATCATCCAGCACAACCTGATACCCCAAATTGGACATTCTGAGAGGATCTCCCAATTGACCCAGTACTTACTTTACTGTTTCTGCACTAGGCGGCCTGTCTGCCTCCCTTATATTATCACGAGGACGATGATCTGTGCTACGCTACCTGGTCAGATAGGCAACCTGCCCTATGGACGTTTAATCACCACCCTGCTTACCCACCTAGGTGTTGATTTAGTGGATGAGAGGATTCAGGAGAAGACCTTCTCATCAGTTCTGGACTGGGAGGCCATTTGTAGGATGGGCATGCGGGATGCTCAGGTCAGTGATGAAGAGAGGATGCTCTGGTGAGTCCTCGTACTCGGGTAGAGGTGGCAGACGCTGAGGCAGCAGCAGCAGTAGCCGCTCGAGCAGGGGTTCACTGGGGTGATGCTGAGGATGAGGATCGTATGTACATGAATGTGGACTCCATAACTCCTCCATCACATCTACATTCTACTGGAGCTGGTCCATCTCAGACTCCTTCACGCATGGCTGGTCCTTCATGCCCACCATCTGATGATATGATGGGATTACTGTGTGAGATCAGGGCGGCTCAACAAGTGATGGATTTGAGAGTGGGAGAGCTTTTAGATGCTCAGTGTGCTTCTCATCAGCAGATGGCTGCATTGACAGCTAGTCTCTAGATGACCCAAACTCAGGTAGCCTGGTTGACTAGAGTCTATGTCACACCCCAATTCTGCACCATTCAGAATGATGTGATGAACCACTAATAAACCAACGGTTCAACCAGGATCTCTAATAGGCTATGTCCATTGAAAATAAAACCATACACATCCACAACCATAATCAGAATAAATACACAATAGCGGAAGTCTTAATGATAAATGAACTGAGGAATCTAAATGTGATAATCAATAATAAAATATCAAGTTATGTTGTATTAATTGAGACATAAGTAAACAAAATATCAAATTATATTTTCTTAATAATTCAAATAAAATCTAATCGAAAACACATGCGTTGTACTCGCATGAAGGGTCATGCGTTTCCACGAAGTCTTCAGCTTCCATCGCAACGACATGCCCATATACAGAAGTATTCATATAGTCTTCAACCGTGGTACCTGCATCATCAACTAAAAATATTCGACATCAAAAGGGGTGAGCACACATCACGGCTCAATAAGAAAACAAAACAATGCAACAAAACATATGCATGCAATCAATTCATATCTGTGGTCTGGTATATAAGTTTACAAGGTGCTATAGAAAGGTTCGGTGGCCACCTCACCTCTATACACGAGTGTGTGAAGCCGCCCAATGAAAACGGCACTGTCGTCCCACATGCACCCACCATGGACAATATACACCCCATGAAAATGGAATGGCTGTACCGGTTGTCCACACCAATACGTAAGCCCCAGTTGGCAAGGGCTTGCAAACTGGGCTCGCAACTAACCAATCCTACTGTCAAACAGTGTATCCAAGGCCTCACCCCAGCATCCCTCAATACATCCATAGAGATAGAGCTAAGGCCCCCCGGCAGAGTCGAAGACTACACGGTCCGAGACCACCTCCCCTGATACTCTACGACGTAATAGTTTTGCTATTGTAATTGCGATACAACGATGTCAGTGGACATGACTTGAGTAGAACCATGGCACAATATACACCCCATGAAAATGGCATCGCTGTACCGGTTGATACCATCCCCTACCCGCACCATATACACTAACCATACACATACATTCACATGTCCATTCCTAGCATCATCACATCATCATGTTATAAATAAACAGAATTAAATATGCATGAACAGTAATAGCAGGAATATTGGATGACATGTTGAATGCACATACAAGAATACACGCATAGAATCAGTCATGGTATTGGACTCAATAAATAAAAATAGTTTATTAGCCAATTAGTTTAGGTCTTGTTCCCTCACCTTTGCTTGAGTGTTTATCCTCTTCCAAGCTTTAAAACCACTTTTATATCAATAGAGAAACCTAACAAGTTGATAGATTTTGGTTAGAAGTCATTCCGACATCATTAGGCTTGTTTTTAAGCATGGGTCGCAGGGTGGGTCACAGGTAGGGTAGCAGTCTACATCGACCCCCAGGGTAGGGTCGATGCTAGGGTCGGATGTTCCATCGACACTGGGTGCGACCACCCTTATTCTGGACTTCCCAAATACTGGGAGTCGATCATGTGGTCTGGTAGGGTCGATTCCTAATTGACCCCACGTGCGATCCCCCGTGGGTTGAATCGAGATTTTCATTCTACAGTCCATTCTTTTCACGTTTGGGTCCTATGGCTTACTTCCACAATCCATTCTAGGCTTGTTCTATGGCTTAGAACACTAGGTTTCTTCCCTACCTTGTCTACCATGATTTCTCCATGGTTTTCATCAAAATCTTCCCATGGGTGTATGATTTGGGTTTTTCCTAGACCATACTCTCTTCATGAACTATTCTAAGTTCTTAGATTATCAAGTAGAAAGCTTGCCCATACCTTAGGTTTGCTGAGATTCAGAGATTTCTCTGAATTCTTCACTTAGGTCTTCTTCTCCAACTTTCTTTCTCTTCTTCTTCTCTTCTCTTTCTCTCACTCTCAATTAGGGTTTCAAAAGGAGTGAAAGAGGCTTAGGGATGTCCTATTTATAGAGTAGAATCACTAAAAATAAGTCCCATTGAGATTAGGAAGGAATCCCAGTGAAATTTGGAAAGTTTCCTATTTGCTGTTTTTATTGGCAAACAGGGGGTCGATGAGGGGGTCAGAGATCCCGTCAACCCTCAGTTCCTAAGTTTTCCGATCCCCAGTGAAAAATCAGGGGTTTAACTTCTATGTGAGGGGGGGGTGGACCCTGCTGGTTTGGGTACGACCCTACCCTCATTTTGACTATTGTTGGCTCAGTTTAGTACCTGGTCTCACCATTTCCTTCACGCACTTGGTCCATTTGTCTCGACCATGATGGGTAGACCTGATACAAGGTGGTAAGACCGGTTAGTTTGATACGGGTCTTACAACTCCCCCCTACTGATAAAAATTTTGTCCTCGAAATTTTTCATACCTTCCGAGTCGACTAGATGAGGGTATTGCGTTCGCATAGCATTCTCTTCTTCCCATGTGATTTCTTCTATATCCCTGCTTCTCAAAGTGACCTTAACATTATAAATGTCATGGTTGCGTAGTCGTTGCACCTTTCGGCTGGTGATTTCAGTTGGTGCTACTTCAAACGTCAAATCCTTAGTCAAATCAGGTAGATCTACTGTCAATACGTGCGTTGGGTTTCTGACATACTTCTTCAATAAGGAGATATGAAATACGTCATGCACACTTGACATAGATGGTGGTAGTGCTAACTGGTAAGCCACTTTTCCACGCTTAGCTAGAATCTCATATGGTCCGACATATCTCGGACTTAATTTCCCTTTTTGTCCGAACCATTTCAAACCTCGCATAGGTGATACTTTGAGGAATATCTTATCACCTACGGCGAATTCAAGGTCTCGACGTCTAGTGTCTGCATATTGCTTCTGACAATTCTGAGCCGTTCTTACTCTTTCCTTGATAATGTCGACTACTCGACAAGTCTCTTCAAAAAATTCTAGTCCAACAATATTACGTTCTCCAACTTCATTCCAAAACAAAGGAGTTTGACACTTCCTGTCATACAGTGCTTCATAGGGTGACATCTGTATAGTAGCCTGATAGCTATTGTTATAAGCGAACTCAATTAGTGGTAACTTTTCATCCCATGATCCTTTGAAATCAATTACATAAGCTCGGAGCATGTCTTCTAGAATCTGAATGGTGCGCTCCGACTGTCCATCTATCTGAGGGTGGAATGTAGTACTAAACTTCAATGTTGTACCCATAGCTTTCTGTAATCCTTCCCAAAACTTTGAAGTAAATCATGGATCTCTGTCGGACACAATGCTTTCAGGTACACCGTGTAATCTGACAATATTATCCACATACAACTTAGCTAACCTCTCCAGTGTATACTGAGGTCGTATAGCTATAAATCGAGCCGTTTTAGTCAGTCGGTCTACAATCACCCAAACTGCGTCAACTACTCGGGGAGTCAATGGTAACCCTGTGACGAAGTCCATAGTGATGTAGTCCCATTTCCATGGTGATTCTGGTAATGGCTGTAACAGTCCTGCTGGTCTTTGTCATTCAGCTTTCACCTTCTGACAATTTAGGTATTGAGATACAAACTTGGCTATATCTGCTTTCATTCCCCTCTACCAATATAATTTCTTTAGGTCATGATACATCTTTGTACTTCCAGGGTGTATCGAATAGGCGGTGGTATGAGCTTCCTTCATTAGTCGATGTCTAATGTTCAAACATTCTATTTCAGGTACACATATCCTTCCTTCGTACTTCAGTACCCTTTCGTCATCTAAGGAGAACTCAAGAGTAGTCCTACCTTTTTTGATGTCTTCTTGTACCGTTTTTAGATAAGGGTCTGATTTAATCGTTGTTTTCACTTCATCGAGTATATCGGGTACAATCCTCAATGTGGCGAACATATTTGCAAGCCAATGGATAACCTTTGGTTGGTTGATTCACCCAGTACATCTATCGCAAACAGTTCGTTACCGTAATTGAACACTCTTCCGGTAGTACACAGTGCAGCACTGGTGCTAACCACTTCTGGAGATTTCATCATTGCCTTTCTACTCAGTGCGTCTGCAACCACATTAGCTTTTCCCGGATGATACTAGATATCACAATCATAGTCTTTCAATAGTTCCAGCCATCTTCTTTGTCTCATATTCAACTCCTTCTGATTAAAGAGGTAAGTAAGACTCTTATGATCTGATTTAATCTGAAATTTCTCTCCGTACAAGTAATGTCTCCATATTTTGACAGCATGTACTACTGTCGTTAATTCCAAATCATGAGTGGTATAGTTCTTCTCATGTGTCTTCAATTGTCTTGAGGCATAAGCAATTACTTGTTCTCCTTGCATAAGTACACATCCTAATCCCAGTCCTAACGCATCAGTGTACAAAATAAATGGCTATCCTATAATCGAAATGGTCAAGATTGGAGCTAATATCAATCTAGCCTTCAATGTTTGGAAACTCTTCTCGCATTTATCAGTACACACAAACTTTTTGCCCTTCTTAGTCAAACTGGTAAGAGGTACGGCAATTCGGGAATAGTCTTCCACAAATCGTCGACAATGCCCAGCTATACCTAAGAAACATCTAATTTCTGCAACGCTCTTCGGTGCTTCCCACTTTAGAATAGCCTCGATCTTGCTAGGATCCACTTTAATTCCTTCAGCGCATACAACATGGCCTAGAAATGCGACTTCTTTTAGCTAAAACTCAAACTTTGAAAATTTGGTGTAGAGCTTCTCCTTCCGTAATTGTTGTAGAGCGGCGCTTAGATTCTTAATATGAGTTTCCTCGTCTTTGGAGTAGACCAATATATCATCGATGAATACAATAACCGACGTATCCAACATATCGTGGAATACCCGATTCATAAGTTCCATAAAGGTTGCTGGTGCGTTCGTCAATCCGAAAGACATGACCAAAATTTCATAATGTCTATATCTGGACCTAAACGCTGTCTTGGGGATATCACCATCCTTAATCTTCAACTGATGGTAGCCTGACCGAAGATCGATCTTGGAGAACACTTTGGCACCTTGCAACTGATCGAACAAGTCATCGATCTGAGGTAATGGATACCGATTCTTGATTGTTAGTTTATTTAGTTCTAGGTAGTCCATACACAATCGAACGCTACCGTCCTTCTTCTTCACGAATAATACTGGCGCTCCCCATGGTGATATGCTAGGTCGGATGTAACCCTTGTCTAGCAGTTCTTGTAGTTGTACTTTTAGTTCCTTCAATTCAGTAGGAGCCATTCTATAAGGTGCTTTAGATATTGGTGCGGCTTCGGGTATCAGATTTATAACAAACTCTGTAGCGCGGTCGGGTGGTAATCCTGGTAGTTCTTCAGGAAATACATCTGGATAGTCACGCACGACATCAATATCCTCTATTCGTGGTGCATGTAAGACCCGTATCGAACTAACCCGGTCTTACCACCTTGATCCTGGTCTACCCATCATGGTCGAGCCAAATGGATCAAGTGCATGAGGGAGATCGCGATCCCAGGTATTAAACTGACCCAAAAACACTAAAAATAGGGGGAGGGTCGCATACCCAGCAAGGAAGGGTCGGACCCCCCCAGTATTGTCACACCCCAATTTTGGTCTAACCAGAATGGTGTGATGAACCGCTAATAAACCAACGGTTTAACCAGGATCTCAAATAGGCTATCCCCGCGTTATCTGAACCTCCATACATCCAGGTCATAATCAGAGTAAATACACAATAGCGGAAGTCTTATAATAAAATGAACTGAGAAACTAAATGATATTAACAATTTAATAGCAAATTATTCTGTATTCAACTGAGACATAAATATTAAATATCAAATATATGTCTGAATAAAATCCAATTAAAGAAACCTATAAAATATCTAATCAAATACACACGAGTTGCACTCGCAAGAGGAGTCGTGTGTATCTACTTCAGCTTCAGCGTCCATCGATGCCACGTTCCCGTATCCAGATGCATTCACATAGTCTTCAACTGTATAACCTGCATCATCAACTAAAAATATTCGACGTCGAGGGGTGAGCACACAACACGGCTCAGTGAGCAGCCAAAACAATGTAACAATACATATGCATGCACATCAATTTATATCTTTGGTCTGGTTTAAAGTTTGCAGTATGCTATAGAAAGGTTGAGGTATCCAAAGGTCGCGTTTATTGACTCCGCCTATATACACGAGTGTGTGACGTTACCCGAAGATCACGTTTATCGTCAACTCACATGCACCCAATCATGAACATTATATAACAAAGGTTACGTTTATTGCTATATAGTGTCATACCAACACGTAAGCCCCTGTTGGCGAGGGCTGCAAACTGGGCTCGCAACTAACCAATCCTAATGCCAAACAATGTATCCAAGGCCTCACCCCAGCATCCCTCAGAATGTCCATAGAGATAGAGCTAAGGCCCCCCAGTAGAGTCAGAGACTACAAGGACCGAGACCACCTCCCCTGATACCCTACGACATAATAGTTCTGCTAAAGTAATGGCGATACGACGATGCCAATGCACAAGACTTGAGTTAGAGATAGAGCTAAAGTGCTGAGACCCGCCAAAGGTTAACGTTTATTGACGTTCTCATCACACCTCCCCTGATACTCGCTCGCATCAAGCACATCAACCACACACATACAAGCACATGCCTATTCCTATCATCATCATCATCATGTTATAAACAACAAAGTAAATATGCATGAACAAGTAATAGAAATATTGGATGGCATGCTGTATGCACATTACAAATATATTCGCATAGAATCAGGCATAGCATAGGACTCAAGAAATAGAAAATAGTTTATTATTAACCAATTTAGTTTGGAGTTAAGGTTCCTCACCTTAGCTTGCTAAAAGATACTTTTCCAAGCTTTAAAATCACCTTTATACTGTTATTATATTGCTAGAAGACCTAACAAAGTCGATAGAATTTAATTAGAATTAATTTGGAATTTAAAAACCATTCTGTCAACTGAGGGTCGATGCTAGGGTCGATGCTAGGGTCGATGGGTCTATCGACCCTCCCCTCTTTCTGGATTTCCCAAATGCTGAGGGTCGATGTTCATAAACACCTAGGGTCGGATAGCCTATCGACCCTGGGTGCGACCCTCGGTGCACTCTGGTCCAATTTCTACTTTTTAATCCATTCTTGTTTGGGGTCCTATGGCTTGCTTCCTACATTCATTCAACATTCATTCCATGGTCTAGAACCATGTATAATCCATCTAAATAGTTTTCATGCATCCTCCTATGGTTTTCCATGAAAACCTAACCATAGCTTAATGGTTTAGGTTTCTCCGAGATCACATTCTCATTAATTACTACCCTAAGGTCTATAGAAACTCATAGAATTAGTATCCATACCTGAGAAGATTAATCTTTCTCTGCAACTCTTCTCTTTTGGCTTAATTTCTCTTCCTTCCCTTTCTTCTTCCTCTTTCCTTCTCCTCCCTTTCTCTCAATTTGATTAGGGTTGTGAAAGGAGTGAAAGTGGCTTAGGGACGTCCTTTAAATAGACTAGGAACATCCTAAATAAGTCCCATTGAGATTTGGAAAGAATCCCAATCAAAAAATATAGAAATTTCCTAATTTCAATATTCGGCAGAAACCGAGGGTCGATGGGAGGGTCGATGATCCCGTCGACCCTAGGGTCTTAAGCTGTCCGACCCTCCCTTCAAAACCGAGGGTTTGACTTTCTGTTTTGGGAGGTCCAACCTTGCTTAGCTGGGTATGAGATCCTTCCCCTATTTTAAGTGTTTTTGGGTCGATTTGATACCTGGGATCTCGATCTCCTTCACGCCCTTGGTCCATTTGACTCGACCATGATGGGTAAACCTGGTTCAAGGTGGTAAGACCGGGTTAGATTGACACGACTCTTACAACTCCCCCCAACTTATAAAAATTTTGTCCTCGAAATTGTACGTACCTTCTGAATCAAATAAGTGTGGGTATTGTTTCCGCATAGCATTTTCTTCTTCCCATGTAATTTCTTCCATGTCTCTACTTTTCCATATGACCTTAACATAGTAGATATCTCTGTTGCGTAGACGTTGAACCTTTCGACTAGTGATTTCCGTTGGTGTTACTTTAAATGTCAAATCATCAGTCAATTCTGGCAAATCCACTGTCAAAACATGTGTTGGGTCTTTGACATACTTCTTCAATAAGGATATGTGAAATACGTCATGCACACTTGACATAGATGGTGGTAGTGCTAACTGATAAGCTATTTTTCCACGCATAGCCAGAATTTCATATGGCCTGACATATCTTGGACTTAGTTTTCCTTTTTTTCCGAACCTTTTCAATCCTCGCATAGGTGATACCTTCAAAATTACTTTATCACCTACGGCGAACTCCAGATATCTTCGTCGAGTATCCGCATATTGCTTCTGACGGTTCTGAGCTGTTCTTACTCTTTCCTTGATGATGTCATCCACTCGACAAGTCTCTTCAAAAATTCTGGTCCAACAATACTACGTTCTCCAACTTCATTCCAAAATAAAGGAGTTCGACACTTCCTACCATACAGTGCTTCATAAGGTGACATCTGTATAGTAGCCTGATAGCTGTTGTTATAGGCGAACTCGATCAATGGTAACTTTTCGTCCCATGATCCTTTGAAATCAATCACACATGCTCGTAGCATATCTTCTAGAATCTGGATTGTACGTTCTGACTGTCCATCTGTCTGTAGGTGGAATGCAATACTAAACTTCAATGTCGTACCCATAGCCTTTTGCAGTCCTTCCCAAAATTTAGAAGTAAATCGTTGATCTCTATTGGACACAATGCTTTCTGGAACACCATGTAACCGAACAATATTATCCACATACAGCTTTGCTAACCTTTCTAGTGTATATTGGGGTCGTATCGGTATGAAGCGAGTTGTTTTAGTCAGACGGTCCACAATCACCCAAACTGCGTCAACTACTCGAGGAGTCAATGGTAGTCCTGTGACGAAGTCCATAGTGATGCAGTCCCATTTCCATGCTGGTTCTGGTAATGGCTGTAACAGTCCTGCGGGTCTTTGTCTTTCAGCTTTTACTTTCTGACAATTTAGGCATTGAGACACGAACTTAGCTACATCTGCTTTCATTCCCCTCCACCAATATAGCTTCTTTAGATCATGATACATTTTTGTGCTTCCAGGATGTATCGAATAGATGGGGGTATGGGCTTCCTTCATCAGTCGGTGTCTAATGTCCATACTTTTTGTTTCAGGTACACATATTCTCCCTTTATATTTCAGTACCTTCTCGTCATCCAAGGTGAACTCAGGGTTGGTCCTACCTTTCTCAATATCTTCTTGTACTGTTCTTAGATAAGGATCTGATTTGATAGCTGTCTTCACTTCGTCCACTATATCCGGTATAATCTTCAATGCCGCGAACATATTCGAGAACCGATGAATAAACCCTTGGTTGGCTGATCCATCCACTGTATCTATCATATACTGCTCATTGCTGTGATTGAATACCATTCCGGTAGTATACATTGCTGCAGTTGTGCTGATTTCTCCTTGAGATTTTATCATTGCTTTTCTGCTCAATGCATCTGCTACCACGTTCGCTTTTCCCGGATGATACTGGATATCTCAATCATAATCTTTCAATAGATCCAGCCATCTTCTTTGTATCATATTCAACTCCTTCTGATTAAATAAATAAGTAAGACTTTTATGGTCCGACTTAATCTGGAATTTCTCCCCATATAAATAATGTCTCCATATCTTGACAGCATGTACTACTGCCGCTAGGTCCAAATCATGAGTGGGATAATTTTTCTCATGTATCTTTAACTGTCTTGACGCATAAGCAATTACTTGCTCTCCTTGCATAAGCACACATCCTAATCCCAGTCCCGATGCATCGGTGTATAAAGTAAATGTCTGTCCTGGAATGGGAATGGCCAAAATCGGCGCGGATATCAATCTGGCCTTCAATGTCTGGAAGCTCTTCTCACATTTGTCGGTCCACACAAACTTCTCACCTTTCTTAGTCAAGCTGGTGAGAGGTACGGCAATCCGAGAATAGTCTTCTACGAATCTCGCGATAATAACCAGCTAGACCCAGAAAACTTCTAATTTCTGAAACGCTCTTTGAGGCTGCCCACTTCACAATAGCCTCGATTTTGCTGGGGTCCACTTTGATTCCTTCTGCGGATACCACGTGGCCTAGGAATGCGACTTCACTTAGCCAAAACTCACACTTAGAAAATTTGGCATATAGTTTCTCTTTCCTTAAATACTGTAGGGCTGCGTTTAGGTTCTTGACATGGGTTTCTTTGTCCTTGGAGTATACCAATATATCATCGATAAATACTATAACCGACGTATCCAACATATCGTGGAAAACTCGGTTCATAAGTTCCATGAACGTTGCCGGTGCATTAGTTAATCCGAATGACATAATCAAAAATTCATAATGTCCATATCTGGTCCTGAATGCTGTCTTCGGAATATCACCTTCTTTAATCTTCAGCTGATGATAGCCCGATCGAAGATCGATCTTAGAAAATACTTTTGCTCCTTGTAACTTGTCACACCCCAATTCCACACTGTTCAGAATGGTGTGATGAACCGCTAAATAAACAACGGCTCAACCAGGATCTCAAATAGGCTATCTCCGCGTTATCCAAACTTAACACGCATCCACAATCATAATCAGAGTACTACACAATAGCGGAAAAATTTATAAATAATATGAACTGAGAACTAAAATGATATCCATAAATAATAGGAAATTATTCTGTGTTTAACTGAGACATAAATATTTAAATACCAAATACATGTCTTATAAATCCAATAAAGAAACCTACGAAAAATATCTAATCAAATACACACGAGTTGCACTCGCAAGAGAGATCGTGTGTATCATCTTCAGCTCCAACGTCCATAGCTGCAACATTTCCGTACGCCGACAGGTTCATATAATCTTCAACTGTATATCCTGCATCATCAACTAAAAATATTCGACGTCGAGGGGTGAGCACACAACACGGCTCAGTGAGTAGCCAAAACAATGCAACATTACATATGCATGCAAAAAAAAAATCAATTTATATCTTTGGTCTTGGTTTATAGTTTGCAATGTGCAATAGAAAGGTTGGGTGATCAAAGGTTAACGTTTATTGATACCGCCTCTATACACAGGGTGTGGAAGCCCGCCCGAAGGTTAACGTTTATCGTCGTCCCCATCCACCCTACCATAACATTATACAACAAAGGTTAACGTTTATTGCTATATAATGCTATACCAACACGTAAGCCCCTGTTAGCGAGGGCTTGCAAACCCGGGCTCGTTTGCTAACCAATCCTAATGCCAAACAAGTGTATCCAAGGCCTCACCCCAAAGCATCCCCTCAGAATGCCCATAAAGATAGAGCTAAGGCCCCCCGGTAGAGTCAGAGACTACATGGACCGAGACCACCTCCCCTGATACCCTACGACATAATAGTTCCGCTAAGGTAATGGCGATACGACGATGTCAATGCACAAGACTTGAGTTAGAGATAGAGCTAAAGTGCTGAGACCCGCCAAAGGTTAAGGTTTATTGACGTTCTCATCACACCTCCCCTGATACTCGCTCGCATCAAGCACATCAACCACACACATACAAGCACATGCCTATTCCTATCATCATCATCATCATCATGTTATAAACAATAAAATAAATATGCATGAACAAGTAATAGAAATATTGAATGGCATGCTGTATGCACATTACAAACATATTCGCATAGAATCAAACATGGCATAGGACTCAAGAAAAGAAAACCATTTATTATTAACCAATTCAGTTTGGGGTTAAGGTTCCTCACCTTAGCTTGCTAAAAGATATTTTTCCAAGCTTTAGAATCACCGTTACAATGTTATTAGATTGCTAGCAAACCTAACAAAGTCGATAGAATTTAATTAGAATAAATTCAGAATTTAAAAACCATTCTGTCAACTGAGGGTCGATGCTAGGGTCGATGGGTCTATCGACCCTCCCTCCATTCTGAACTTCCCGAATGCTGAGGGTCGATGGTCAGAAACACCTAGGGTCGGATGGTCTATCGACCCTCGGTGCGACCCTCGGTGCACTCTGGTCCAATTTCCACTTTTAAATCCATTCTTCGTGTTTGGGGTCCTATGACTTGCTTCCTACATTCACCCAACACTCATTCCATGGTCTAGAACCATGTATAAACCATCTAAATAGTTTTCGTGCATCCTCCTATGGTTTTCCATGAAAACCTAACCATGGATGGATGGTTTGGGTTTCTCCGAAATCCTACACTAAATCATATCTAACCTAAGGTCTGTAGAAACTCATGGAATTAGTATCCATACCTGAGAAGATTACTATTCTCTGCAATTTCTTCTCCTTTTTGCTAAGCCTTCTTCCTAGCCTCCTTTCTTCCTCTTTTCCTTCTTCTCTCTTTCTCTCAATTCAATTAGGGTTTTGAAAGGAGTGAATGTGGCTTAGGAACGTCCTTTAAATAGACTAGGAATGTCCTATAATAGTCCCATTGAGATTTGGAAAGAATCCCAACCGAAAATTAGGAAATTTCCTAATTTCAGTTTTGTCAGAAACCGAGGGTCGATGGGAGGGTCGATGATCCCGTCGACCCTAGGGTCTTAAGCTGTCCGACCCTCCCTAAAAAACTGAGGGTCTGACTTTCTGTTTTGGGAGGTTCGACCCTACTTGGCTGGGTATGCGACCCTCCTCTAAAATTAAGTGTTTTTTGGTCGATTTTATACTTGGGATCTCGATCTCCATCACGCCCTTGGTCCACTTGACTCGACCATGATGGGTAAACCTGGTTCAAGGTGGTAAGACCGGGTTAGATTGACACGGGTCTTACATCTCCCCCCAACTTATAAAAATTTCGTCCTCGAAATTGTACATACCTTCTGAATCAAACAAGTGATGGTATTGCTTTCTCATAGCATTTTCTTCTTCCCATGTAATCTCTTCCATGTCTCTACTTTTCCATGTGACCTTAACATAGTAGATATCTCTGTTGCGTAGACGTTGAACCTTTTGACTAGTGATTTCCGTTGGTATTACTTCAAATGTCAAATCATCAGTCAGTTCCGCCAAATCTACTGTCAACACATGTGTTGGGTCTTTGACATACTTCTTCAATAAGGATATGTGAAATACGTCATGCACACTTGACATAGATGGTGGTAGTGCTAACTGATAAGCTACTTTTCCACGCTTAGCCAGAATCTCATATGGTCTGACATATCTTGGACTTAGTTTTCCTTTCTGTCCGAACCTCTTCAATCCTCGCATAGGCGATACTTTCAGAAATACTTTATCACCTACGGCGAACTCTAGATCTCTTCGTCGAGTATCTGCATATTGCTTCTGACGGTTCTGAGCTACTCTTACTCTTTCCTTGATTATGTCGACCACTCGACAAGTCTCTTCAACAAATTCCGGTCCAACAATACTACGTTCTCCAACTTCATTCCAAAACAAGGGAGTTCGACACTTCCTACCATACAGTGCTTCATAAGGTGACATCTGTATAGTAGCCTGATAGTTGTTATTATAAGCGAACTCGATCAGTGGTAACTTTTCGTCCCATGATCCCTTGAAATCAATCAGACATGCTCGTAGAATATCTTCTAAAATCTGGATTGTACGCTCCGACTGTCCGTCAGTCTGTGGGTGGATTGCAGTACTGAACTTCAATGTTGTACCCATAGCCTTTTGCAGTCCTTCCCAAAATTTGGAAGTAAATCGTGGATCTCTATCGGACACAATGCTTTCTGGAACACCGTGTAACCGAACAATGTTATCCACGTACGGCTTTGCTAACCTTTCGAGTGTATATTGGGGTCGTATCGGTATGAAGCGAGCTGTCTTAGTCAGATGGTCTACAATCACCCAAACTACGTCAACTATTCGAGGAGTCAATGGTAGTCCTGTGACGAAGTCCATAGTGATGCAGTCCCATTTCCATGCTGGTTCCGATAATGATTGTAATAGTCCTGCGGGTCTTTGTCGTTCCGCCTTTACCTTCTGACAATTTCGAGCTGTCTTAGTCAGACGGTCTACAATCACCCAAACTGCGTCAACTACTCGAGGAGTCAATGGTAGTCCTGTGACGAAGTCCATAGTGATGCAGTCCCATTTCCATGCTGGTTCCGGTAATGGTTGTAATAGTCCTGCGGGTCTTTGTCGTTCCGCCTTTACCTTTTGACAATTTAGGCATTGAGACACGAACTTGGCTACATCTGCCTTCGTTCCCCTCCATCAATATAGTTTCTTTAGATCATGATACATTTTTGTACTTCCAGGATGTACCGAGTAGATGGTGGTATGGGCTTCTTTCATGAGTCGGTGTCTAATGTCTACACTTTCTGTTTTGGGTACACATATTCTTCCTTTGTATTTCAGTACCTTCTCGTCATCCAAGGTGAACTCAGGGTTAGTCCTACCTTTCTCAATATCTTCTTGTACTGTTCTCAGATAAGGATCTGCTTTGATAGCTGTCTTCACTTCGTCCACTATATCCGTTATAATCTTCAATGCCGCGAACATATTTGAAAACCGATGAATGAACCCTTGGTTGGTTGATCCATCCGGTGTATCTATCACATACTGCTCGTTGTCGTGATTAAACACCATTCCATTGGTATACATTGCTGCAGTCGTGCTGGTTTCTCCTTGAGATTTTATCATTGCTTTCCTGCTCAATGCATCCGCTACTACGTTCGCTTTTCCCGGATGATACTGGATATCACAATCATAGTCTTTCAATAGTTCCAGCCATCTTCTTTGTCTTATATTCAACTCCTTCTGATTAAATAAATAAGTGAGACTGTTATGGTCCGACTTAATTTGGAATTTCTCTCCGTATAGGTAATGTCTCCATATCTTGACAGCATGTACTACTGCCGCTAACTCCAAATCATGAGTGGGGTAATTTTTCTCATGTACTTTCAACTGTCTCGATGCATACGCAACTACTTGTTCTCCTTGCATAAGCACACATCCTAGTCCCAATCCCGATGCATCAGTGTATAAGGTAAATGTCTGTCCTGGAACGGGAATGGTCAAAATTGGGGCGGATATCAATCTGGTCTTCAGTGTTTGAAAACACTTTTCAAACTTATCCGTCCATATAAATTTTTCTCCTTTCTTGGTCAAACTGGTGAGAGGTACGGCAATCCGAGAATAGTCTTCTACGAATCTCCGATAATATCCAGCTAGACCCAGAATACTTCTAATTTCTGAAACACTCTTTGGTGCTTCCCACTTCACAATAGCCTCGATCTTACTGGGGTCTACTTTGATTCCTTCTGCGGATACTACATGGCCTAGAAAGGCGACTTCACTTAGCCAAAACTCACACTTCGAAAATTTGGCGTATAACTTCTCTTTTCTTAAACGCTGTAGGGTTGCGTTTAGGTTCTTGACATGGGTTTCCTTGTCTTTGGAGTACACCAATATGTCATCAATAAATACTATAACCGACGTATCCAACATATCGTGGAAAACCCGGTTCATAAGTTCCATGAACGTTGCCGGTGCATTAGTTAGTCCGAAGGACATCAGTAAGAATTCATAATGTCCGTATCTTGTCCGGAAAGCTGTCTTCGGAATGTCACCTTCTTTAATCTTCAATTGATGATAGACTGATCGAAGATCGATCTTTGAAAATACCTTCGCTCCTTGTAACTGATCGACCAAGTCATCGATCCTGGGTAGTGGATATCGATTCTTGATTGTCAGCTTATTCAACTCTCTATAGTCGATACATAACCGAACGCTACCATCTTTCTTCTTTACGAACAACACCGGTGCTCCCCATGGAGATATACTGGGTCTAATATAACCCTTATCCAGCAGTTCTTGTAGTTGCACTTTTAATTCCTTGAGTTCAGTAGGAGCCATTCTATAAGGTGCTTTTGATACCGGTGCGGCTCCAGGTATCAGGTCTATTACAAACTTCGTGGCTCGGTCGGGTGGTAATCCGGGTAGTTCCTCCGGAAATACATCAGGAAAATCTCGCACTACATCAATATCTTCCATTTGTGGCACGTCCTTGGTTAGGTCGACCACTGATACTAGATATCCGACCGCTCCTTTCTCAAGGCACTTCTTAGCCTTTAATGCTGAGAGTATGAGCTTGCGTCTCCTGGGAAGTTTGGTTCCCGAGAAACTGAATTCTGCTCCTTCTTTGTCTTTAAACGTTAGCATCTTCTCGGCGCATAACAAATTTACAGAGTGCCGAGCTAACCAGTCCATTCCCAAGATGACGTCAAAGTCTGCCATCTCGAGTTGTATTAAGGTTGCATCCAAGGTCTGCTCTCCAATGAGAACTGGACATGGTCCATAACCTTTCTCTAATTCCACTTCTAATCCCATCGGTGACCGTACAAGTAATTTGTAGTCTAATGTTTTGATGGGCAGATTGGTCTTCTTTCCAAACGACACAGATATAAATGAATGGGTAGCTCCCTGAATCAAAGAGTACTCTAGCAGGTATGCCATTGATAGGTACGATACCTGTGATTCGTTTTTACTTAGTCTACATGCTCAATCAATTCTAATTATAGCCTTACAAGTTTCGGTCATACCTGTGACCACATCGGGCGACGCGGCAGCATCCTCTGATGTAACAGCATATACCCGTCCTTGATGTAGTTGCTTCTTGGGTTTTGGGCATTCTCTTGCCATATGCCCAGGTTGGTTGCAGTTATAGCACTTCGGGGCTTCAAAATTTGGCTTTGGCTGTGGTTGAGCTGCTGCAGTAGACTTTGGTGCAGTTGCAAAATTTTGAGGACGGAAAGGTTTATACGTCCTATTGTTGCCTCCGTTATACGAATTCCCAGCTGGCCTTTTTATGCCTTTGTTTTGAGTGAAATAACTCTCTTTCTGGCTCGATTCAATCACTCGAGCAATCTGAACAGCTTCGTTGTATATGTTCTTCTCTAATCCCAGAACATGTTCCCTGATACTTCCTCTCAGTCCCGCGACAAACCTACGGGTTTTGGTATCTTCTTCCTGCATGCTAGCTGGTGCGAAGAAAAACAGCTCTTCGTAGCGCTGTTGATACGAGTCTACGGACATCTGCCCCTGGTATAGACTCAGAAATTCCTTCTCCATTGAATCTCTGAAGCTTCTTGGGAAATACTTCTCGAAGAATGCTTCTTTATATATAGCCCATGTCAGTAGGGCGTGCTTGGTCAATAAGTACGTCTTTGTAGATTTCCACCAATGGTGTGCGTCGCCTTTGAGCATGAAGGTGGCGCATAGTACTTTCTCTTCCTCAGTAATAGTCATCATAAGGAAGTTCCTTTCCATCTCGTCTATCTAGTGTGCTGGCCACAGTGGATCAGACGGCTTTTCGTTGAATTCTCTTGGTTTCATTTTCAAAAGTCTCTCCACTAGCCGGGAGTGATCCAGTTGATTTTGATATGCCCCAAACATAGGGGGTGGATACTGATAGTTCCCTTGGGCTGCTTCTGGGGCTTGCACAGGAATTGGTGCAGCCAGTTGTTGAGGTGTCTGAGGGGCTGGGTGGTTACCCACTGGTGCTGCACTAGCTTGCCCAGTGTGCATGGCTGCAGCCTGAGTGGCTTGAAACATAACTCCCATCGCAACCTGTATTTGAGCTTGTGCATGTTGCATTTGTTGTACCTGTTGAGCCAGATTCATCACCACTGTTTTTAGCTCAGGTAGTGGTGGTGGCAAATTTGTAGGGTTTGCCGGCTCGGGATTACCCTGTGCGTAATTGTTCTCTTGACTAGTCTCATCCGCCGGTGGTGGTGGAGGGACTGTGTTTCGGGTCTGTCGGGTAACTCTACGGCCAGACATATTTACTTTTGAGATGGGTGGTGCCTGAAAATCATCAAAATCAGTGAGAAATCATTTATAGTTCATGTAGGCACGCTAACCGATATAAAATTCAAAATCCTCAATTAATTTGGAAAAATTTTACTGTCTTTTCTATGTAGGGTCGATGGTGAGGGTGGCTGGTGTGTCCGACCCTTGGTATCCGACCCTGGGAATGACCTGTTCTTCCCGAGAGCTGAGGGTCGATGCGAGGGTCGATGGGTGTCCGACCCTCAGTCCGACCCTTGAATTTCTGTCAGATTCCCGAGAGTCGAGGGTCGATTGGAGGGTCGATCCGAGGGTCGATGGTGTCAGTCGAATTGGTCCGACCCTCGGACTAAAAATCAGATTTTTAAGATCCGATTCTGGGTCATTTCTCACTATTCCCCCTCCGTTTCGACTCGTCTCTACTCTCCGAGTTACTACAGTGCTACTTCACTATTGTGGATCGTTCTAAGTCCGAGTTTCGACATCCACATCACCTCTACAGGTAAAATTTCCCAACTTTCCCTGTTTTTAGGTTTTTATTTCGAGGTTTTTGCTTATTTAACTCGTATTTTCCGAATTAAACTTTGTCCAACCGTAAAAATTCTATTTTTATTGGGTGCTTTTGTTATTGGGGTCTTGAGGAACGAAAGCCCTAAAAAATTTTTGAGTTTCATCGGTTGGTCATCGAGAAACTTAAATTTTTCTCTTTTTGCCCTAATTTGTCGACATTTTTGGTTTTTCTTGCATTTCTCCAAATTGGACCTTATTCGTTAAAATTTTCTACTACATGTAGATTGTAGGATATGTTTTAACCTACGTAAGTCCTTACGTCCACTTGGATGGTGAGAAATGGGACTTTATTGTTAACTTACGTCGTTATTAAACCCAATTTCGGATTTTATCCTACTAACTCCTGGTTTATTTCCTCTTTCTTATTTCTGCAGGTACTATGGCCCGTACCAAAGTGCCAAGATTGCGTGATCCACTCCGTTTCCTTTCAAATGAAGCCGAGGCACAGTATGCCTACTATACAGGCAAGAAAGTGGAAGGGGGTCGTATGGTGAACCTGGCTGATCTAGCCTTGTTTAACGTAGAGAGAGCATTTGGCGACATGGGGTGGCTCCCTGTCATCACATACGACGCATGCACATGTCCAGACATGGTGCGCTAGTTCTATTGCAATCTCCAGGTGGTGGGGGATTACAATGATGTCGAGCGTGGTCAGGAGTTGCGCATCACTAGCTACGTCAAGGGGGTGCACATTTCTTTTGACTATCGGCAGCTGGCCGATCTGTTGGGCATTCCCTTCGATGGTCCTATGGTGTACTGTGCGCCGGGAGAGCCACAGTTTGTTGAGATGGAGATGAGAGCGGAGATCGACAATCAGTTGCTCCGTCCCGATAGATGGCAGATGAGAGCTTGCTACTTGCGTCCATCTCCACGAGTCTTCTGCAAGATTATCCAGCATAATCTGATTCCGCAGAGTGGGCACTATGAGAGGGTGTCTCAGCTGACCCAGTTCTTGATCTACAGCATATGCACTCGACAGCCGGTCTGCCTTCCTTACATCATCATGCGGACGATGATCAGTGCCACATTGTCCGGTCACAGGGGTAATCTACCCTATGGACGCATGATTACAGTGCTACTGACCCGTTTGGGGGTGGATCTGGTTGATGAGAAGATCCAGGAGAAGACCTTCTCGTTGCCTCTAGATTGGGAGGCTATCTGCAAGATGGGGCTGCGAGATGCGGAGGTTAGCGATGAGGAGAGGAACGCGATGGTGCGCCCTCACACTCGGGTCGAGGTGACTGATGCTACGGCTGCTGCTAGGGCTCGGGGAGATCTGGTCGACGATGATGATCGTATGTATATGGATGTCAACGCGATACCCCCGCCATCACCCATACAGGCGGATGGAGTTGGTACTTCTGCTGCGGCGGCTTCTGCACCTGAGGCTGGTCCTTCTCACTCGGCTGATCCTTCACTTCCTCCTTCAGCCATGATGGAGATGCTTTGCGGAAGATCGGGGATGCTCAGCGCAGATCTGATCCCGAGGATGGATGAGCTGTTGGCTGCTCGGCACGCGATCGAGCGCGCGGATGGGAGAGCTCCTAGAGGTGCAGCGTGTGACCGATCGGAGGATAGCCGGTCTCACCGCTAGTCTCCGGACGACCCGGACCCGGGTGGCCTGGTTGACTAGGGTCTATGCTGAGGACTACGACAGAGATCGTGAGGCACCGCCTCCTCCTTCGCCTCCAGTTTCTTGATTGTACTTTACCTTTCTTGTACTACAGAGTAACTGTCCGGGTTGTGGACTGTACTCTGCTTTAGCGATGTATATACGTTGTAGTTCTCTTACTCCTTGTATGTAACTGGTTTTCCCTTTAATAGATGCATTATTCTCTTTTTAATTCGGTTTCAATCATCACTTGTGCTTACAGTGTGTTTGTATTAAAGCTTTTAATTTATCCTATCTTAGTTCACAATTGTGTTGAATGTATGCTAGTTCGGCGGGCAAGGCCTGAGAAGCTCTGATACCAAGTTGTCACACCCCAATTCCACACTGTTCAGAATGGTGTGATGAACCGCTAAATAAACAATGGCTCAACCAGGATCTCAAATAGGCTATCCCCGCGTTATCCAAACTTAACACGCATCCACAATCATAATCAGAGTAATACACAATAGCGGAAAAATTTATAAATAATATGAACTGAGAACTAAAATGATATCCATAAATAAAAGCAAATTATTCTGTGTTTAACTGAGACATAAATATTTAAATACCAAATACATGTCTTATAAATCCAATAAAAAAACCAACGAAAAATATCTAATCAAATACACACGAGTTGCACTCGCAAGAGAGATCGTGTGTATCATCTTCAGCTCCAACGTCCATAGCTGCAACGTTTCCGTACGCCGACAGGTCCATATAATCTTCAACTGTATATCCTGCATCATCAACTAAAAATATTCGACGTCAAGGGGTGAGCACACAACACGGCTCAGTGAGTAGCCAAAACAATGCAACATTACATATGCATGCAAAAAAAAAATCAATTTATATCTTTGGTCTTGGTTTATTGTTTGCAATGTGCAATAGAAAGGTTGGGTGATCAAAGGTTAACATTTATTGATACCGCCTCTATACACAGGGTGTGGAAGCCCGCCCGAAGGTTAACGTTTATCGTCGTCCCCATCCACCCTACCATAACATTATACAACAAAGGTTAACGTTTATTGCTATATAATGATATACCAACACGTAAGCCCCTGTTAGCGAGGGCTTGCAAACTGGGCTCGCTGCTAACCAATCCTAATGCCAAACAGTGTATCCAAGGCCTCACCCCAGTATCCCTCAGAATGCCCATAGAGATAGAGCTAAGGCCCCCCGGTAGAGTCAGAGACTACAAGGACCGAGACCACCTCCCCTGATACCCTACGACATAATAGTTCCGCTAAGGTAATGGCACTACGACGATGTCAATGCACAAGACTTGAGTTAGAGATAGAGCTAAAGTGCTGAGACCCGCCAAAGGTTAATGTTTATTGACGTTCTCATCACACCTCTCCTGATACTCGCTCGCATCAAGCACATCAACCACACACATACAAGCACATGCCTATTCCTATAATCATCATCATCATCATGTTATAAACAATAAAATAAATATTCATGAACAAGTAATAGAAATATTGGATGGCATGCTATATGCACATTACAAACATATTCGCATAGAATCAAACATGGCATAGGACTCAAGAAAAGAAAATAGTTTATTATTAACCAATTTAGTTTGGGGTTAAGGTTCCTCACCTTAGCTTGCTAAAAGATATTTTTCCATGCTTTAGAATCACCGTTACAATGTTATTAGATTGCTAGCAAACCTAACAAAGTCGATAGAATTTAATTAGAATAAATTCGGAATTTAAAAACCAATCTGTCAACTGAGGGTCGATGCTAGGGTCGATGGGTCTATCGACCCTCCCTCCATTCTGAACTTCTCGAATGCTGAGGGTCAATGGTCAGAAACACCTAGGGTCGGATGGTCTATCGACCCTCGGTGCACTCTGGTCCAATTTCCACTTTTAAATCCATTCTTCGTGTTGGGGGTCCTATGACTTGCTTCCTACATTCACCCAACACTCATTCCATGGTCTAAACCATGTATAAACCATCTAAATAGTTTTCGTGCATCCTCCTATGGTTTTCCATGAAAACCTAACAATGGATGGATGGTTTGCGTTTCTCCGAAATCCTACACTCAACCATATCTAACCTAAGGTCTGTAGAAACTCATGGAATTAGTATCCATACCTGAGAAGATTACTTTTCTCTGTAATTTCTTCTCCTTTTTGCTAAGCCTTCTTCCTAGCCTCCTTTCTTCCTCTTTTCCTTCTTCTCTCTTTCTCTCAATTCAATTAGGGTTGTGAAAGGAGTGAATGTGGCTTAGGAACGTCCTTTAAATAGACTAAGAATGTCCTATAATAGTCCCATTGAGATTTGGAAAGAATCCCAACCGAAAATTAGGAAATTTCCTAATTTCAGTTTCGTCAGAAACCGAGGGTCGATGATCCCGTCGACCCTAGGGTCTTAAGCTGTCCGACCCTCCCTCAAAAACTGAGGGTCTGACTTTCTGTTTTGGGAGGTCCGACCCTACTTGGCTGGGTATGCGACCCTCCCCTAAAATTAAGTTTTTTTGGGTCGATTTTACACCTGGGATCTCGATCTCCATCACGCCCTTGGTCTACTTGACTCGACCATGATGGGTAAACCTGGTTCAAGGTGGTAAGACCGGGTTAGATTGACACGGCACTTACATAACTGATCGAACAAGTCATCGATCTTGGGTAGGGGATATCGATTCTTGATTGCCAGTTTGTTCAACTCCCGATAGTCGATACATAATCGAACGCTACCATCCTTCTTTTTCACGAATAGTACCGGTGCCCCCCATGGAGATATACTGGGTTGAATATAACCCTTGTCTAGCAGTTCTTGTAGTTGTACTTTTAATTCCTTCAGTTCAGTAGGAGCCATTCTATAAGGTGCTTTTGATACGGGTGCGGCTCTAGGTATCAGGTCTATTACAAACTCTGTAGCACGGTCGGGTGGTAATCCGGGTAGTTCCTCCGAAAATACGTCAGGGTAATCCCGAACGACGTCAATGTCTTCCATTCTTGGTACTTCCTTGGCTAGGTCGACCACTGATACTAAATACCCGACTGCTCCCTTCTCAAGACACTTCTTACCCTTTAATGCTGAAAGTATGAGCTTGCGTCTCCGGGGAAGTTTGGTTCCCGAGAAACTGAATTCTGCCCCTTCTTTGTCTTTTAATGTTAGCTTCTTTTCGGCGCATAACAAATTTGCAGAATGCCGAGCTAACCAGTCCATTCCCAAGATGACATCAAAGTCTGCCATCTCAAGTTGTATCAAGGTTGCATCTAAGGTCTGCTCTCCAATGAGAACTGGACATGGTCCATAACCCTTTTCTAGTTCCACTTCTAACCCCATCGGTGACCGTACAAGTAATTTGTAGTCCAATGTTTTGATGGGTAATTTTTTCTTCTTTCCAAATGACACGGATATAAATGAATGAGTAGCTCCGAATCGAAGAGTACTCAAGCGGTACGCCATTTATAGGTACAATACCCGTGATTTATCTTTACTTAGTCTACATGCTCATTCAATGTAATTATAACTTTAAAAGTTTCGGTCATACCTGTGACCACATCGGGTGATGCGGCCGCATCTTCGGATGTAACAAGCATATACCCGTCCCCCGATGTAACTGTTTCTCGGGCTTTGGGCACTCCCTTGCCATATGTCCGGGTTGGTTGCGGTTAAAACACTTCGTAACTTCAGAATTTGGCTTTGAGTGAGGTTGTACTGCTGAAGTGGTCTTGGGTGCGTGAGTAAAGTTCCGAGGATGGAAAGGCTTATACGTCCCGGCATTTCCTCCGTTGTAGGAGTTTCCGGCTGATCTCTTGATGCCTCCGTTCCGGTTCGAGATAACTCTCCTTCCGGCTCGATTCAATCACTTCGAGCAATCTGGACGGCTTCATTATATATTGTCTTTTCTAATCCCAGAACATGTTCCATGATGCTTCCTCTCAGTCCCGTGACAAACCTACGGGTTTTAGTTTCTTCTTCTTGCATACTCAGTGGTGCGAAGAAAAACAGCTCTTCATAACGTTGTTGGTACGCATCCACCGACATCCGTCCCCGATAAAGACTCGGGAACTCCTTCTCCATCGAATCTCTGAAGCTCCGTGGAAAATATTTCTCAAAGAAAGCTTCTTTATATATAGCCCAAGTCAGTAGGGTGTGCTTAGTCAATAGATAGGCCCAGGTCGATTTCCACCAATGATGTGCGTCGCCTTTGAGCATGAAGGTGGCACACAATACTTTCTCCTCTTCTGTAATAGTCATCATCATAAAATTTCTTTCCATCTCGTCTATCCAGTGTGCTGGCCATAATGGATCAGACGGTTTGCCATTAAATTCCCTGGGCTTCATCTTCAAAAATCTCTCGACCAGTCGAGAGTGATCCATCTGATTTTGATATGCCCCAAACATATGGGGTGGGTACTGATAATTAGCCTGTGCTGCTTCAAGGACCTGCACTAGAATCTGTGTAGCCGTTTGTTGAGGTGTCTGATGGGCTGGGTGGTTACCCACTGGTGCTGCACTGGCTTGTCCGGTGTGCATGGGTGCAGCCTGAGTGGCTTGGAACATAATTACCATGGCAACCTGCATCTGAGCCTGTACGTGTTGCATCCGCTACAGCTACTGTGCCAGATTCATAACCATAGTTGCTAGCTCTGGTGGTGGTGGTGGCAAATTGGTAGGATTTTCCTGATCTGGATTGCCTGGAACATCAACATTCCCTTGGCTAGTCTCCTCCACAGGTGGTGGTGGTGGAACTGCATTTTGGCTCTGTCTGGTTACTCTTCTTCCAGACATATTTTCCTTCGGAGATGGGTGGTGCCTGAAAATCATAAAAATCAGTGAGAAATCATTTATACTTCATGTACGCACGCTAACCGATATAAAATTCAAAATCCTCAATTCATTCTGTGAAAAATAATGTCTTTTCTATGTAGGGTCGATGGTGAGGGTCGATGGTATGTCCGACCCTTGGTATCCGACCCTGGGAATGACCTGTTATTCCCGAGAGCTGAGGGTCGATGCGAGGGTCGATGGGTATCCGACCCTCAGTCCGACCCTCGATTTTCTGTCAGACTCCCGAGAGCCGAGGGTCGATTGGAGGGTCGATCCGAGGGTCGATGGTGACAGTCGAATTGTCCGACCCTCGGACCAAAAATCAGATTTTTAAGATCCGATTTTGGGTCATTTCTCACTATTCCTCCTCCGTTTCGACTCGTCTCTACTCTCTGAGTTGCTACAGTGCCAGTCTACTATTTTTGGTCGGTTTAACTCCGGGTTTCGACGTCCACGTCATCCCTACAGGTATGTCTTCCCGTTTTTACCTATTTTTAGGTTTTCTTTTCTAGGTTTTTGCCCGTTTAACTCCTATTTTTCAAATTAAACTTTTTCCAACCGTAAAAATTCAATTTTTGTTGGGGCTTTTGTTATTGGTGTCTCGAGGAACGAAAGCCCTCAAAAATTTCTGAGTTTCATCGGTTGGTCATCGAGAAACTTGAAATTTTCTCTTTTTGCCCGAATTTGTCGACATTTTCGATTTTTCTTGAATTTCTTCAAATTGGACATCGTCAGTTAAAATTTCCTACTGCATGTGGGTTGTAGGATATGTTTTAACCTTCGTAAGTTCTCATACCCACTTGTATGGTGAGAAATGGGGCTTTATGGTCAACTTACGTCGTTATTAAATCAAATTTCAGATTTTTATCCTATTAACTCCTTGTTTCCTTTCTCTTTCTTATCTTGCAGATACTATGGCTCGTACCAAAGTACCCAGGGTGCGTGATCCACTTCGCTTCCGTTTGAATGAAGCAGAGGCACAGTATGCTGACTATGCCCGTAAGAAGGTTGAAGGGGGTCGCATGGTGAACTTGGCTGAGCTAGCCTTGTTCAATGTAGAGGGAGCGTTTGGGGATATGGGGTGGCTCCCTGTCATCACATACGACGCATGCACATGTCCAGACTTGGTACGCCAGTTCTATTGTAATCTCCAGGTGGTGGGGAATTACAACGACGTTGAGCACGGTCAGGAGTTGCGCATCACCAGTTATGTCAAGGGGGTGCACATTTCTTTTGATTATCGGCAACTGGCCGATCTGTTGGGCATTCCCTATGATGGCCCTATGGTGTATTGTGCACCGGGAGAGCCACAGTTTGTTGAGATGGAGATGAGGGTAGAGATCGACAACGAGTTGCTCTGTCCCGATAGATGGCAGATGAGAGCTTGCTACTTGCGTCCAGCTCCACGGGTCTTCTGCAAGATTATCCAGCATAATCTGATCCCGCAGAGTGGGCACTATGAGAGGGTGTCTCAGCTGACCCAGTTCTTGATCTACAGCATCTGCACTCGTCAGCCGGTTTGCCTTCCTTACATCATCATGCAGACGATGATTAGTGCCACATTGTCCGGTCATAGGGGTAATCTACCCTATGGACGCATGATTACAGTGTCACTGACCCGTCTGGGGGTGGATCTGGTAGATGAGAAGATCCAGGAGAAGACCTTCTCGTCGCCTCTAGATTGGGAGGCTATCTGCAAGATGGGTCTACGATATGCTGAGGTTAACAATGAGGAGAGGAATGCGATGGTGCGCCCTCACACTCGTGTCGAGATGGCTGATGCTGAGGCTGCTGCTGCTGCTGCTAGAGCTCGTGGGGATCCGGTCGATGATGATGATCGCATGTATATGGATGTCGACTCGATACCACCGCCATCACTCACACATGCGGCTGGAGTTGGCACATCTTCTGCGGCGGCTCCTGCACCTGAGGCTGGTCCTTCTCACTCGGCTGATCCTTCACTTCCACCTTCAGCCATGATGGAGATGCTGCAGGAGATCAGGGATGCTCAGCGCAGATCTGATCTGAGGATGGATGAGCTGTTGGCTGCTCAGCACGCATCAGACGCGCGGATGGGAGAGCTCCTAGAGGTGCAGCGTACGACGGATCAAAGGATAGCCGGTCTCACAGCTAGTCTACAGACGACCCAGACTCAGATAGCCTGGTTGACTAGAGTCTATGTTGAGGACTACGACAGAGACCGTGAGGCACCTCCTCCGCTTTCCCCTCCAGCTTCCTGAGTGTACTTTTATTTTTCTTTGTACTATAGAGTAACTATCTGGGTTGTGGACTGTACTCTGCTTTAGTTATGTATATACATTTTGTTTCTCTCACTCATTGTATGTAGCTTGTTTTCCCTTTTATAAATGTATTATTCTCTTTCTAAGTTTGATCTCAATCATCACTGGTGCTTATGATGTGTTAATATTACTGTTTTTACTTTATCCTCTCTCAGTTCATAACTGTTTCGAATGTATGCTAGTTCAGCGGACAAGGCCTGAGATGCTCTGATACCAAGTTGTCACACACCAATTTTGGTCTAACCAGAATGGTGTGATGAACCGCTAATAAACCAACGGTTCAACCAGGATCTCAAATAGGCTATCCCTGCGTTATCTGAACCTCCATACATCCAGGTCATAATCAGAGTAAATACACAATAGCGGAAGTCTTATAATAAAATGAACTGAGAAACTAAATGATATTAACAATTTAATAGCAAATTATTTTGTATTCAACTGAGACATAAATATTAAATATCAAATACATGTCTGAATAAAATCCAATTAAAGAAACCTATAAAATATCTAATCAAATACACACGAGTTGCACTCGCAAGAGGAGTCGTGTGAATCTACTTCACCGTCAGCGTCCATCGATGCCACATTCTTGTACGCAGATGCATTCACATAGTCTTCAACTGTATAACCTGCATCATCAACTAAAAATATTCGACGTCGAGGGGTGAGCACACAACACGGCTCAGTGAGTAGCTAAAACAATGCAACAATACATATGCATGCATATCAATTTATATCTTTGGTCTGGTTTAAAGTTTGCAGTATGCTATAGAAAGGTTGAGGTAGCCAAAGGTCGCGTTTATTGACTCCGCCTCTATACACGAGTGTGTGACGTTACCCGAAGATCACGTTTATCGTCAACTCACATGCACCCAATCATGAACATTATATAACAAAGGTTACATTTATTGCTATATAGTGCCATACCAACACGTAAGCCCCTGTTGGCGAGGGCTGCAAACTGGGCTTGCAACTAACCAATCCTAATGCCAAACAATGTATCCAAGGCCTCACCCCAGCATCCCTCAGAATGTCCATAGAGATAGAGCTAAGGCCCCCTGGTAGAGTCAGAGACTACAAGGACCGAGACCACCTCCCCTGATACCCTATGACATAATAGTTCTGCTAAAGTAATGGCGATACGACGATGCCAATGCACAAGACTTGAGTTAGAGATAGAGCTAAAGTTCTGAGACCCGCCAAAGGTTAACGTTTATTGACGTTCTCATCACACCTCCCCTGATACTCGCTCGCATCAAGCACATCAACCACACACATACAAGCACATGCATATTCCTATCGTCATCATCATCATCATGTTATAAAAAACAAAGTAAATATGCATGAACAAGTAATAGAAATATTGGATGGCATGTTGTATGCACATTACAAACATATTCGCATAGAATCAGGCATAGCATAGGACTCAAGAAACAGAAAATAGTTTATTATTAACCAATTTAGTTTGGAGTTAAGGTTCCTCACCTTAGCTTGCTAAAAGATACTTTTCCAAGCTTTAAATTCACCTTTATACTGTTATTATATTGCTAGAAGACCTAACAAAGTCGATAGAATTTAATTAGAATTAATTCAGAATTTAAAAACCATTCTGTCAATTGAGGGTCGATGCTAGGGTCGATGCTAGGGTCGATGGGTCTATCGACCCTCCCCTCTTTCTGGATTTCCCGAATGCTGAGGGTCGATGGTCATAAACACCTAGGGTCAGATGGCCTATTGACCCTGGGTGCGACCCTCGATGCACTCTGGTCCAATTTCCACTTTTTAATCCATTCTTCATGTTTGGGGTCCTATGGCTTGCTTCCTACATTCATTCAACATTCATTCCATGGTCTAGAACCATGTATAATCCATCTAAATAGTTATCATGCATCCTCCTATGGTTTGCATGAAAACCTAACCATAGCTTAATGGTTTGGGTTTCTCCGAGATCACATTCTCATTAATTACTACCCTAAGGTCTGCAGAAACTCATAGAATTAGTATCCATACCTGAGAAGATTAATCTTTCTCTGCAACTCTTCTCTTTTGGCTTAATTTCTCTTCCTTCCCTTTCTTCTTGCTCTTTCCTTTTCCTCCCTTTCTCTCAATTCGATTAGGGTTGTGAAAGGAGTGAAAGTGGCTTAGGGACATCCTTTAAATAGACTAGGAACATCCTAAATAAGTCCCATTGAGATTTGGAAAGAATCCCAATAAAAAAATATAGAAATTTCCTAATTTATATATTCGGCAGAAACCGAGGGTCGATGGGAGGGTCGATGATCCCGTCGACCCTAGGGTCTTAAGCTGTCCGACCCTCCCTTCAAAACCGAGGGTCTGACTTTCTATTTTGGGAGGTCCGACCCTGCTTAGCTGGGTATGCAACCCTTCCCCTATTTTAAGTGTTTTTGGGTCGATTTGATACCTGGGATCTCGATCTCCTTCACGCCCTTGGTCCATTTGACTCGACCATGATGGGTAAACCTGGTTCAAGGTGGTAAGACCGGGTTAGATTGACACGGGTCTTACAAGTATAAAAGTCAGACCCTGAGTATTATACCGGGGGTCAGACATTATAAGAACCAGGGGTCAACGGGATCTCCGACCCCCTCATCGACCCCCCAGTCTGCCGACCGAAACCGTGATTTGGAAACTTTCCAAATTTCAATGGAATTCTTTCCTAATCTCAATGGGGCTTAATTTTGGAGTTTTTACTCTATAAATAAGACGTCCCTAAGCCTCTTTCACTCCTTTTAAAACCGTAATTAGATTGAGAGAAAGAGAAGAGAAGAGAAGGAGAAGAGAAAGAGAAGAGAAGGAAAGTAGAGAAGAAGATCAAAGAGAAGGCTTCAGAGAAACAAGCCTAATTCTCAGGTATGGATACTATCTCCATGTAATTCTATAGACCTTAGAATAGATAGAGAAGAGGGAATGATCTAGGAGAAACCCAAATCATCCACCCATGGTTAGGTTTTCATGAAAAATCATGGGAGAAATCATGAAATCCATATAGGTGAGTGAACTACGGTTCTAGGCCATAGAACATGTGTGGAATGGATTGTAGAAGCAAGCCATAGGACCCCAAACACGAAGAATGGACTGTAGGATGAAAAATTGACTAAACCCACAGGGGGTCGTACGGGAGTCGATAGCCAATCGACCCTACCAGACCCTGACAATTGACCCCCAATGTTCGAGAAGTCCAGACTGTGGGTGGTCGCACCCAGGGTCGATGGAACCTCCAACCCTAGCATCGACCCCCAGTTAACAGCATGCTTTTTAAAGTCTGAATTAATTCTAATTAAATTCTATCGACTTGGTTAGGTCATCTAGTGATATAATATCGATATATAGTTGATTCTTAAAGCTTGAAAGAGGACCTACGATCAAGTAAAGGTGAGGAAACAATACCTAAACTAATTGGTTAATAATAAACTATTTTACTCTTGAGTCCAATGCCGTGATTGATTTTATGCGTGTATGATTGTTATGTGCATTCAACATGTCATCCAATATTTCTATTATTACTATTCATGCATATTTAATTGTTGTTTATAACATGATGATGATGATGATGATGATGATGATAAGAATAGGCATGTGGATGTATGTGTGTGGTTGGTGTGCTTGATGCGAGCGAGTATCAGGGGGAGGTGTCATAGGCAGGGCCTCAGCACTCTAGCTCGATCTCTAACTCAAGTCTTGTCCACTGACATCGTCGTATCGTCATTACCTTAGCAGAACTATTACGTCGTAGGGTATGAGGGGAGGTGGTCTCGGACCGTGTAGTCTCAGACTCTGCCGGGGGGCCTTAGCCCTATCTCTATGGACGTATTGAGGGATGCTGGGGTGAGGCCTTGGATACACTGATTGGCATTAGGATTGGTTAGTTGTGAGCCCAATTTTTGAGCCCTTGCCAGCAAGGGCTTACGTGGTGGTATGGGCAACGGGTACATCAATAAACGTGACCTTTGCGTGTATATTGTCCATGATTGGGTGCATGTGGGTCGGCAATAAACGTTACCTTTGGGCGGCTTCACACACTCGTGTATAGAGGTGCGGCGTCAATAAACGTGATCTTTGGCCATCTATCCTTTCTATAGCACATTGCAAACTTATAAACCAGACCAAAGATATGAATTGAGTGCATGCATATGTTTGTTGCATTTTTTTGTTTGCTCACTGAGCCATGATGTGTGCTCCCCCTCTCGACGTCGAATATTTTTAGTTGATGATGCAGGTACTATAGTTGCAGATTATATGAATGCTCTGGTGTATGCGCGTGTCGCTGAAATAGAAGCTGAAGACTTAGAGGATGCGCATGACCCCTCATGTACAACTCATGCGTATTCTATTAGGATTTTATTTGAATTTATAAAAGGATGTAATTGATATTTTATTTATTTATGTCTTAGTTGATACAACAATAAGTTGATATTTTAATTATGATTATTACATTTAGAGTTCTCGGTTCATTTACTGTAAGACTTCCGCTATTGTGTATTTATTCTGATTATGGTTGTGGATGTGCATGGTTTTATTTTTAATGGATACCGCCTATTAGAGATCCTGGTTGAACCGTTGGTTTATTAGTGGTTCATCACACTGTTCTTAATGGTACAGAATTGGGGTGTGACAACTTAGTATCAGAGCATCTCAGGCTTTATCTATGAAACCGTATACTTCCACAAAAGGTCGTAAACTGAGTTAGGATAAAAACTTAAAAGATGTAATAATAACACACCAAAAGCACCTGTGTTGTTTGAGACTAAAATGAAAGAGAATAATGCATCTATTAAATGAGAAAAAAATTTATATACAACCAAAAGGAAGAACAAACGTTTATATATATATGATTAAAGCAGAGTATAGTCCATAGTTTGGACAGTTACTCTGAAGTACAAAAAGAAAAAAAAATAAAAAAAATAAAAAAAGTACATCAAGAAGCTGCAGGTGATGGAAGAGGCGGTGCCTTACGGTCTCGATCATAGTCCCCAGCGTAGACTCTGGTCAACCAAGCTATCTGAGTCTGGGTCGTCTGAGGACTAGCTGTGAGATCAGCCACCCGCTGGTCAGTCGCACGCTGAGCATCCCTCAGCTCTCCCATCCGTTGATCTGATACGCGCTGAGCAACCAGAAGCTCTCCCACCCGCTGATCGAACGAGCGCTGAGCCTCTAGAAGCTCTCCCATCCTCAGGTCAGACATACGCTGAGCCTCTCGTATCTCATGCAATATCTTCATCATGTCATCAGATGGAGTATACGAAGGACCGACTGCATGCGAAGGACCAGCTGCATACAAAAGACCAGCCGAAGAAGACGGACCAGCTCTAGTAGCATGAGTAGGTGATGGAGGAGGTATGGCATCTACATCCATGTACAGCCGATCGTCATCATCCCCATGAACCCCTGCTCCAGCGACTGCTGCAGCCTCAGCATCAGCCATCTCTACTCGAGTGCGAGGGTGCACCATCGCGTTCCTCTCCTCATCACTGGCCTGGGCATCCCACATGCCCATCTTGCAGATAGCCTCCCAATCCAGAGGCGATGAGAAGGATTTCTCATGAATATTCTCATCCACTAAGTCAACCCCCAGGCGGGTAAGCAAGGTAATGATCATGCGATCGTACGCATGATGATGTAGGGAAGGCAGATGGGCTGCCTATTGCATATACAATATAATAGATACTAGGTCAACTGGGAGACCCTCTCGTAATGTCCACTCTGCGGTATCAGATTATGCTGAATGATCTTGTAGTATACCCGTGAAACTGAACGCAGATAACTCGCTTTCATCTGCCAGCGATCAGGTCTGAGGAGCTGGCTATCGATCTCAGCTCTCATCTGTAGGGAAAAGAACTGGGGCTCTCCAGAGCACAGAACACCATGGGGCCAGCATAGGAAATGCCCAACAAGTCGGCCAGCTGTCGATAATCAAATGAAACGTCAACCCCCTTGACATAGCTCGTGATGTGAAGCTCACCACCCCTCTCTACATCATTGTAATCTCCCACCACTTGGAGATTACAGTAGAAGTGGCGTACCAAGTCAGGATGGGTACATGCATCATAAGTGATGACAGGGAGCCATCCCATATATGAGGACAAAGATTGAAAATCTTTAGAAGTAGCCACCTAGATTAAGGTCTAGGACCTTAGAAATGTAAAATCTCACCCCAAGGTAAGACTTTGATTGACTCATGACCCTTATATTGATTTTCTGGTCCATCAGAGATTGGGTAAGCGTCAGGTTACGGTTATGGGAAGGGGTTAGGCACCCAAACCGCCCGATCGAAATCGATCTCCTATACCTTTCCTATGCTAGACTCTATTTGTTAAACCAAACCAAGTGGTTTGATATCATTGAACCGAATTTGTATCCATCAGATTGCCTACGTATTATCGAATTATTCTGAAAATCAGGTTCACCATCGTAGTTCAGGTGTGATTAAAGTTTATGGTTGTGATTTATGCTGTGCATGATTAAGTTCTTTGTTCAAGTTGAAATTTATGCTTGAAAGGCTGAGAAATCCTATGGGTTAGGATCTGGATAGTCCATGTGGACTCATAGATAGTCCTAGTGGATCTAAGAATAACCCTATTTGGGTTGGAATGTGGATAACCCTATCTGGGTTGAAATGTGGATAACCCTATGTGGGTTAAAATATGAGTAACTATCCCAGTGGATCTATGGATAGTCCGAGTGTGGATCCGAATTTGGATTTCTCCCAAATGGCCTATGTATCCTAGGGTTTGCCCTAGGAATCAGAATCCACGTAGTTCGGGCTGGATAACCCTATTTGGGTAAAAATGTGGGTAAGTATTCTAGTGGATATATAGATAGTCCAAGTGGACTGAGGTTTGGAAAACCCTTTTTGCGTTAGAATATGGATAGATATCCTAGTGGATCTATGGATAGTCCGAGTGGACTAAGGTGTGGATAAATATCCTAGTGGATCTATGGATAGTCCGAGTGGACTAACGTGTGGATCCAAATTTGGGATTCTCCCAAATGGCCTACGTATCCTAGGGTTTGCCCTAGGAATCAGAATCTGCGTAGTTTGAAAAAAAAAACCTGTTCTAGGTTAGAAAGAGAGAACCTGTTCTAGGTTTGGGATTGAGAACCTATTATAGGTTTAAGGTTTAGAACCTATTCTAGGTTTAGGGTTTAGAACCTATTCTAGGTTTAGGGTTTATCGAGGGGCAAAATCATCCTAAATTACCCTTTTCATCCTAGATTCTAATTTTGAAAGGTTTGGCAAACCATTTTTCTTTCTTTATTAAGGTTTTTATTATTCCCATTATGCCCTTCCCAAGAATGTGGGTGCCTAAATGCACGTCCCCACACCTAATATATTTGCTAGGTGTACAAATATGGCAGTTCGACTAGGGTGTTGCATAAATTAAATTATTGCTAAAAATAGAATATTCTATCTAAATATGGCATATAAAACATTTATGGCAAACAAATTCACATGTAGTAAGATTGTTTAAAATCTCTCAAATATGGCATGTATTGCAAATAAGGCAAGGGCCTATATGGCATGATCTAATATGCTATCTAAGCATGGAAATTCCTAATATGGCAATGGCAATAAGCATCCAAACATGACAATGAATGTCTAAATATGGCAATGAGCATCTAATATGGTAATGAGCATCTAAATATGGCAATGAGCATCCAAATATGGCAATGAGCATCTAAATATGGCAATGAGGATCCAAATATGACAATGAGCATCCAATATGGAAATGAGCATCCAAATATGGCAATGAGCATCTAATATGGCAATGAACATCCAAATATAGCAATGAGCATCCAATATGGCAATGAGCATCTAATATGGCAATGAGCATCCAAATATGGCAATGAGCATCTAAACATGTCAGTGTATCTAAAAACACTAATGATGAAAAATTCAATGGTATACTATTGATGGTAATCAGACCGTTCAGATTCATTTAAAATAATCCCAATCCTAATCCAATGGTTCATATCTATCTAAATCAACCATAAAGATAATCCAACGGTTTAGATAACTCAGAATGATAATCCAACCGTTCAGATTCATTTAAATCACTCCTGATGACAATCCAATGGTTCAGATCACTCAAAATGAAAATCCAACCACTCATATTCATTTTGATCACATATCATGACAATCCAATAGTTTAGATCACTCATGATGGCAATCCAACCATGTAGATTCATTTAAATCACCCACAACAAATAATATCATTAGATTTTAGATTTTAATGATTCAGATCTAACTAAATCTCATCAATCATGCATCATATCATCATATCTAGAAAATCAATGGCTCAAATCATGATTTGATCAAATTGAGTGGTTCAGATCATGGGTTGATCCGATCGGGAGATCAAGGGATCAAATTAAACCAATAATCAAAATTAAATCAATAACACATATGATAGGATCAATGATCAAAATCACATTAGTACAATCGAATCAACTTGCTCATAAAAAAAATCTCCATGATTTAGATCAATAAGGAGAGAGGGGGATTGATCATGGTGGTCAAGGGTTTCAGATTATGTTTGGATGGTTTGAAGGGCTTGCATACGGGTATCACAGGTGGTGCAGATGGGAGTTATCATGTTCGGTGGGTGCTATGGCAGCATGGGATGAAGGGTGTAAATGGATGCATGCATCTATAAGGACAGGTGTGGCTAGGTTCGGTTGAAGAGACATAAGGTGGATGATGATGGGCTAATAAGTCGGTGATCACAAAATAAACAAAGAAAAGAAGCAGCACTTACCAATGTTACTGCTGCGGCTTCTTCTTCCTCATCTTTTGCTCTCGGTTCTTCTCTCCCTCCTCCAACTCCTCCTTTTTCTCAATCTCCACCGCTCTCTCTCCTCTTTCCCGATTCTCCCCTCTTCTTCCCTTTTTTTTTCTTTTGTTTATTCTTCCTCTCCCTCTCTCTCTCTCTCTCGATTCTCCCCCCTTCTTCTCGGTCCTCTCTTCCTCTTTTATTTTATGAATTTGTTTTTTTCTTTTCTCCTCTCCCCTCTTTCTCGATTCTCCCCTCGTTCTTTTCTTCTTTTTTTTTTGTTTATTCTTTTCTCCTCTCCCCTCTTTCTTGATTCTCCCCTCCTTCTTCTCGATCCTCTCCCCCTCTCTTTCTCTCTTTTTTATTTATTTTCCTTTTCTCCTCCTCTCTATCTCTCCTCCTTCTTCTCGGTCCTCCCCTTTTCTTTTTTTTTCCTTTTTTATTCTTTTTTCCAACCGCCCTCTCTCTCTCCCCGATCTTCTCTTTTCGATCCTCTCATTTTTTTTCCTTTTTTTGATTATTTTTTTCTCCAACCGTCATCTCTCTCTCCCCGATCTTCTCTTTTCGATCCTCTCACTTTTCTTTTTTTTTCCTTTTTTGATTTTTTTTTCGATCTTCTCGATTTTCTACCTTTTTTATTTATTTTTTTTGGCAATCCCTCTTTCTCTTCCTCTTCTCTCTCTTGGTCTCCATCTTCTCGAGATCTCTCTCCTTTGTTTTCTATATATAAAAGTTATATATAATTATATAATATATTAATATATTAATATATATAATATAATATACATATAAGAATGTATATATTATATGATATATTATACATTATATAATAATATATAAAAGAAATACAAGCATATGTGCCACCATAAATTGGTCCAGATTGACAAGGATTGACTGGGTTGGGCCAAGACTGACTTGGGTTGAGCTGAGTTAACTGGATTAACTGGAATTAACTGGATTGGGCCAAGACTAGCTTGGGTTGAGCTGAGTTGACTGGATTGACTGAAATTAACTGGGTTTTCTCTTTCTATCATTTCATGGGCCATTTTCGCTGTCATTCCACACGAAATTTTTTGATAGCCTTTATTCTACATTTTCTGTGTTCACTTTGTAGAACATTAAAAATAAGGAATAATGGAGCTTGAATCAACTCATTTGGAAATAAAATGGCCAACCTATGAATTTTTGAGGTTTAAGCAGGCCAATTATCGATAATTTGGTTGACCATTATGCATGGGATCCTTTAGAGACTTTTACCAGAAATTCTTTACGACCACTTTGTAGAGTACTAAAAATGGAACATAATGAAACTGAAATCACCTGATTTGGATATGGGATGACCAAAATATGAATTTTCAAAGGTTAAATGACCATTTTCATGTGTAATTTTGCATGGGACCCTTCGGAGACTTTTACTTGGGATTTTTCACATCCACTTTGTAGAACATCATAAATGAAGAATAATGTCCTTAGAATCATCTGAATCCGATCTAAAACGGAAAATATATGAAACTTTGAAGTTCTAACGATAATTTGATTGAAAGTTTGCATGGGGCCTACTGGTGACTTCTACCTGGGATTTTTCACGTCCACTTTGTAGAACATCGTGAATGAAGAATAATGGCCTTGGAATCATCTGAATCCGACGTAAAACAGAAAAGATATGAAGCTTAGAAGTTCTAACGATAATTTTACATGAAAGCTTGCATGGGGCCTGCTGGTGACTTCTACCTGGGATTTTTCACGTCCACTTTGAAGAGGACTGAAAATAAGGAATATTGGCCTTTTGAATGATCTGATTTCGATATCAGATGACCCAGATATCATGTCTCGAAGTTTGAATGATAATGCATGCATGATACGATAATTACATAAATGCCCCTGCACTTTAAAACTGCGATATCTTCCTTGTTTAAAGTCAGAATTTGATGATTTTGGTCTCATTTGGAAGATAATTTCAAAACCTATTCATCCAAGTAGATAATAGCCCATGACCCTGCTGTGGGGTTCAGTGGAGAATCACAAATCTTTGGGTAAAAGGCCGAAAACCTTCAATATTGGTTCACTTATGCAGAGGGTGGCAAAAATGGGGTGCTTACAGATGCCCCTCTTTAGCCGAGATTGTTACCAATAAGGCTGAAGATAAAAGAACCACATTTTTGGGATATGAGTGAGATTGCTTATTGGGCTGCACTTAGGGTAATTCATCCTAAACTGCCTACGTATTCTAAGGGTATCCTAGAAATCAAGCCCATAACGTAGTTCGACTCGCAAGAAGGTTTGCACTTCTTGGAAGATTGGTGACTGTTCTTCTTGTATGAAGCTAGGCTGTAAATACAAGGTTCATTTGTAGGCTGGGAACCTCTTCTTGTTGAGGTGGAACTCATGAGGCAAGGTACGTGCGGGCTCGAACCCAGCTTGATCCATTTGTAGGCTGATAAACCTATTATTGTATGAAGCTAGGCTGTGAATACAAGGCCCATTTGTAGGCTGGGAACCTCTTCTTGCTGAGGTGACTCATGATGCAAGGTATGTGCGGGCTTGGACCCGGCTTGATCCATTTGTAGACTGATAAACCTCTTCTTGTACAAAGCTAGGCTGTGAATACAAGGCTCATTTGTAGGCTGGGAACCTCTTCTTACTGAGGTGGAACTCAATGCAAGGTATGTGCGGGCTTAGACCCGGCTTGATCAATTTATAGGCTGATAAACCTCTTCTTGTATGAAGCTAGGCTGTGAATACAAGGCTCATTTGTAGGCTGGGAACCTCTTCTTGCTGAGGTGGAACTCATGATGCAAGATATATGCGGGCTTGGACCCAGCTTGATCCATTTATAGGCTGATAAATCTCTTCTTGTATGAAGCTAGGCTGTGAATACAAGGCTCATTTGTAGGCTAGGAACCTCTTCTTGCTGAGATGGAACTCATGATGCAAGGTATGTGTGGGCTTAGACCTGGCTTGATCCATTTGTAAGCTGATGAACCTCCTTTTGTATGAAGCTAGGTTGTGAATATAAGGTTGATTTCCATGAGCTCGGGCTCTGCTTTGATTTGTCTGGATGGAAGACTTGCAGTCTTCTCTTTGATTGAACTGAGGCTCTTTTGATTGAGATTCTGAGATTATTTTTTCTGAGTAAGCTAGGGCTCTGCATTTAATTCACTAATAATCTGAGATTGATTTGATCTTTGGATGAGCAAGGGCTCTACATTTGATTCATTTATAGATTGAGATTGATTTTAACTTTGGATGAGCTAGGGCTCCACATTTTATTCTGAAATGAGTAAGAACTCAGAAGGTCACTTTTAGGGTTTAGAATTTTCTATTGATTCTGAAATGAGCAAGAACTCAGAAGGTCACTTATAGGGTGAGGAATTTGCTATTGATTCTAAAATGAGCAAAAACTCAGAAGGTCACATATAGGGTGATACTAAATGACTCATCTTGGCAGTTCCTACCAGCTTTGGACCTTCGGGATTGAAAATAGGAATATCCTTCTTGGAATTTCTAGGGCTATGAACCTTTAGGATGCTTGAAAGTGACACATACAGGAAGGATTTGTTGACTTTCAACCTTTAGGGTTGAAATCTGACCCATCTTGGAAGTCTCTTGACTTTGAACCTATAGAGTGCTGAACATATTTGAAATGATGGTGAATTCCTTGGTAGTTTTCCAAGTTTTATTTTTAATTATTTATTTATTTATTTTTTTTTTTTTGCTCCTGCTTTATTGGTGAAGGCACAAAACATGGCATCAATGGAAATGGTGTCATGGATTTTCCTGGCATGATACCCAAATTTGAAATTTGTCATTTATGACCTGGTACTGCGAGTTTGACTCAATTTCTACACGGTAGTGATGACTTGGTTGCTCCCTTGGAAGGGTTCCATGTAATTTGAAAGTGTTGATTTTCTTCAGCCAACATTGATGTTGTTGGATTTTAAATTGAAAGAAACTCTAGCGAGAATTTTGGACAAGAAATGAGGGGAGCTTGACAGTCTTTAACCAAAGTGATTTTATTGATTGACCTTGGTGTTAAACTGTCGAGGGGCATCTGGTCAACTAAGTTCTTTAACTGTGCACTATGGTAGACCAAATTGGTAGAACAGCTGCTTAAATGTGATATGGGTTTGGCCCTTGATCTAGGCTCATGAAAAGCTCAGGGCTTTGCAACATTGTTGTGCCAGTTTTAAAAGATGAATAAACCATGGCCCCAAAGTAGGCACGAAGAGCAAAGGATTTGAAGTGTTCCTTCAGAGAATTTGGTGACCAAATCCTAACAGGTGAGCGACCACATTGGATTTTCTTCAATAACATGATTGGGAGAACTGAGAAATTGGCAAAAACCAACTTGGACGGACCTACATCTATTGACTAGGAAAGTCAGTGACTTCAGCCTAGACAATGGATCCTAGATGTAATGCTCCTGATCAAGTTCAATTCCTCTACATAGGGTATATCTATGCCCCAGTCTTTGCATGTTGTGACAGACCGCTACTATAGTATGCTAGGGCAAGATAGAAGGAAACAGGCAATCTAACAGAGTTAGAACTAGGTTGAATCTGGATTGTATCCAGAATTTGACCATGCTTCCAAGGTCAAGGGAAGATTGTAGAAAGTGACTTCTTTGATAAACCCTTCTTGAATCTTGAAAGATGAAGGAACTGATGATTTGAATGAATTTGGCTACATCTGTAACCAGGCCATGATAATTTCCTCTCTACCTAACATGACCAACAGGATTTGAAGATAGAATTCTATTGAAAGGCAATGCTATGGAGCCCAACAGATGATGGTTTGTTCAACTCCTCCGAGTATGATTCACTGGAGAACAAAAGAGAGGTTCCTTGTGAAGGGTAGACTGGGTATGACACTTGTCTACATGAACCACTGGAGTTTTCTATGAAGGGCCAATGAGGGCAATTCTTTAGGGTTGCATCAGGTCGCCTATCCCCACTGAGGTATTATGGGTTGTCCATTGAGGTTTCTCAGGTTGCCTTTCCCTGCTGAGGTTTCTTTTCTTCCCTATATTTTTTTTATTTTTTCTTTTGCAAACCCCATCTTGGGTTGAATAAAGAGTCCTAATATGGTGAGGATATTGCCAAAACTATGGTCCTATCCAATGGTTCGAAAATCCTTAGGGAAAATCCGAACGGCATTACCTTCATGACAAATGGATAGCCTTGCCCCACTGTTTAAGTTGACATCTACACGCATTGATAAGCGTGCAGCTATTTGAATCATCACTAAAAGTGACCTTAGGGAAATGTAGTCCCACACCAAAATTAAAAATGGTTCCGAATTATGTTTTCCTTTCTTGGAGATGTTTAAATGAAACACGTGTCCCAACAAGCTATATCGAGATGTCAAATCAGTCGCGATCATATATGGGCCTGAAACCTTTAAGTTTGTTGACAAGTATTGATGTTGAAGGTCCAAGAGGACTGATGTGAAATTATCCACATGGGTCTACCATTGGGAGAGTGTTTGGTTGTTTAGGTAAAATGGGCTTATCTTACCAAGAAGATCCCATTTTATTGGCTTGAGGAATGAAGGGCTTATAGGAACCTGCGAAGCCGTCGGATGTAATGAACGACAGATGAGAGTTCCAGCCAGATTCATGAATTTGTACATAAAATGACGACATGATCACGAGATACAATGCCATAGAAACTGATAATCAAAAGAATGGCTCGTGTAGAGACTCCTTGGAATGCCGTCAGATTGATGGACGGGAGAGAGTCTAATGCCGATGAGAAATCTTTCTCTGATGATGAAGAAGTGATGAGATCGTCTCTTGTAAAGGCGGGATGTAATTGGCCAAAATCAAAAGTCCGGTCCAACATGTTGTAAATCTCGATGAATGATCGAACTTGCTATCAGGCTTTGGTTGGAACTATCATCCTCTTGAAGTGAGAGGGACAATTGGCTTACTGTCGAGCTCTAATGCCATTCAACATCTTACCTTTTTTTTTTTTTTGTGGATGTGAAGGCCACATAATGCAGTGCTTCGCTTGATCGCAAAATTGAATCCTGACTTTAAATATTGGATTTGAATCTTCTTCTTCCAAACATTTCCAATCAGATAGAACGTCTTTGCCCCAACTAGCACTCTGATCTTCTGTAAACTTTATGAGCAATTGTGACTGCTCATATAGTATCTGATTTTATCTAAACGGTGAAACTATATGCTGTCCTCTAGAAGTTACTCATCACCTTCTGCCTGATGTGACTACCTCCCATTATTGATGTAGATAAAACATAGGCTTGAATTTCTATTTTTTTTTGGGGTATCTCAATGACCTCATTTTTTGACTTTGAGATTGATCATTCATCATGTATCTCTTGCTTGAAAATGATGTACTTTGTAAGAACTTTGGTATTTTCATCTTTTTGGTGGCACATCTGTACTCCACTCATTTGTACTAACTGGCTGACTTGTTGATTTAATGCTTTCCTTGGAATCTTTTCACAGGTAGAACAAACGGCAGCTTCCCAATACATGTTTCTTGAGAGTACTCTTGTGTCTCCCGATTGATCATTTAAAGCTTTTCCAGATGGGTTGGACCTTTCTTTCTCAAGAGGCCGGGTGGCGTAGAAGGTCAAGAGACGGCTCATCATTTCAATCACCTTCAGAGTCAGAATTGACTGCAAACGTAGAATAAGAGGATGTATGAAACTGGGAGGAAATGTATGGAAGAGACAAAGCACAGATTTTGAAATCTCAAACGCGGTGATTTTCTTTTACTTATAGAGCAGATTGGACTGGACTTGTCAACAAGCATATCAATCTTGGACCCAGACATGGATGACCTATCGAATACCGATGATAGAAAGTTGAAACAACTAGTTTGTCTAAGTGGCTCCAGTTGGGCATAACACCTTCGACGACCACCTTCAGTCGCTGTGGGAATAAATCTTCCTTCAGACCTCTGACAGTAGGATTCATCATGCCCACTATCAATAGGTGCAAGATGACTACCTTTCAAGGTTCCATACAATTCTTACCGTCTCTTCTTTTTCTTTTTTCTTTTTTTTTTTTTAGTTTGGGATCCATTCATAACCGGGCTATTGCTTTTTAAGCTCAAGGTTACTCTCGTTCAAGCCCCAGTTTGGGGTTCAATGGATTTCTTCATTAGACGACTCTCAATTTGGGTCTAAGTTCAATTTGGTTCATGGACAACTTAGGGCTCAAGGGCTTTCCTCATTGAACCATACCCAATTCAGGCCCAAGGTCAATCCGGTTCATGCCCCAGTTTAGGGGTCATTGGCTTTCCTCATTGGACTGTACTTAATTTAGGTCCAAAGTCAATCTAGTTCATGCCCCAGTTCATGGGTTAAGGGTTTCATCATTGGACCATTCCCTAGCCGTGATTCTGGTTTCTATCCTAGCATAGGGTACATTGGATCTCTTCTTTGGTCTATCCTACTGCTTGGGAAAATTCCATTTCCTCTCTTTGAGCAATGAGAAATATGAGGGCAACTCTTTGGATTCTAGCATTTCCTTGGCCAATGGGGCAGAAATGCCCGAGATGGGATAGCACTATCATAGTTGAAGTTTTATGGTTTTCGACGACTCCAGGATCTGGAACTGATCTTTATTGACAGGCAAAGAGGAATACTTCTCATTCACCATTCCTGATGAGCGATCCTAACTTGTAGCACTGGGCTATGATAGACATGGATCGGACTCTAATTGATAGAGCCAGGGATTCATTTTGAATCGGTCTCCGATTGATGGAGACAAGATTGACTTTGAATTGATTTCTCATTGATAGAGATCAATATTGACTTTGAATTGGTCTCTGATTGATAGAGATTGAGATTGACTTTGAATTGGTCTCTGATTGAAAGAGATCATTATTGGCTTTGAATTGGTCTCTGATTGATAGAAATCAAGATTGACTTTGAATTGGTCTCTGAATGATAGAGATCAAGATTGACTTTGAATTGGTGTCTGATTGATAGAGATCAAGATTGATTTTGAATTAGTCTCTGATTGATAGAGATCAATATTGACTTTGAATTGATCTCTGATTGATAGAGATCAAGATTGATAGTCATGGATTGGGATCTAATTGCTAGAGGCAAGGATTGCTTGAGTTGGGCTCCGATTAATAGAGGCCAAGTAAGACAATCATGGATTTGACCCTAATTACTAGAGATGATGGATTGATTGAGTTGAAATGACTGAAATTCTCTTCGATTCCTTCATGAAATGGAACATGGACTAGAGGTAATGGTTGAACAGGCCTTGAGGCTAACTCATGCTCACATTAAGTTCATATAAATGGAACATTCCTTAGTTCCAACATGAATTGGAACCTGAACTGGAGTTAACAGTTGGGCAAGCCTAGGGGCTAATTAAATTCAAATGAATGGAACTCTTTTTAGTTCCAACATGAATCAGAACATGAACCACAGTTGATGGTTGGATAGGCCTAGTGGCTAATTGAATTCAAATGAATGGAACTCTTCTTAGTTCCAACATGAATCAGAACTTGAACCATAGTTGATGGTTGGATAAGCCTAGTGGCTAATTGAATTAAGATGAATGGAACTTTTCCTAGTTCGACATGAATCAGAACCCTAACCAAAGTTGATGGTTGGTTAATAGAACTTTTCTTAGTTCCAACATGAATCAGAACCCTAACCAGAGTTGATGGTTGGATAAGCCTAGTGACCAATTAAATTCAGATGAATAGAACTTTTTCTAGTTCTGACATGAACCGGAACCCTAACCAAAATTGATGGTTGGATAAGCCTAGTGGCTAATTGAATTAAGATGAATGGAACTTTTCTTAGTTCCTGACATGAATCAGAACCCTAACCAAAGATGATGGTTGGATAAGCCTAGTGGCTAATTGAATTCAGATGAATGAAACATTTTCTAGTTCCGACATGAACCGGAACCCTAACCAAAATTGATGGTTGGATAAGCCTAGTGGCTAATTGAATTAAGATGAATGGAACATTTCCTAGTTCCTGACATGAATCAGAATCCTAACCAAAGTTGATGGTTGGATAAGCCTAGTGGCTAATTGAATTCAGATGAATGGAACTTTTCCTAGTTCCAACATGAATCAGAACCTAAATAGGAGGTGAAAGGTGAAAAAAGCCTAGGGGCCACATGCCTCCTCCATTTTAACATGATCTGGGAGTGATGATTGAACCTGCCTAGGGGTTAAAGCCTTCTTCAGTTCTGAGATGAACCAAAAATGGTAGTTGAATCTGGAGTTGAATGTTTTTTTGATTCTGAGATGAACTGGATGTGATTGAATCTACCTAGGGCCTGAATCTTTCCTTAATTTGAGATGAACCGAAATGATGATTGGACTTGCCTATGGGCTGAATCTTTCCTTAATTCAAAGGTGAATAGGAAACAATGATTGGATTTGCCTAGGGGCTGAATCTCTTCTTAATTCAAAGGTGAATAGGGAACAATAATTGGATTTGCCTAGGGGCTGAATCTTTCCTTAATTCAAAGGTGAATAGGGAACAGTGATTGGATTTGCCTAGGGGCTGAATCTCTCCTTATTTCAAAGATTAATCGAGAACTATGATTGGATTTGCCTAGGGGCTGAATCTTTCCTTAATTCAGAGATGAATTGAGAACTTTGATTGGATTTGACTAGGGGCTAGATCTTTCCTTAATTCAGAGATGAATCGAGAACAATAATTGGATTTTCCTAGGGGCCGATCTTTCCTTAATTCAGAGATGAATCGAGAACGGTGATTGGATTTGCCTAGGGGCTGAATCTTTCCTTAACTCTGAGGTAAATCGAGAACATTGATTGGATTTGCCTAGGGGCTGAATCTTTCCTTAATTCAAAGGTGAATAAGGAACAATAATTGGATTTGCCTAGGGGCTAAATCTTTCCTTAATTCATATGTGAATGGAGAATGGTGATTTGATTTGTCTAGGGACTAAATCTTTTCTTAATTCTGAGATGAATTGAGAACAGTTATTAAATTTGCCTATGGGCTGAATCTTTCCTTAATTTTGAGGTGAATCGAGAACTATGATTGGATAGGGGCTGAATCTTTCATTAATTCAGAGATGAATCGGGAACTATGATTGGATTTGCCTAGGGGATGAATCTTTCCTTCTTTCTTACAAAATTTAATGTTCAATCAAGATCTAGATTTATGACTTCCATTGATTCATTTAAAAAGATAATATGGATGGATCTCAAGGTGGGAGATCAAGACAATTCCCTAATTGTAGGGGCCTCTCACCCTAAAAGGGTGGATATAGTTGCAGTTTGATTCTCTTTTCCAAAGGCATTGAAATCCAATGGAGGAATATTGAGATTCTAGACATCTAGAGGAGTGGAAGAAGTCACAAGCACAATCAAAGATGACTTAACCAAACAAAGTTAGCTCCCTCATAAGGGAGATTGGGTAAACATTATCCGAGTCAATTTAATTGAATTTGATTAAGCCATGTGTTCAATCTTGGGACCTCGTGATTCCAAAAATGGATAGTCAGTGGTACCAAGGTCTGGCCACTTGGGTTGCCTAATTCGATGAAATTGAAATGGATATATTAATCCATCCTCCTTATTAGGGATGGTTAGCAAAAGCGGTTCATGATTGAAAAAACCAGTAAATTTCTACTTGATCATAGTATCTATACCGTGACGAAGATTTTCTGATCGTTTTTGAGATTGATGTATCAATATTGAACGGTCAATACAATGAGCTTTGTATGATGGAGGGCGTGTACAGACCGCCCACACTAATGCATATGTAGGTATACGTAACCCTCACGCTCCCAACAAGTGAGAGACAAGAATACTCAAGTGTGGATCCAAACATGTTGACAAGTCAAGGACAAAAATGGGCAGAACTTCGACGTCTCGGATGTAAATATTATGATCGAGTGGATTTTACCATGTTGGTTAAAAAATAGACCTAAAATAACATACATGTGGCTCAAACTGGGTTAGGACAGAAAATGTCACCTTGACGAGGATGGGGTAACCTATCACCGAATGCTCGATGAATAATGGGCCCCCATTCCCTTTATATACTATGTTGCAAGGATCCAAGCGACGTGGAGTAGCATAACGCATTCCTAGGCGGACCCAAGAAATGCTCGTTAGAGGCTGCTCGTCGGTCGTGGTCTCACAAAGTACAGGCCAAGGCTGTGTGTTTCGCCTAGCGGGCTGCCTCATATGCATGGGACCCGGTTCGGCTACTCGCACGAATGTGTAACAGAACCCATTCCCCCCAAAGCAATAATATACAAGCATAAATATAGTATCCTAAAATCTAGCATCCAATTCACACAAGGAAAGTTTTCATTTAGGAGTTTGACATTTATATCCCAAGTGGAGTCGCCACTGTGAGGACAAGGATGGAAATCTTTAGAAGTCGCCACCTAGATTAAGGTCTAGGACCTTAGAAATGTGAAATCTCACCCCAAGGTAAGACTTCGATTGACTCATGACCCTTATATCGATTTTTTGGTCCATCAGAGATTGGGTAAGCGTCAGGTTACGATTATGGGAAGGGTTAGGAACTCAAACCGCCCGATCGAAATCGGTCTCCTATACCTTTCCTATGCTAGACTATATTTGTTAAACCAAAGCAAGTGGTTTGATATCATTGAACCAAATCTGTATCCATCAGATTGCCTACGTATTACAGAATTATTCCAAAAATCAGGTTCACCATCGTAGTTGAGGTGTGATTAAAGTTTATGGCTGTGATTTAAGCTTGCTCATGATGAAGTTCTTTGTTCAAGTTGAAATTTATGCTTGAAAGGCTGAGAAATCCTATGGGTTAGGATCTGGATAGACCATGTGGACTGATAGATAGTCCTATTGGACCTAAGAATAACCCTATTTGGGTTGGAATGTGGATAACCCTATCTAGGTTGAAATGTGGATAACCCTATGTGGGTTAAAATATGAGTAACTATCCTAGTGGATCTATGGATAGTCTGAGTGGACTAAGGTGTGGATCCGAATTTGGGTTTCACCCAAATGGCCTATGTAAGACCCGTACCAAACTAACCCGGTCTTACCACCTTGAATCAGGTTTACCCATCATGGTCGAGCCAAATGGAGCAAGGGCGTGAAGGAGATCGTGATCCCAGGTATCAAATCGACCCAAAAATACTTAAATTAAGGGGAGGGTCGCATACCCAGCAAGGGAGGGTCGGACCCCCCAAGACAAAAAGTCAGACCCCCTGTTTTACAGAGGGAGTCAGACACTTTAGGATTTAGGGGTCGACGGGATCATCGACCCCCTCATCGACCCTCAGTTTCCACCGAAAATAGAATTAGGAAATTTCCATAATTTCAGTTGGGGCTCTTTCCTAATCTTAAAGGGACTTATTTTAGGATGTTTCTACTCGATTTAAAGGACGTCCCTAGGCCTCTTTCACTCCTTTTAGAACCCTAATTGAATTGAGAGAAAGAGAAGAGAAGGAAGAGAGGAAGAAGAGAAGGAAAGGAGAGAAGAAGAAAAAGGAGTAGAGTTACAAAGAAGGAGTGTTCTTCTCAGGTAAGAATACTAATCCTATGAATTTCGTGAGACTTAGAATAGTTGAAAGAAGATGTTGGAGAAACCCAATCCATCCATCCATGGTTAGGTTTCAATGGAAACCATGGAGGATATCAATTAGACTATATATTGGGTGAAGAGAAGTTCTAATCCAGAGAATGTATGTGGAATGGACTATGAAAGAAGCCATAGGAGTTAAACAAGGAAGAATAGATCAAAACATGAGAATATCGACCAAAACCAGAGGTGGTCGCACATAGGGTCGATAGACCCATTAACCCTGTTACAGGGGGTCGCAGTATACTGCTACCCTACCTGCGACCCATCGTGCGACCTTATAGATTACAGCAAGTTAAAAAATTGGAATTAAATCTAATTAAATTCTATCGACTTTGTTAGGTCTTCTAGCAATATAATATCAATATAAAGGTGATTCTTAAAGCTTGAAAGAGGATCTACTAGCAAGCTAAGGTGAGGAAACAAGACCTACATTAACTGGTTAATAATAAATTATTTTTATTTTTTTGATTCTGGTGCCATACTTGATTTTATGCAAATATGCTTGTAATGTGAATATAACATGTCATCCAATATTTCTATTATTGTTTCATGCATATTTACTTTATTGTTGATAACATGATAAGGATGATGTTGATGATAGGAATAGGCATGTGAATGATTGTGTGTGGTTAGTGTGCTTGATGCGAGTAGGGCATCAGGGGAAGTGTTAGGCAGTGTTTGATCCGGGCACTTTAGCTCTATCTCTAACTCAAGTCTTGTGCATTAGCATCGTCGTATCACCATTACCTTAGCAGAACTATTGCGACGTAGGTCATCAAGGAGGGTCTCGGTCTTTAAGTCCTATACTCTACCGGGGGGCCTTAGCTCTATCTCTATGGGTGCTCTGAGGGATGCTGGGGTGAGGCCTTGGATACACTGTTTGACATTAGGATTGGTTAGTTGCGAGCCCCGTTTGCCACCCTAGCCATCAGGGGTTTATTTGTTGGTATGAAGTTGTGCAGCGATAAACGTGACCTTCGTGTACAATGTTCATTGTGGGTGCTGTGGGCGACGATGAGTGGTTCACCGGGCGTATCACACTATCGTGCATAGAGGTGCGGCGGCCTCCTATCCTTTCTATAGCACAGTGCAAACGTAAAACCAGACCAAAGATATGAATTGAATCGCATGCATATGTATTGTTGCATTGTTTTGTTTGCTCACTGAGCCATGATGTGTGCTCACTCTTTCGACGTCGAATATTTTTAGTTGATGATGCAGGTATGACTATTGAAGAGTATGTAAATGCTCCAGTGTACGGGAACATGGCGGCGATGGAAGTGGAAGAGGAAGTGGATACACATGACTCCTCTTGCGAATGCAACTCCTGTGTATTCGATTAGATATTTTTCTAGTTTTCATTATTTGGATTTATTAAGGACATGTATTTGATATTTATTTATGTCTCAGTTGATACAGAATAATTTTCTATTATCATATTAATATCATAGTAGATTCTCAGTTCATTTATTATAAGACTTTTGCTATTGTATATTTACTCTGATTATGAATGTCGATGTATGGGGTTTAGATAAAATAGATATAGCCTACTCGAGATCCTAGTTGAACCGTTGGTTTGTTAGCGGTTCATCATACCATTCTGAATAGTACGAAATTGAGGTGTGATAGCCTACGTATCAGAGCATCTCAAGCCTTGTCCGCTGAACTAGCATACATTCATGTCAAATTGTGAACTGAGATAGGATAAAAGTAAAAACAGTAATACTAACACATTATAAGCACAAGTGATGTTTGAGACCAAACTTAAAAGAGAATAATGCATCTATTAAAGGAAGAACAAATTTAAATACAATAAGAGAGAAACAAATATCTATTAATATTTAAAGCAGAGTACAGTCCACAACCCGGACAGTTACTCTATATTACAAAGAAAAAGTAAAGAAATACAATCATGAAGCTGGAGGTGAAGGAGGAGGCGGTGTCTAGCAGTCTCTGTCATAGTCCTCAGCATAGACTCTAGTCAACCAGGCTACCTGAGTCTGGGTCGCCTGAAGACTAGCTGTGAGATCAGCCACCCGCTGATCAGTCCGACGCTGAGTGTCTAGAAGCTCCCCCATCCTCAGATCTGATGCACGCTGAGCCTCTCTGATATCTCGAAACATACTCAGCACATCATCAGAAGGTGGGTGTGAAGGACCAGCTGCATGTGAAGGACCAGCCGCAAAATATGTACTCGCTCCAGCAGCATGTGTAGAAGAAGGAGGTGGTCTGGAATCCACATCCATGTAAAGACGATCATCATCCCCGACAGCACCACCAGGGACCCCAGCTGTAGCTGCTGCTGCCTCAGCGTCAGCCATCTCCATGCAAGTACGAGGGCGCACCATCTCGTTCCTCTCCTCATCACTGACCTGGGCATCCCGCATACCCATCCAACAAATGGCATCCCAATCCAGAGGAGCAGAGAAGGATTTATCCAGAATCTTCTCATCCAACAAATCCACACCCAGGAGGGTCAGCAGTTTAGTGATCATACGTCCATAGGGTAGATTACCCCTATGACTAGGCAATGTGGCACTGATCATTGTCTGCATGATGATGTAAGGTAGGCATACAGGCTGCCTAATACAGATGCAGTATAGTAGATACTGGGTCAACTGGGAGATCCTCTCATAGTGTCCACTCTGCGGAATCAGGTTGTGCTGAATGATCTTGTAGTACACCCGTGGATCCGAGCGTAGATAACTCGCTTTCATCTCCCAACGATCAAATCGGATGAGCTGTCTGTCTATCTCAGCCCTCATCTGCAAAGAAAGGAACTGGTGCTCTCTAGGGGCACAGAACACCATAGGGCCATCATAGGAAATGCCCAACAAATCCGCTAGCTGTCGGTAGTCAAAGGAGACCTCAACTCCCTTGACGTAGCTAGTAATCCTATGCTCGTGACCCCTATCCACATCATTGTAATCCCCCACCACCTGGAGGTTACAATAAAACTGGCGCACTAAATCCGGGCAGGTGCAGGCATCATAGGTGATGACAGGAAGCCAACCCATGTCACCAAATGCTCCCTCTACATTGAACAAGGCTAGGCTAGCGAAGTCCACCAGTCGACCACCCTCTACCTTTTTACGGGCAAAGCGGGCATACTGTGTCTCAGCTTCATTGGTACAGAAGCGGAGACGGTCGCGAACACTAGGAACCTTGGTGCGAGCCATGATATCTGTAGACCACAATGAAAAACAGATAATGGATTAGTAAGATAGAAAAATCACAAAAATTTCGACATTATAACGACAAGTGGACCAAAAGCCTCACCTGTCACCCATACATGTGGGCAGGAGGACTTACGTATGTTCAAAACTATCCTACAATACTCATACAGTCGAAAATTTTAACTAACGGAGCCCAATTTGAAGAAATTTCGAGAAATCCAAAAATCTTGACAAATTAGGGCAAAAAGAGAAAATTTTGAGTTTCTCGATAACCAACCGATGAAACTCAAATATTTTTTAGGGTTTTCGTCCATTGACTCACCAACAACAAAAGCCCCCAATAAAAATCAAATTTTTACGATTGGAAAAAGTTTAATTTGAAGAAAACGTATTATGTAATGAAAACCTAAAAAAGAAAACCTAAAAATAGGTAAATTGAGAAGAAATACCTGTAGGCAGGATGTAGGTGTCGAGAAACGTAACCCAAATGGCCAATGTAGTGGAATCGGCACTGTAGCAACCCAGAGGAAAGAAGCCGAGTTGAAACGGAGGGGAAAAAATGAGAAATGAACTCAAATCGGACCTTAAAAGTCTAATTTTTAGTCCGAGCGTAGCAGAATTCGACCCAAAGAGTCGACCCTCATATCGACCCCCATATTAACCCACGGCTTTCGGTGATCTGATAGAAAACCAAGGGTCGAACACAGGGTCGAACATACATCGACCCCTATATCGACCCACTGCTCTCGGTAACCTGACAGGGAACCAGGGGTCGCATCGAGGGTCGCACACCCATCGACCCTCACATCGACCCTCGACTCTTGGGAAAAATCAGAAATTCCCAGGGTCGATCTTAGGGTCGCATATACCATCGACCCTCACTATATAGAAAGGACAGTAATTTACCCAGAATGATCTGAAAAATTTGAAATTTACATTGGTTAGTGTATCTACATGAAGTATAAATGATTTCCTCACGTATCTTATGATTTTCAGGCATCACCACTACCAGTGAAGAACATGGCCGGACGAAGAGTAACCAGGCAAAGTCGTAACACGGTTCCACCACCGCCACCAGTGGAGGAAACCAGTCCAGACAATCTGAATGCTTAGGGTTATCCACAAGTTGCACCACCAGTGAACCAGGGCCCGGCAATTCCTACTAATCTGCCACCCCCACCACTGGAACTGACTACCGTGGTAATAAATCTGGCACAACAACTTCAGCAGATGCAACATGCACAAGCCCATATGCAGGCTATGATGGGAATGATGTTCCAGGCGGCACAAACTACACCACTGCCGGCTGGGCAAGCCAATGCAACACCAGTGGGTAACCACCCAGCACCACAACCACCAGCTGCACAGATTCCAGCCCATCACCCGGAACCAGTGCAAGGGAATTTCCAATATCTACCACCTATGTATGGAGCATATGCTCCGGTGCAGTTAGATCATTCTCGACTTATTGAGAGATTCCTAAAGATGAAACCCAAGGAGTTCAACGGTAAATCGTTCGAACCATTATGGCCAGCACACTGGATCGACGAGATGGAGAGAAATTTTGTGATGATGACCATTACAGAGGAGGAGAAGGTATTATGTGCCACCTTCATGCTAAAAGGTGACGCACATCATTGGTGGAAATCTACAAGGGACTATCTGATAACCAAACACGCCCTATTGACCTGGGCTATATATAAGGAAGCTTTCTTTGAGAAGTATTTTCCCCAAAGCTTCAAGGATTCCATGGAGAAAGAGTTCCTGAGTTTGTATCAGGGACAGATGACAGTGGACGCGTATCAGCAGCGTTATGAAGAGCTATTTTTCTTCGCACCACTGAGCATGCAAGAAGAGGACACCAAAACCCGTAGGTTTTTCACGGGACTCAGAGGAAGCATCAGAGAGCATGTATTGGGCATAGACAAGAGAATTTATAATGAAGCCGTGTAAATTGCTCGAGTTATTGAGTCGAGCCAGAAGGAAAGCTATTTTATGCAAAACAGAGGTGTGAAAAGGCCAGCTGGTAATTCTTACAATGGAGGTAAAAACAAGACATACAAGCCTTTTCGTACTCAGAATTTTACCACTGCACCCAAGACCACTCAAGCAGCTCAGCAGCAACCAAAGCCAAATACTAAAAGTCCAAGATGTTATAACTGCAATCAAGTGGGACATATGATGAGAGAGTGTCCTAAACCCAGGAAGCAACAACATCAAGGACGAGTTTATGCTATTACATTTGAGGAAGCTTCCGCATCACCCGATGTGGTCACAGGTATGACCTAAACCTTTAAGTTGTATTACATTGTGTAAGCATGTAGACTAAGTTTAAACAAATCACAGGTATCGTACCTATAAATGGCATACCCGCCAGAGTACTCTTTGACTCAGGAGCTACTCATTCCTATATATTTGTGTCATTTGGAAAGAAACTGAAATTACCCATCAGAACATTAGACTACAAATTACTTGTACGGTCACCAATGGGATTAGAAGTGGAGTTAAAAAAATGTTATGGGCCATGTCTAGTTCTCATTGACAAGGAAACCTTAGATGCAACCTTGATCCAACTTGGGATGGCAGACTTTGATGTCATCTTGGGAATGGACTGGTTAGCTCGGCTTTCTGCGAACCTATTATGCGCTGAAAAGAAGCTAACATTTAAAGACAAAGAAGGAGCAGTATTCAGTTTTGCGGGAACCAAACTTCCCCGTAAACGCAAGCTCATACTCTCAGCAATAAAGGCTAAGAAGTGCTTTGAGAAGGGGGCAGTCAGGTATCTAGTATCAGTGGTCGACCTAACCAAGGAAGCACCACAAATGGAAGATATTGATGTCGTGCGGGACTATCCCGACGTATTTTCGAAGGAACTACCAGGATTACCACCCGATAGAGCCACAAAGTTTGTGATAGACCTTATACCTGGAGCCACACCAGTATCGAAAGTACCTTATAGAATGGCTCCTACTGAACTGAAGGAATTGAAAGTGCAACTACAGGAACTTCTGGACAAGGGTTATATTCGACCCAGTATATCACTATGGGGAGCACCAGTATTGTTCGTAAAGAAGAAGGACGATAGCGTTCGATTATGTATCGACTATTGGGAGTTGAACAAGATGACAATCAAGAATTGATATCCACTACCTAGGATCGATGACTTGTTCGATCAGTTGCAAGGGGCAAAAGTATTTTCTAAGATCGATCTTCGGTCAGGCTACCATCAGTTGAAGATTAAAGAGGGTCATATTCCTAAGACATATTTTAGGACCAGATATGGACATTATGAATTCTTAGTCATGTCTTTTGGATTATCAAATGCACCAGCAACTTTCATGGAACTTACGAGCCGGGTTTTCCCCGATATGTTGGACACGTCGGTTATTGTATTTATTGATGATATATTGGTATATTCCAAGGACAAAGAAACCCATATTAAGAACCTAAACGCCGCCCTACAGCGTTTATGGAAAGAGAAGCTATATGCCAAATTTACAATGGGTGAGTTTTGGCTAAGTGAAGTCGCCTTCCTAGGCCATGTAGTATCCGCTGAAGGAATCAAAGTGGATCCCAGCAAGATCGAGGCTATTGTAAAGTGGAAGCACCAAAGAGCGTTGCAGAAATTAGATGTTTTCTGGGTCTCGCTGGTTATTATTGGAGATTTGTGGAAGACTATTCCTGGATTTCCGTACCTCTCACCAGTCTAACTAAGAAAGGTGAAAAGTTTGTATGGACGGATAAATGTGAGAAGAGCTTCCAAACTTTGAAGACCAGATTGATATCCGCTCCAATTATGACTATTCCTATTCCAGGACAGCCATTTGTCTTGTATACAGATAAGTCGGGATTGGGATTAGGTTGTGTGCTTATGCAAGGAGAACAAGTAATTGCTTATGCCTCAAGACAGTGGAAGACACATGAGAAAAACTATCCCACTCATGACTTGGAGTTAGCAGCAGTCGTACATGCTGTCAAGATATGGAGACATTACCTATACGGAGAGAAGTTTCAGATTAAGTCAGATCATAAAAGTCTTACTTATTTATTTAATCAAAAGGAGTTGAATATGAGACAAAGAAGATGGCTGGAACTATTGAAAGACTATGATTGTGATATCCAGTATCATCCGAGGAAAGCTAATGTAGTAGCGGATGCGTTGAGCAGAAAGGCAATGATAAAATCTCAAGGAGATGTTAGCACAACTATAGCAATGTGTACTACCGGAATGGTATTCAATCACGGCAACGAGCAGTATGTGATAGATACAGCGGATGGATCAGCCAACCAAGGGTTTATTCATCGGTTTTCAAATTTGTTCGCTGCATTGATGATTATACCGGATATAATTGATGAAGTGAAGACAGCTATCAAATTAGACCCTCACATGAGAACGGTGCAAGAAGACATCGAAAAAGGTAGAACTAACCCTGAGTTCACCTTGGACGAAGAGAAGGTACTGAAGTACAAAGGAAGGATATGTGTACCCGAAACAGAAAGTGTGGACATTAGACATCGACTGATGAAAGAAGCCCATACCACCATCTATTCGATACATCCTGAAAGTAAAAAAATGTATCATGATCTAAAGAAACTATATTGGTGGAGAGGGATGAAAGAAGACGTAGCTAAGTTCGTGTCTAAATGCTTAAATTGTCAGAAAGTAAAGGCTGAACGACAAAGACCTGCAGGACTGTTACAGCCATTACCGAAACCCGCATGGAAATGGAACTGCATCACTATGGACTTCGTCACGGGACTACCATTGACACCTCGAGTAGTTGACGCAGTTTGGGTGATTGTAGATCGCTTGACCAAAACAGCTCGGTTTATACCGATACGACCTCAGTATACACTGGAAAGGTTAGCAAAGTTGTATGTGGATAATATTATTCGATTACACGGTGTACCAGAGAGCATTGTGTTCGATAGAGATCCACGATTTACTTCTAAGTTTTGGGAAGGATTGCAAAAGGCTATGGGTACAATCTTGAAGTTTAGTACTGCATTCCATCCACAGACAGATGGACAGTCAGAGCGTACAATCCAGATTCTAGAAGATATGCTACGAGCATGTGTAATTGATTTCAATGGATCGTGGGATGAAAAGCTACCACTGATCGAGTTCTCTTATAACAATAGCTATCAGGCTACTATACAGATGTCACCCTATGAAGCATTGTATGGCAGAAAGTGTCGAACTCCTTTATTTTGAAACGAAGTTGGAGAACGTAGTATTGTTGGGCCAGAATTTGTTGAAGAGGCTTGTCACGTGGTCGACATTATCAAGGAAAGAGTGAGAACAGCCCAGAATCGTCAGAAGCAATATGCAAATACTCGACGCAGAGATCTTGAGTTCGTTGTGGGTGAAAAAGTATTCTTGAAGGTATCACCTATGCGTGGTCTGAAACAGTTCGGGCAGAAAGGGAAACAAAGTCCAAGATATGTCGGGTCATATGAGATTCTAGCTAAGCGTGGAAAAGTGGCTTACCAGTTAGCATTACCACCATCTATGTCAAGTGTGCATGATGTATTTCATATTTCCCTATTGAAGAAGTATGTCAAGGATCCAACGCACGTCCTGACAGTAGATTTAACAGAATTGGCTGATGATTTGACATTTGAAGTAACATCAACTGAAATCACCAGCCGAAAGGTTCAACGACTACGCAACCAAGATATCTATTATGTTAAGGTCACTTGGAGAAGTAGAGACATGGAAGAAATTACATGGGAAGAAGAGAATGCTATGCGAAAGCAATACCCTCACTTATTTGATTCAAAAGGTACGTACAATTTTGAGGACAAAATTTTTATAAGTAGGGGGGAGTTGTAAGACCCGAATCAAACTAACCCGGTCTTACCACCTTGAATCAGGTTTACCCATCATGGTCGAGGCAAATGGACCAAGGGCGTGAAGGAGATAATGATCCCAAGTATCAAATCGACCCAAAAACACTTAAATTAAGGGGAGGGTCGCATACCGAGCAAGGGAGGGTCGGACCCCCAAAGACAGAAAGTCAGACCCCCTGTTTTATAGAGGGGGTCTGACACTTTAGGATTTAGGGGTCGATGGGATCATCGACCCCCTCATCGACCCTCAGTTGCCGCCGAAAATAGAATTATGAAATTTCCATGATTTCGGTTGGGGCTCTTTCCTAATCTCAAAGGGACTTATTTTAGGATGTTTCTACTCTATTTAAAGGACGTCCCTAGGCTTCTTTCACTCCTTTTAGAACCCTAATTGAATTGAGAGAAAGAGAAGAGAAGGAAGAGAGGAAAAGGAGAAGGAACGAAGAGAAGAAGAAAAAGGAGAAGTGTTGCAGAGAAGGAGTGTTCTTCTCAGGTAACAATACTAATCCTATGAATTTTGTGAGACTTAGAATACTTGAAGGAAGATGTAGGAGAAACCCAATCCATCCATCCATTGTTAGGTTTCAATGGAAACCATGGAGGATATGAATTAGACTATATATTGGGTGAAGAGAAGTTCTAATCCGTAGAAAGTTTGTGGAATGGATTATGAAAGAAGCCAAAGGAGTTAACCAAGGAATAATGGATCAAAACATGAGAATATCGACCAAAACCAGAGGTGGTCGCACATAGGGTCGATAGACACATCGACCCTGATATCGACCCTGTTATAGGGGGTCGCAGTATACTGCTACCCTACTTGCGACCCATCCTGCAACCCTATAGATAACAGCAAGTTAGAAAATTGGAATTAAATCTAATTAAATTCTATCGACTTTGTTAGGTCTTCTAGTAATATAATATCAATATAAAGGTGATTCTTAAAGCTTGAAAGAGGATTTACTAGCAAGCTAAGGTGAGGAAACAAGACCTACATTAACTGGTTAATAATAAATTATTTTTATTTTTTTGAGTCCGGTGACATACTTGATTCTATGCGAATATGATTGTAATGTACATATAACATGTAATCCAATATTTCTATTATTGTTTCATGCATATTTACTTTATTGTTGATAACATGATGATGATGATAATGATAGGAATAGGCATGTGAATGTTTATGTGCGGTTAGTGTGCTTGATGCGAGTAGGACATCCGAGGAAGTGTTAGGCAGTGTTTGATCCGGGCACTTTAGCTCTATCTCTAACTCAAGTCTTGTGCATTAGCATCGTCGTATCGCCATTACCTTAGCAGAACTATTGCAACGTAGGGCATCAAGGAGGCTCTCGGTCTTTGAGTCCTATCCTCTACCGGGAGGCCTTAGCTCTATCTCTACGGGTGCTCTGAGGGATGCTGGGGTGAGGCCTTGGATACACTGTATGACATTAGGATTGGTTAGTTGCGAGCCCCGTTTGCCACCCTAGCCATCAAGGGTTTATTTGTTGGTATGAAGTTGTACAGCGATAAACGTGACCTTTGTGTACAATGTTCATTATGGTTGTTGTTGGCGACGGTGAGAGGTTCACTAGGCGTATCCACACTCTCATTCATAGTGGTGTGGCGGCCTCCTATCCTTTCTATAGAACAGTGCAAACGTAAAACCAAACCAATGATATGAATTGAATCGCATGCATATCTATTGTTGCATTATTTTGTTTACTCATTGAGCCATGATGTGTGATTACTCTTTCGACGTTGAATATTTTTAGTTGATGATGCAGATATGACTGTTGAAGATTATGTAAATGCTCCAGTGTACAGGAACGTGGCGGCGATGGAAGTGGATACACAAGACTCCTCTTGCGAGTGCAACTCCTGTGTATTCGATTAGATATTTTTCTAGTTTTCTTTATTTGGATTTATTAAGGACATGTATTTTATATTAATTTATGTCTCAGTTGATACAAAATAATTTGCTATTTACATATTAATATCACAGTAGATTCTCAGTTCATTTTATAAGACTTTTGCTATTGTATATTTACTCTGATTATGAATGTGGATGTATGGGGTTTAGATAAAACGGATATAGCCTACTCGAGATCCTGGTTGAACCGTTGGTTTGTTAGCGGTTCATCACACCATTCTGAATAGTGCATAATTGGGGTGTGACAACCTATGTATCCTAGGGTTTGCCATAGGAATCAGAATCCACGTAGTTCGGGCTGGATAACCCTATTTGGGTCAAAATGTGGGTAAGTATTCTAGTGGATCTATGGATAGTCCAAGTGGACTGAGGTTTGGATAACCCTTTTTGGGTTGGAATATGGATAGATATCCTAGTGGATCTATGGATAGTCCGAGTGGACTAAGGTGTGGGTAAATATCCTAGTGGATCTATGGATAGTCCGAGTGGACTAACGTGTGGATCTGAATTTGGGATTCTCCCAAATGTCCTACGTATCCAAGGGTTTGCCTTAGGAATCAGAATCCGCGTAGTTTGAAAAATAACCTGTTCTAGGTTAGAAAGTGAGAACCTATTCTAGGTTTGGGATTGAGAACCTATTCTAGGTTTAGGGTTTAGAACTATTCTAGGTTTAGGGTTTAGAACCTATTCTAGGTTTAGGGTTTACCGAGGGGCAAAATGGTCCTAAATTATCCTTTTCATCCTAGATTCTAATTTTGGAAGGTTTGGCAAAGCATTTTTCTTTCTTTGTTATGGTTTTTATTATTCCCATTATGTCCTTCCCTAGAATGTGGGTGCCTAAATACACGTCCCCACACCAAATATGTTTGCTAGGTGTACAAATATGGCAGTTCAACTAGGGTGTTACATAAATTAAATTATTGCCCAAAATAGAATATTCTATCTAAATATGGCATATAAAACATTTAAAGCAAAAAAATTCACATGTAGTAAGATTGTTTAAAATCTCTCCAGTATGGCATGTATTGCAAATAAGGCAAGGGCCTATATGGCATGATCTACTATGCTATCTAAGCATGACAATTCCTAAAATGGCAATGGCAATAAGCATCCAAACATGACAATGAATGTCTAAATATGGCAATGAGCATCTAATATGGTAACGAGCATTTAAATATGGCAATGAGCATCCAAATATGGCAATGAGCATCTAAATATGGCAATGAACATCTAAATATGGAAATGAGCATCCAAATATGGCAATGAGCATCTAAATCCAATATGGCAAAGAGTATCTAATATGGCAATGACCATCCAAATATGGCAATGAGCATCTAATATGGCAATGAGCATCCAAATATGGCAATGAACATCCAATATGGCAAAGAGTATCTAATATGGCAATGACCATCCAAATATGGCAATGAGCATCTAAACATGTCAGTGTTTCTAAAAATACGGATGATGAAAAATTCAATGATATACTATTGATGGTAATCTGACCGTTCAGATTCATTTAAAACAATCCCAATCCTAATCCAATGGTTCATATCCATCTAAACAAACCATAAAGATAATCCAACGGTTTTGATAACTCAGAATGATAATCCAACCGTTTAGATTCATTTAAATCACTCCTGATGACAATCCAATGGTTCAGATCACTCAAAATGATAATCCAACCATTCATATTCATTTTGATCACATATCATGACAATCCAATAGTTTAGATCACTCATGATGGTAATCCAACCATTTAGATTCATTTAAATCACCCATAACGCATTATATCATGAGATTTTAGATTTTAATGATTCAGATCTAACTAAATCTCATCAATCATGCATCATATCATCATATCTAGAAAATCAATGGCTCAAATCATAATTTGATCAAATTGAGTGTTTCAGATCATGGGTTGATCCGATCGGGAGATCAAGGGATCAAATTAAATCAATAATCAAAATTAAATCAATAACACATATGATAGGATCAATGATCAAAATCACATTAGTACAATCGAATCAACTTGCTCATAAAAATAATCTCCATGATTTAGATTAATAAGGAGAGAGGGGGATTGATCATGGTGGTCAAGGGTTTCAGATCATGTTTGGATGGTTTGAAGGGCTTGCATACGGGTATCACAGGTGGTGCAGATGGGAGTTATCATGTTCGGTGGGTGCTATGGCAGCATGGGATGAAGGGTGTAGATGGATGCTTCCATCTTTAAGGACAGGTATGGCTAGGTTCGGTTGAAGAGACATAAGGTGGTTGATAATGGGCTAATAAGTCGGTGATCACAAAATAAACAAAGAAAAGAAGCAGCACTTACCAATGTTACTGCTGCGGCCTCTTCTTCCTCATCTTTTCCTCTCGGTTCTTCTCTCTCTCCTCTAGCTCCTCCTTCTTCTCAATCTCCACCGCTCTCTCTCTCCTCTTTCCCGATTCTCCCCTCTTCTTCCCTTTTTTTTTTCTTTTGTTTATTTTTCCTCTCCCTCTCTCTCTCTTTCTCGATTCTCCCCGCTTCTTCTCGGTCCTCTCTTCCTCTTTTATTTTATGAATTTGTTTTTTTCTTTTCTCCTCTCCCCTCTTTTTCGATTCTCCCCTCTTCTTCCTTTTTGTTTTCTTTTGTTTATTATTTTCTCCTCTCCCCTTTTTCTCGATTCTCCCCTCCTTCTTCTCTTTTTTTTTTCTTTTCTTTATTCTTTTCTCCTCTCCCCTCTTTCTCGATTCTCCCCTCCTTCTACTCGGTCCTCTCCCCCTCTCTTTCTCTCTTTTTTATTTATTTTACTTTTCTCCCCCTCTCTATCTCTCCTCCTTCTTCTTGGTCCTCCCCTTTTCTTTTTTTTTTTTCCTTTTTTATTCTTTTTTCCAATCGCCCTCTCTCTCTCCCCGATCTTCTCTTTTCGATCCTCTCATTTTTTTTCCTATTTTTGATTTTTTTTTCTCCAACCGTCCTCTCTTTCTCCCCGATCTTCTCTTTTCGATCCTCTCACTTTTCTTTTTTTTTCCTTTTTTGATTATTTTTCTTCTCGATCTTTTTGATTTTTTACCTTTTTTATTTATTTTTTTTTCGACATTCTCTCTTTCTCTTCCTCTTCTCTCTCTTGGTCTCCATCTTCTCGGGATCTCTCTACTTTGTTTTCTATATATAAAAGATATATATAATTATATAATATATTAATATATTAATATATATAATATAATATACATATAATACATATGTATATATTATATGATATATTATAATATATTATACATTATATAATAATATATAAAAGAAAAATACATGCATATGTGCCACCATAAATTGGTCCAGATTGACTGGGTTAGGCCAAGACTGACTTGGGTTTAGCTGAGTTGACTGGATTGACTGGAATTAACTGGATTGGGCCAAGACTAGCTTGGGTTGAGCTGAGTTGAATGGATTGACTGAAATTAACTGGGTATTCTCTTTCTATCATTTCATGGGCCATTTCCGCTGTCATTCCGCACGGAATTTTCAGATAGCCTTTATTCTATATTTTCTGCGTTCACTTTGTAGTACATTAAAAATGAGGAATAATGGAGCTTGAATCAACTCATTTGGAAATAAAATGGCTAACCTATGAATTTTTGAGGTTTAAGCAGACCAATTATCGATAATTTGGTTGACCATTATGCATTGGATCCTTCGGAGATTTTTACCAAAAATTCTTTACGTCCGCTTTGTAGAGTACTAAAAATGGAACATAATGAAATTGAAATCACTTGATTTGGATATGGGATGACAAAAATATGAATTTTCAAAGGTTAAATGACCATTTCCATGTGTAATTTTGCATGGGACCCTTCGAAGACTTTTACCTGGGATTTTTTACATCCACTTTGTAGAACAACATAAATGAAGAATAATGACATTGGAATCATCTGAATCCGACGTAGAACGAAAAAGATATGAAGCTTTGAAGTTCTAACGATAATTTACATGAAAGTTTACATGGGGCCCACTGGTGACTTCTACCTGGGATTTTTCACGTCCCCTTTGTAGAACATCATGAATGAAGAATAATGGCCTTGGAATCATCTGAATCCGACGTAAAACGGAAAAGATATGAAGCTTTGAAGTTCTAATGATAATTTTGCATGAAAGCTTGCATGGGACCTACTGGTGACTTCTACCTGGGATTTTTCACGTCCACATTGAAGAGGACTGAAAATAAGGAATATTGGCCTTTTGAATGATCTGATTCCGATATCAGATAACCCAGATATGATGTCTCGAAGTTTGAATGATAATGCATGCATGATACGATAATTACGTAAATGCCCCTGCACTTTCAAACTGCGATATCTTCCTTGTTTGAAGTCAGAATTTGATGATTCCGGTCTCATTTCAAAGATAATTTCAAAACCTATTCATCCAAGTAGATAATAGCCCATGACCCTACTGTGGGGTTCAGTGGAGAATCACAAATCTTTGGGTAAAAGTCTATAAACCTGCCATATTGGTTCAGTTATGCAGAGGGTGGCAAAAATAGGGTGCTTACACCATATCAGCAAAGGCTCTCTCCACATTGAACAAGGCTAAGCTAGCCAAGTCCACTTTGCGGCCTCACTCTACCTTCTTGCGAGTGTAGTGGGCATAATGTGTCTCGGCTTCGTTGGAACGAAAGCAAAGACGGTCGCGAACTCTGGGTACCTTGGTACGAGCCATAATATCTGCAAATAGAAAGAAAAACAAATAATGGGTTAGTAGAGAGGGAAAACCCGAGATTTTGACATAATGACGATGTAAATTAGTCGAAAGCCTCACTTTTCACCCATATGCGTGGGCAGGAGGACTTACATAGATCCTAAATTATCTTGTGAGACTCAAACAGTCGAAAATTTCAACTAATTGGATTGAATTGTTAGAAATTTCAAGAAATTCAAAATTTCGACAAAATTAGGACAAAAAGTGGAAATTTGGAGTTCTCGATAACCAACCGATGAAACTCAAATATTTTTGAGGGCTTTCATTCCTCGAGTAACCAACAATAAAAGCCCCCAATAAAAATCGAATTTTTATGGTTGGAAAAAATTTAATTTGAAAAATACGAGATAAACGAGCAAAAACCTAGGTAAAGAAACCTAAAAATATTAAAAGGTAGAAGAAATACCTATAGCAGAGGTGTAGAAGACGAAACAAGGAGTGCAAACCACCAATGGATCGGGGTTGTCACTGTAGCAACTCAGAGGGACGAGCTGAGTCTTAGCGGAGAAGAAAGAATGAGAAATGAACTTTGAATCAGATTTAAAAATCAGATTTTTAGTCCGGGGGTCGGAAAATTCGATTAAAACAATCGACCCCCGCATCAACCCCCGCATCGACCCTCGGCTCTCGGGAACCTGACAGAGAACCAGGGGTCACACCCTGGGTCGGACATCCTCGGACCCCCCATCGACCCCCGACTCTCGGGAAGAATGGGTGATTTCCCAAGGTCGCAGACTGAGGGTCGGACACCCATCGAACCCCACCATCGACCCTGCAGTCAAAACACAACATTTTCGACAGAATGATCTGAAAAATTTGAAATTTGCAATTGTTAGTGACTTTAATATATGAGAATGAAGTATTTAATGATTGTCTCTCGTGTTCAATGATTTCAGGCAATCCAACTATCAAATTAATTAATGGCGGGACACAGAGCAACCAGACAGAGCCGTAACTCTATCCCACCACCACCACCTGTGGGGGAAGATAACCAGACACACCTGGAAATACAATGGAACATGAACACGGCACCGTCCATCATAAATGGGCAGGAAAATCCTACCAATCTGTCAGCTCCACCTACAGACTTGGCCACAGTTGTAATGAACTTGGCCCAACAGCTGCAATAGATGCAACAGACACAAGCTACTGCAAGCTGCCATAGGCATAACTCTTCCAGCTGCACAAACACCTCCAATGCTAGCTGGATAGGCAAGCATAGCACCGGGGGGAAGTAACACAGTACCCCACGCACCTCAGACTCCTATCATGCAGGCTCAAGTACCAAATACTGAAATAGCTCAAGGTGGATATCACTACCAACCACGTATGTATGGAGCGTATGTCCCGCATCCACTAGATCACTCTAGACTGGTGGAGCGTTTTCTAAAACTAAAACCTAGAGAGTTTAATGGCAAGCCCGTAGACCCTTTATGGCCGGCACACTAGGTTGATGAAATGGAAAGAAACTTTATGATGATGACATTAAATGAAGAAGAAAAACTGTTGTGTGCCACCTTTATGCTGAAAGGAGATGCACACCATTGGTGGAGGTCTACCAGGACATATTTACTCACAAAGCACGCCCAACTGACTTGGGATATTTATAAAGAGGCGTTCTTTGAGAAGTACTTTCCAAGAAGTTTCAGAGATTCTATGGAAAGAGAGTTCCTAAGTTTATATCAGGGACAGATGACCGTGGATGCGTATCAACAGCGTTATGAAGAGTTGTTCTTCTTTGCACCTACTAGTATGCAAGAGGAAAACACAAAGACCCGAAGGTTCGTCATGGGACTTAGGGGAAGCATCCGCGAGCACATTCTGGGACATGAAAAGAAAATTTATAATGAAGCGGCACAAATTGCTCGAGTTATAGAATCGAGCCAGAAGGAGTGTTATTTCATGAAAAACAGAGGTATCAAAAGGCCAGCTGTAAATTTTTATAATGGAGGGAATAACAAGATATTCAAACCCTTCCATGCTCAAGTCTTTACCGCTGCAACCAAGACTATCCCCGTAGTTCAACAGCAACAGAAGCCAATTACTGAAGGGATAAAATGTTTTAACTGCAACCAACTGGGACATATAGCAAGGGAATGTCCTAAGCCCAAGAAGCAGCTACATCAAGGACGAGTTTACGCGGTTGCATCCGAGGATGCTGCCGCATCGCCTGATGTGGTTACAGGTATGACTTACATTTTTTTTGTTAGTTGTATAACATTGTATGAGCATGTAGACTAAACCAAAACAAATCACAGGTATCGTACCTATTAATGGCATTCCCGCCAGAGTACTCTTTGATTCAGGAGCTACTCATTCCTTTATATCTGTGATGTTTGGAAAGAAGTTAAATCTACCCCTTAAATCCTTAGACTACAAACTACTTGTACGATCACCTATGGGATTAGAAGTGGAGTTAGAAAAAGGTTATGGACCATGTCCAGTACTTATTGATGAAAAGACCTTGGATGCAACCTTGATCCAACTTGAGATGGCAGACTTTGATGTCATCTTGGGAATGGACTGGTTAGTTCGGCATTCTGCAAACCTATTGTGTGCCGAAAAGAAGCTGACATTTAAAGACAAAAAAGGAGCAGAGTTTAGTTTTTTGGGAACCAAACTTCCCCGTAAACGAAAGTTCATACTCTCGGCACTAAAGGCTAAGAAGTGCCTTGAGAAAGGAGCAGACGGGTATTTAGTAACTGTGGTCGACCTTACCAAGGAAGCACCACGAATGGGAGATATTGATGTCATGCGGGACTATCCAGACATATTTCCTAAAGAATTACCAGGGTTACCAGCCGTCCGAGCCATAGAGTTCGTTATAGATCTTATACCTGGAGCCGCACCAGTATCGAAAGCACCTTATCCAATGGCTCCTACTGAACTGAAGGAATTGAAAGTACAACTACAAGAACTGCTGGACAAGGGTTACATTCGCCGTAGCATATCACCATGGGGAGCGCCAGTATTATTCGTGAAGAAAAAGGACGATAGCGTTCGCTTGTGTATAGACTACCGAGAACTGAATAAACTGACAATCAAGAATTGGTATCCATTGCCTCGGATCGATGACCTGTTCGTTCAGTTGCAAGGTGCCAAAGTGTTCTCAAAGATTTATCTTCGGTCAGGCTACCATCAGCTGAAGATTAAGGATGGTGATATTCCCAATACAGCATTCAGGACCAGATATAGACATTATGAATTTTTGGTCATGTCTTTTGGATTGACAAACGTACCAGCAACCTTTATGGAACTTATGAACCGGGTTTTCCATGACATGTTGGATACGTCGGTTATAGTATTCATTGATGATACACTAGTCTATTCCAAAGACGAGGAAACTCATGTTAAGAATCTAAACGCCGCTCTGCAGCGACTACGGAAGGAAAAGCTCTATGCCAAATTTAAAAAGTGTGAGTTTTGGCTAAAGGAAGTCACATTTCTAGGCCATGTAGTATCCACTGAAGGAATTAAAGTGGATACCAGCAAGATTGAGGCCATTGTAAAGTGGGAAGCACCGAAGAGCGGTGCAGAAATTAGAAGTTTCTTGGGTCTAGCTGGGTATTATCAACGATTTATGGAAAACTATTCCCGAATTGCCGTACCTCTTACCAGTTTAACTAAGAAGGGCGAGAAGTATGTTTGGACGGATAAATGCGAGAAGAGTTTCCAAACCTTGAAGGCTAGATTGATATCAGCTCCAATCTTGACCATCCCAATTCCAGGACAACCATTTATCTTGTATACCGATGCGTCAGGACTAGGATTAGGATGTATACTTATGCAAGGAGAACAAGTAATTGCTTATGCCTCAAGACAACTGAAGACACATGAGAAGAACTATCCTACACATGATTTGGAACTAGCGGTAGTAGTACATGCTGTCAAAATATGGAGACATTATCTGTACAGGGAGAAGTTTCAGATTAAATCAGACCATAAAACTCTTACTTATTTATTTAATCAGAAGGGGCTGAATATGGGACAAAGAAGATGGCTAGAACTATTGAAAGACTATGATTGTGATATCCAGTATCATCCGGGAAAAGCTAATGTAGTAACCGACGCGTTGAGTTGAACAACAATGATAAAATATCAAGGAGAGGTTAGCACAAATGCTGCAATGTGTACTACCAGAAAGGTATTCAAGCAAGGTAATGAGTAGTTTATGATAGATGCACCAGATGGATCAGCCAACCAAGGGTTTATTCATCGGTTTTCAAATATGTTCGCCGCATTGAAAATTATACCGGATATAGTTAATGAAGTGAAGACAGCTATCAAATCAGACCCTTACCTAAGAATGGTACAAGAAGACATCGAAAAAGGTAGAACTAATCCTTAGTTCACCTTGGATGAAGAAAAGGTACTGAAGTACAAAGGAAGAATATGTGTACCCGAAACAGAAAGCTTGGACATTAGACACCGATTGATGAAAGAAGCCCATACCACCATCTAGTCGATACATCCTAGAAGTACGAAGATGTATCATGATCTAAAGAAATTATATTGGTGGAGAGGAATGAAAGCAGATGTAGCTAAGTTCGTGTCTCAATGCCTAAATTGTTAGAAGGTAAAGGCTTAATGACAAAAACCGATAGGACTGTTACAGCCATTACCGAAACCAGCATGGAAATGGGACTGCATCACTACGGACTTCGTCACAGGATTTCCATTGACTCCTCGAGTAGTTGATGCAGTTTGGGTGATTGTAGACCGCCTGACTAAAACAGCTCGCTTTATACCTATACGAGCTCAGTATACACTGGAGAGGTTAGCTAAGCTGTATGTGGATAACATTGTGCAATTACACGGTGTACCTGAAAGCATTGTGTCAGATAGAGATCCACGATTTACTTCAAAGTTTTGGGAAGGATTGCAAAAGGCTATAGGTACAACATTGAAGTTTAGTACTACATTTCATCCACAGACAGATGGACAGTCAGAGCGTACAATTCAGATTCTAGAAGATATGCTTCGAGCATGTGTAATTGATTTTAAAGGATCATGGGAAGAAAAGTTACCACTGATTGAGTTCGCTTATAACAATAGCTATCAGGCTACTATACAGATGTCACCCTATGGAGCACTGTATGGCAGAAAGTGTCGAACTCCTTTGTTTTGGAATAAAGTTGGGGAACGTAGAATTGTTGGATCAAAATTTGTTGAAGAGACTTGTCGAGTGGTCGACATTATCAAAGAAAGAGTGAGAACAGCTTAGAATCGTCAGAAGCAATATGCAGATACCCGACGCCGAGACCTTTAATTCGTCGTGGGTGATAAAGTATTCTTAAAAGTCTCGCCTATGCGAGGATTGAAATGGTTCAGACAGAAAGGGAAACTAAGTCCAAGATATGTCGGGCCATATGAGATTCTTGCTAAGCATGGGAAAGTGGCTTACCAGTTAGCACTACCACCATCTATGTCAAGTGTGCATGACGTATTTCATATTTCCTTATTGAAGAAGTATGTCAAAGACCCCACGCACGTTCTGACAGTAGATCTATCTGATTTGACTGATGATTTGACATTTGAAGTAACACCAACTGAAATCACCAGCCGAAAGGTTCAACGACTACGCAACCAAGATATCTATTATGTTAAGGTCACCTGGAGAAGTAGAGACATGGAAGAAATCACTTGGGAAGAAGAAAATGCTATGCAAAAGCAATATCCTCATTTATTCGACTCCGAAGGTATGTACAATTTCGAGGACGAAATTTTTATAAGTAGGGGGGAGTTGTAAGACCCGTATCGAACTAACCCGGTCTTACCACCTTGAACCAGGTCTACCCATCATGGTCGAGCCAAATGGATCAAGTGCGTGAGGGAGATTGCGATCCCAGGTATTAAACTGACCCAAAAACACTAAAAATAGGGGGAGGGTCGCATACCCAGCAAGGAATGGTCGGACCCCCCAGTATAAAAGTCAGACCCTGAGTATTATACCAGGGGTCGGACATTTTAAGAACCAGGGGTCGACGGGATCTCCAACCCCCACATCGACCCCCAGTCTGCCGATAGAAATCGTGATTTGGAAACTTTCCAAATTTCAATGGAATTATTTCTTAATCTCAATGGGGCATAATTTTGGAGTTTCTACTCTATAAATAGGACGTCCCTAAGCCTCTTTCACTCCTTTTAGAACCCTAATTGGATTGAGAGAAAGAAAAGGGAAGGAGAAAAGAAAGAGAAGAGAAGGAAAGTGGAGAAGAAGATCAAAGAGAAGGCTTCAGAGAAACAAGCCTAATTCTCAGGTATGGATACTATCTCCATGTAATTATACAGACCTTAGAATAGATAGAGAAGAGAGAATGATCTAGGAGAAACCCAAATCATCCACCCATGGTTAGGTTTTCATGGAAAACCATGGGGGAAATCATGAAAGCCATATAGGTGAGTGAACTACGGTTCTAGGCCATAGAACATGTGTGGAATGGATTATAGAAGCAAGCCATAGGACCCAAAACACGAAGAATGGACTGTAGGATGAAAAATTGACTAAACCCACAGGGGGTCACACGGGGGGTCGATGGCCAATCGACCCTACCAGACCATAACAATCTACCCCCAGTGTTCGAGAAGTCTAGACTGTGGGTGGTCGCACCCAGGGTCGATGGAACCTCCGACCCTAGCATCGACCCCCAGTTAACAACATGCTTTTTAAAGTCCAAATTAATTCTAATTAAATTCTATCGACTTGGTTAGGTCTTTTAGTGATATAATATCGATATATAGTTGATTCTTAAAACATGAAAGAGGGCCTAAGATCAAGTAATGGTAAGGGAACAAGACCTAAACTAATTGTTTAATAATAAACTATTTTACTCTTGAGTCCAATGCCGTGATTGATTTTATGCGTGTATGATTGTTATGTGCATTCAACATGTCATCCAATATTTCTATTCTTACTGTTCATGCATATTTAATTGTTGTTTATAACATGATGATGATGATGATGATGATGATAGGAATAGGCATGTGGATGTATGTGTGTGGTTGGTGTGCTTGATGCGAGCGAGTATCAGGGGAGGTGTCATAGGCGGGGCCTCAGCACTCTAGCTCTATCTCTAACTCAAGTCTTGTCTACTGACATCGTCGTATCGCCATTACCTTAGCAGAACTATTACGTCGTCGGGTATGAGGGGAGGTGGTCTCGGACCGTGTAGTCTTTGACTCTGCTGAGGGCCTTAGCCCTATCTCTATGGACGTATTGAGGGATGCTGGGGTGAGGCCTTGGATACACTGATTGGCATTAGGATTGGTTAGTTGCGAGCCCAGTTTGCGAGCCCTCGCCAGCAGGGGCTTACGTGTTGGTATGGGCAACGGGTACAACAATAAACGTGACCTTTGCATGTACATTGTCCATGATTGGGTGGATGTGGGTCGGCAATAAACGTTACCTTTGGGCGGCTTCACACACTCGTGTATAGAGGTGCGGCGTCAAAAAACGTGATCTTTGGCCACCTATCCTTTCTATAGCACATTGCAAACTTATAAACCATACCAAAGATATGAATTGAGTGCATGCATATGTTTGTTGCATTGTTTTGTTTGCTCACTGAGCCATGATGTGTGCTCACCCTCTCGACGTCGAATATTTTTAGTTGATGATGCAGGTACTATAGTTGCAGATTATATGAATGCTCCAGTGTATGCACGTGTTGGTGAAATGGAAGCTGAAGACTTAGAGGATGCGCATGACCCCTCATGCGAGTGCAACTCATGCATATTCTATTAGGATTTTATTTGAATTTTTAAAAGGATGTAATTGATATTTTATTTATTTATGTCTCAGTTGATATAACAATAACTTGATATTTTAATTATGATTATTAAATTTAGAGTTCTTAGTTCATTTACTATAAGACTTCCGCTATTGTGTATTTATTCTGATTATGGTTGTGGATGTGCATGGTTTTATTTTTAATGGATACCGCCTATTAGAGATCTTGGTTGAACCGTTGGTTTATTAGCGATTCATCACACCATTCTAAATGGTGCAGAATTGGGGTGTGACAGTGCTTCTTTGGTAAGATCGACCATAGATACTAAATACCCAACTGCTCCTTTCTCCAGACACTTCCTAGCCTTTATTGCAGAGAGTATGAGCTTTCGTTTACGGGAAAGTTTGGTTCCCTAAAAACTGAACTCTGCTCCTTCTTTGTCTTTAAATGTCAGCTTCTTTTTGGCACACAATAGGTTTGCAGAATGCCGAGCTAACCAGTCCATTCCCAAGATGACGTCAAAGTCTACCATCTCAAGTTAAATCAAGGTTGCATCCAAAGTCTTTTCATCAATAAGAACTGGACATGGTCCATAACCTTTTTCTAACTCCACTTCTAATCCCATAGGTGATCGTACAAGCAGTTTGTAGTCTAAGGATTTAAGGGATAGATTTAGCTTCTTTCCAAATGACGTAGATATAAAAGAATGAGTAGCTCCTGAATCATGAGTACTCTGGTGAGAATGCCATTAATAGGTACGATACCTGTGATTTGTTTTGGTTTAGTCTACATGCTCACATAATGTAACACAAAATGATAAGATTCAGGTCATACCTATTACCACATTAGGCGATGCGGCAGCATCCTCGGATGTAACCATGTAAACTCTGTCTTGTTGTAGTTGCTTCTTGGGCGTAGTACACTCCCTTGCCATATGTCCTACTTGATTGCAGTTAAAACATCTTATTCCTTCAATGACTTACTTTTGTTGTTGTGGAGCTGCGGGGGTAGTCTTGGCTGCAGCATTAAAGCCTTGAGTACAAAAGGGTTTAAATACCTTGGTGTTCCCTCTATTGTAAGAATTTCCATTAGGCCTTTTTATTCCCCTATTTTGAGCAAAGTAGCTCTCTTTCTGGCTCGACTCTATAACTCGAGCAATTTGTGCCGCTTCATTATAGATTTTCTTTTCAAGTCCCAGCACATGCTCACGGATACTTCCCCTAACTCCCATGACGAACCTGGGTCTTGGTGTCTTCTACCTGCATACTGACTGGTGCGAAGAAAAACAGCTCCTCATAACGCTGTTGGTATGCATCGACAGTCATCTGTCCCTGATATAGACTTAGGAACTCCTTCTCCATGGAATCTCTGAAACTCCTAGGAAAGTACTTCTCAAAGAATGCCTCCCTATAAATATCCCAAGTCAATTGGGCGTGTTTTGTTAATAAATATGTGCTGGTAGACCTCCACCAATGGTGTGCATCTCCTTTCTGCATAAAGGTGGCACACAACACTTTTTCTTCTTCATTCACTGTCATCATCATAAAATTTATTTCCATTTTGTCAACCCAGTGTGCCGGCCATAAAGGATCTGCTGGCTTGACATTAAATTCTTTGGGCTTCATTTTCAGGAAACACTCCACCAGTCTGGAGTGGTCTAGTTATTGCGGGACATACGTCCCATACATAGGTGGTTGGTGTTGATATCCACCGTGAGCTACCTCAGGATTCTACACTTGAGCTTGCATGATGGGAGTCTGAGGTGCATGGGGTACTGTGTTACTTCCCCCTGGTACCGTGCTTTCCTGTCCTGCTGGCATTGGTGGTGTCTGTGCAGCTGGAAAAGTCATGCCTATGGCAGCTTGCATAGTAGCTTGTGCCTGTTGCATTTGCTGCAGCTGTTGGGCCAAGTTCATTACGACTGTAGCCAGGTCTGTAGGTGGAGCTGGCAGATTTGTAGGATTTGTCTGCCCATTAATTACGGATGGTGCCGTGTTCGTATTCCCCTGTGTTTTTGGGTGTGTCTGGCTGTCTTCCCCTACAGGTGGTGGTGGTGGGATAGAGTTACAGCTTTGTCTGGTCACTTTGCATCTAGCCATTATCTAATCTGGTAGTGGGAAGGCCTGAAAATCATAGAACACGTGAGGAAATCATTATATACTTCATTCTCATATTTTAATACCACTAACAAATGAAATTTTCAAAATTTTCAGATCATTCTGTCGAAAATACTGTATTTTCACTGCAGGGTCGATGGTGGGGGTCGATGGATGTCCGACCCTCAGTCTGCGACCCTGAGGAATCACTGATTCTTCCCGAGGGCAGGGGGTCGATGAGGGGGTAGGAAGTTGTCTGACCCAGGGTGCAACCCCAGGTTCTCGATCAGATTACCAAGAGCCGAGGGTCGATGAGGGGGTCAGAGGGGGGGTCAGATGTCTTGGTCGAATTCTCCGACTGTCGGACCAAAAAGCAGATTTTTATTTCCGATTTTGAATCCATTTCTCATTCTTCCTCCACCTTTCCGACTCGACTCGTCCCTCTGAGTTGCTACAGTGCCAACTCGGACTCTTTGGTGCTTTTTGCTTCCTATTTCGACGTCCACACCTCGTCTATAGCTATGTTCTCTACATTTTCATGTTTTTATGTTTTCTTAGCTAGGTTTTTGCCCATTTAACTCGTTTTCTTCAAAATAAAATTTTTCCAATCGTAAAAATTTGATTTTTATTGGGGACTTTTGTTGTTGGTGACTCAAGGAACGAAAGCCCTCAAAAATATTTGAGTTTCGTCGGTTGGTTATTGAGAAACTTGAATATTCCCATTTTTGCCCTAATTTGTCGAGATTTTTGAATTTCTTGAAATTTCTTCAAATTCGATCTCTTTAAATGAAATTTCCAACTGTATGAGTCTTGTAGGATTGTTTAAAATCCTTATAAGTCCTCCTGCCCACATGTATGGGTGAAGAGTGAGGCTTTAGACCAATTTATGTCGTTATACTATCGAAATTTTTGGGTTTTTCATCTTTACTAACCCAAAATCTGTTTCTCTTTATTTTTACAGATACTATGGCTTGTACCAAAGTACCTTGGGTTCATGACCCAGTCCGCTTCCGTTCTAATGAGGCGGAGACACAATATGCCCGCTATTCTCGTAAGAAAGTAGAGGGAGGTCCCTGGGTAGACTTGGCTAGCCGGGCATTGTTCGATGTGGAGAGGGCTTTTGGTGACATGGGTTGGCTTCTTGTGATCACCATTGACGCCTGCACTTGGCCGGACTTAGTGAGACAGTTCTACTGTAATCTCCAGGTGTTGGGAGATTACAATGATACAGAGAGGGGCAGAGAGCTTCAGATTACCAGTTACGTCAAGGGGGTTGAGATTTCATTCGATTATCGACAGCTAGCCGACTTGTTGGGCATTTCCTATGATGGCCCCTTGGTGTTTTGCACTCCTGGAGAGCCCCATTTCTTTACATTGGAGATGAAAGCTGAAATTGACTGCCAGATCATCAGAGAGGATCGCTGGGAGATGAAAGCGATCTATCTTCATCCAGAGCCTCGGGTGTACTACAAGATTATCCAGCACAACCTGATACCTCAGAGTGGGCATTACGAGAGGGTCTCCCAGTTGACCCAGTATCTGTTGTACTGTATATGGACTAGGCAGCCCATCTGCCTTCCTTACATCCTCATGTAGACGATGATCAACGCTACGTTGCCCAGTCATACTGGCAACCTGCCACATGGACGCATGATCTCTATGCTACTGACCCGCCTGGGTGTTGACATGGTGGATGAGAGGATTCAGGAGAAATCCTTCTTGTCAACCTTGGATTAGGAGGCCATCTGCAAGATGGGCATGCAGGATGCCTAGGTCAGCGACGAGGAGAGGAACGCTCTGGTGCATCCACGTACTCGAGTGGAGATGGCTGACGCTAAGGCAGCAGTAGCATCCGCTGGAGCAGGGGTTCATGGGGGTGATGACGATCGTCTGTACATGGATGTGGATGCCATACCTCCTCCATCACCTACTCATGCTACAGGCACTGGTCCTTCTTATTTAGCTGGTCCTTCGTATGTGGCTGGTCCTTCGTATGCACCTTCTGATGACATGATGGGGATATTGCATGAGATACGAGAGGCTCAGCGCATGTCTGATTTGAGGATGGGAGAGCTTCTAGAGGCTCAGCGCTTGACCGATCAGCAGGTGGGAGAGCTTAGGGATGCTCAGCGCGTGACCGACCAGCGGGTGGCTGATCTCACAGCTAGTCTCCAGACGACCTAGACTTAGATAGATTGGTTGACTAGAGTCTATGCTGAGGACTATGATAGAGACTGTGAGGCACCGCCTCCCCCATCACCTCCAGCTTCTTGATGTATTTCTTTTTTCTTTCTTTTGCACTTCAGAGTAACTGTTCGGGTTGTGAAATGTACTCTGCTTTAGTTATTTATATATACGTTTGTTCTTCTTTTGGTTGTATATAAATTTATTTCTCATTTAAATAGATGCATTATTCTCTTTCAATTTTATCTCAAACAACACAGATGCTTATGGTGTGTTATTATTACATCTTTTAAATTTTTATCCTATCTCAGTTCACGAACTTTTGTAGAAGTATACTGGTTTCACAGATAGGGCCTGAGAGCTCTGATACCAAGTTGTCACACCCTAATTCTGCACCATTCAGAACGGTGTGATGAACCGTTAATAAACCAACAGTTCAACCAGGATCTCTAATAGGCTATGTCTGCTGTAAATAAAACCATACACATCCACAACCATAATCAGAATAAATACACAATAGCGAAAGTCTTAATGATAAATGAACTAAGGAACCTAAATGTGATAATCAATAATAAAATATCAAGTTATGTTGTATTAACCAAGACATAAGTAAATAAAATATCAAATTACATTTCCTTAATAATTCAAATAAAATCTAATAAAAAATGCATTCGTTACACTCGCATGAAGAGTCATGCGTTTCCACGAAGTCTTTAGCTTCCATTGCAGCGACGTGCCCGTACATAGAAGTATTCATATAGTCTTCAACCGTGGTACGTGTATCATCAACTAAAAATATTTGACGTTGAAAGGGGTGAGCACACATCACGGCTCAGTGAGTAAACAAAACAATGCGACAAAACATATGCATGCAATCAATTCATATATGTGGTCTGGTCTATAAGTTTGCAAGGTGCTATAGAAAGGTTCAGTGGCCGCCTCACCACTATACATGAGTGTGTGAAGCCACCCAATGAAAACGGAACTGTCGTCCCGTATGCACCCACCATGGACAATATACACCCTATGTAAATGGCATGGCTGTACCGGTTCCCCACACCAATACATAAGCCCCTACTGGCAAGGGCTTGCAATCTGGGCTCGCAACTAACCAATCCTATTGTCAAACAGTGTATCCAAGGCCTCACCCCAGCATCCCTCAATACATCCATAGAGATAGAGCTAATGTCACACCATAATTCCGCACCATTCGGAATAGTGTGATGAACCGTCAATAAACCAATGGTTCAACCAGGATCTCAAAATAGGCTATCCCATATATGATAAACCAAAACACATTCCACATTAATCAGAGATAATAAAATAAATAGCGAAAGTCTTACAGATAATGAACTGAGGTCTAATCATGATAAGTAATTAATATTCCATTTATTTCCAAGTAACCAAAACATAATTTAATACATATTACAATATCCAAATACAAAAACTAAACACTAAACGTATCCACCGTTGAAACGCTCGCTTAACGAACCACGTTCGTTCTCCACAGCTTGCTCATTCATAGCCTCCACCCGTTTATATGTTGGCGTGTAGACAAAATCTTTAATCATAGTACCTGCAACATCAGAAACTAAAAAGAATTGCGCGTGCGAGGGTCAGCTCTCCAACTTGAGCTCAGTGAGTAAACAAAACAATGCAACAATACATATGCATGCAGTCAATTCATATCTTTGGTCTGGTTTAAAGTTTGCAATGCGCAATAAAAAGGTTGGGTGGTCAAAGGTTAACGTTTATTGACCCCGCCTCTATACACAGGGTGTGGAAGTCCACTTGAAGGTTAACGTTTATCGTCGTCCCCATCCACCCTAATCATGAACATTATATAACAAAGTTTAACGTTTATTGCTATATAGTGTCATACCAACACGTAAGCCCCTGTTAGCGAGGGCTTGCAAACTGGGCTCGCAACTAACCAATCCTAATGCCAAACAGTGTATCCAAGGCCTTACCCCAGCATCCCTCAGAATGTCCATAGAGATAGAGCTATGGCCCCCCGGTAGAGTCAGAGACTACAAGGACCAAGACCACCTCCCCTGATGCTCTACGACATAATAGTTCTGCTAAAGTAATGGCGATACGACGATGCTAATGTACAAGACTTGAGTTTGAGATAGAGCTAAGATGCTGAGACCCGCCAAAGGTTAACGTTTATTGACGTTCTCATCACACCTCCCGTGATACTAACTCGCATCAAGTACACCAACCACACACATACAATCACATGCCTATTCCTATCATCATCATCATCCTCATGTTATAAACAATAAAGTAAATATGCATGAACAAATAATAGATATATTGGATGACATGTTGTATGCACATTATAAACATATTCACATAGAATCAAACATGGCATTGGACTTATGAAAAGGAAAACAGTTTGTTATTAACCAATTAGTTTAGAGTTTTGTTTCCTCACCTTAGCCTGTTAATAGATCCTCTTCCAAGCTTTAGAATCACCTTTATAATGTTATTATATTGCTAGAAGACCTAACAAAGTCGATAGAATTCAATTAGAATTAATTCTGAATTTAAAAACCATGCTGTTAACTGAGGGTCGGAGGTAGGGTTGGAGTCATGATCGACCCTGGGTGCGACCCTCCCCCTAATCTGAACTTCCCGAACTCTGAGGGTTGATGCTAGGGTCGGATCTGCCATCGACCCTAGGTGCAACCCTCCATGGTTTGAGTCAAAAATATCAGATTTCATTATCTCTTTCATGGTTGGGTCCTATGGCTTACTTCCACAATCCATTCTATACATGTTCTATGGTTTAGAACTATATTTTATTCACCTACATGATTTTAATGATCTGCTCCATGGTTTCCATTGAAACGAAACCATGGATGGATGGTTTGGGTTTCTTCTAAGTCATACCCTCTTCAATAACCATTCTAACGTCTTAAATAAATCATGGGGAATGTGTTCATACCTTAGGTTTGCTGAGATTCAGAGTTCCTCTGAATTTCCTCTTCTTCCTTAGCCTTTTCTTCAAGTTTTCCTTCTCATCTTCTCTTCCTTCTCTTCTCTTTCTCTCAATCCAATTAGGGTTGTAAAAGGAGTGAAAGATCCTCAGGGACGTCCTATTTATAGGGCAAAACCTCCCAAAACAATTCCCATTGAGTTTTGGAAAGGTTCCAATCGAAATTAGGAAGGTTTCCTAATTTTTGGTTCGTGCTATTTTTCTCGAATACCGAGGGTCAATGGGAGGGACGATGGGAGGGTCGGACAACTCATAGACCCTGCGACCCATGATTGAGGGTCGATGGTGAGGGTGGATGGGAGGGTCGGACCTATCTTTTAAGACATGCGACCCTACCCTCATTTTGATTGTTTTTGGGTAAATTTTCATATTGGGTCTTGGGTTTCTTCACACACTTGGTCCACTTGGCTCGACCATGATATGTAGACGGTTTACGACAGGAATTGTAAGGTTAGGCCGGGTTCGTGGTGTGCGGGTCTTACAACTCCACCACCCTTAAAAGAAATTTCGTCTTCGAAATTTAAAAGTACGGTTCTTACAACTCCCCCATCCTTAAAATAAATCTTGTCCTCAAAATTTTGAATTTACTTCAGAGTCAATAGGTGAGAATTCTATTTCCGCATTGCATCTTCTTCCTCCTATGCACTCTTCTCCACGTCTTGTCTTCGTCAGATTATCTTCGTATAATTGATACCAAGTTTTTAAGGTGTTGTACCTTTCAACTAGTGAACTAGGCTGGTACCACTTCAATAGTTAAACATTCTATCTAATCCAGTGATTCTGTGGTCAATACCTTTAATATGTAACTTTAATGTACTCCTTCAACAGAGACACATGAAATACATCATACACACTAGACATGGGCAGCGGTAACGCTAATTGATATGCAACTTTTCTACGTCTCTCTAAAGTTTATAAGATCCAACACATATATAAAATATGACTTTCCCTTCTTGTCTCATCGTTTCAAACTGCGCATAAGTAATTTCTTCAAGAATACTTTGTCCCTTATGGTGAACTCAAGGTCTTGGTGTCTCTTCTGACATCTTGAGCTATCCTGCCCCTTTTCTTTTCTCTTGCTTACCACTTGATAGTTTTTCTTCATTAGACTTAGGTCTCAAGATTCTTCATTCACCAACTTCATTCCAAAATAGAGGGGTTTGACATTTCTACCGTACCATGCTATATGGGTGACATTTACATGATAGCTTGTAGCATCTTCAATTCATGGTAACTTCTCAACTCCAACTCCTTGAAATCAATTCACAAGCTCGGGGCATATCTCTTAGGAACTGTATAGTCCACCTTGACTATCTGTCGGTTTGGGGAAAAGTACAGTACTAAACTTCAACTTTGTCCCCATTATTTCCTGTAGATCCTCCTAAAACTTCGAGATAAGGCATAAGCCTCTGACCGACACTAAGCTCTCATGCATACCATTCATTCTGCCAATATTATTTACAAATAGCTTATTTAGCCGCTCCAAAGCATACCGAGGTCGTATAGCAATGGAATGAGCTATTTCCATAAGACGATCAACAACCACCCAACCATGTCAACCGATTTGGGAGTCAGTGGCAAATCATTGACATAGTTCACGATACTGCAGTTCCATTCCAAAAACAAAAGTCAGGGTTTGGTTTTCCTTTTCTAAGTCTGCTTACACTGTTCCTATATACAGACCTAACAAAATTACTACTTCTGCTTCATCCATCAATTCAGAGATGATCTTTAATGCCACAAGCGCAACCGACGAACTATTACTCCATAAATTCATCCATAAATTCATACTTAATTGGATCATCACGAGTTTCTATTATATGTTACTCTCCTTCTAAATCTGAATCTATTGCTGCAAAACATTAGGTAGCATTTATACTGGGTCCTTCCTTGGACTTCATAATTCCCATCAGCGATTGTATAAGCAGTTTGAAATCTAAAGACTTAAGGGGTATATTTAGTTTCTTTCCAAATGACACAGATATAAAAGGATGAGTAGCTCCATAATCAAAGAGCACTCTGGTAGGAATGCCATTACTAGTTATGATACCTGTGATTTTTTTTAATTTAGTCTACGTGCTCATGCAATGTAACATAAAATGATAGGTTCAGGTCATACCTGTGACCACATCAGACGATGCGGAAGCATCCTTGGCTGAAACAGCGTAAACTCTTCCTTGTTGTAGTTGTTTTCTAGGCTTAGTACACTCTCTTGAGACATGCCCTACTTGGTTGCAGTTAAAACACCTGATCCCCTCACCATTTTGCTTTGGTTGCCGTGGGGTTGCTGGAATAGTTTTGGTTGCAGCATTGAAGCCCTGGGTACGGAAGGGTTGGAATACCTTGGTGTTGCCTCTGTTGAAAAATTTTCATTTGGCCTTTTTATTCCCCTATTTTGAGTAAAATAGCTCTCTTTCTGGATCGACTCTATCATTCGAGCAATTTGTACAGCTTCATTGTAGATTTCCTTTTCTAGTCCCAAAACATGTGCGCGTATCCTTCCCCTAAGTCCCATGACGAACCTTCGGGTTTCGTATCCTCCTCTTGCATACTGACTGGTGCAAAGAAAAACAGCTCCTCATAACGCTGTTGATATGCGTCGACAGTCATCTGCCCCTGATATAAACTCAGGAACTCTCTCTCCATAGAATCTCTGAAACTTCTAGGGAAGTATTTCTCAAAGAATGCCTCTTCGTATATATCCCAGGTCAAGTGGGCGTGTTTGGTTAATAGATATGTCCTGGTAGACTTCCACCAATGGTGTGCATCATTCTTGAGCATAAATGTGGCACACAACACTTTCTCCTCCTCATTTACGGTCATCATCATAAAAGTTCTTTCCATTTCGTCAATCCAGTGTGCCGGCCACAAAGGATCTGTTGGCTTACCATCGAATTCTTTGGGCTTCATCTTAAGAAAATGCCCGACCAGTCTGGAGCGGTCCAGCTGATACGGAGCATAGGCCCCATACATAGGTGGTTGGTACTGATAACCACCTTGAGCTATCTCAGGGTTCTGTACTGGAGCTTGCATGACTGGTGTTTGAGGTGCATGGGGTACTGCATTATTTCCCCCTGGTATTGTGCTTGCCTGTCCTGCTGGCATCTGTGTCGTATGTGCAGCTGGAAAAACCACGCCTATGGCAGCTTGCATATTAGTTTGCACCTGTTGTATTTGTTGCAGTTATTGTGCCAAGTTCATTACGACTATAACTAAATCTATAGGTGGGGCGGGAAAGTTTGTAGGATTTTCCTAACCATTAGCTCCTGGCGGTGCCATGTTTGGATTGTATAGTACTTCAGGAATTTCATGACTGGTTTCATCTACCGGTGGTGGTGGTCGGATTTGGTTACATCCGCGTCTGTTCCCTCTTCGCCCAGCCATTTCCTATTCTGGTGGTGTAGTGTCTGAAAAGTCATAGAACCCGTGAGGCAATCAATATATATTTCATTCTCATATTTGGATACACTAACCAATGGTATTTTCAAATTTCTCAGATCATTCAGTGAAATATACTATCTTTTCTCTGCAGGGTCGATGGTGGGGGTCGATGGGTATCCGACCATCAGTATCCGACCCTGGGAAATCATCCATTTTTTCCGAGTATATAATGCCATTGGTCAAGGCACTACAAGAGTAAATCTAGAGAAGCTTTCATACATCAGTAAATTAGGTATAAATCAGGAGAATGATTTCATACATCAATAAATCAGGTATAAATCAGAAGATGTACGCTTAACACGATTAAACTTTTAACTATTCATTCAGTTCATATCTCTGTTCATGTTGTCGATCATGAGAATGGTTCAGATTGGTATAATCAGGACTAATACTAAAGAAACAATGTCTACAACTCCAATTGACAGGTTAAATCAAGAAGGTATCCTGTCAAGGTCCGAGAAATTAAAATCTGGTATGTGCATCCTCTATAATCATAAGAGTAAATCAATAATGCACCGCATCCTATATAAACCAATCTAGATATATGGCCACAATAGATTTGATCCTTAATGAAAATGTCTGAGGTATCATCTTCAGAAGACATTCTTCAATCCTTGTCGGATCATTTTATCATGATGCAACAATCCCAAACATCGGTGGCTGATAAGGTTAACCACCTTGATACACTGCTTGTTGTGCACCAAACTTCTGCACTGGGGTATGCATTACTGGGACTTGCTGTGTGGTAGGCACTGTGTTATAGCTAACAGGTGTTGGGGTACACTGATGCTACCAATTGGTACCGTACTTGGTTTGACCCGGAGGTGTTGATATAGCATCCGCAACTTGGGTAGTGATTTACATAGCAACTTGCATAGTCGGTCTCATCTGTTGTTGCTCTTGTATTTTATTGGGTCAAGTTTATGACAACCCTAACCAGGGTAATTGGTAGTCTAGGTAGTTGGCTAGAGTGGTCTGGTTGTTCACCTCCATTGATTCGCTTTAATCTGATTATCATTATCTAGCATCTGCTCAGATGAGTTTTCATTATCCATTCTCGACCCAGATAGTGGTGGGGTCAAGTTGCAACATCTCTTCATAATGCTCAGTGGGCAATGGATCAGCGTGTAATGGATCTCACTCTAAATATCCACATCACCCAAGAGTATAGCTTTATTTTCTTTTGTAGTTACTCTCTTTTTTGGTGTATAGCTATTGTTCTCCTATCTCTGTTGCATTCAGCCCGAGATCTTTTCCTTTATCTCTACAGGATTTTGGCATTACTAGCCATTTTTCTTCTTCCTCTGTCCTACATCGAGTTTCACATCTTGTGAGTACCAACTCGGTATTCTAATTTTCTGCTATACAAAAGCTCCCTTCTTGCTACTGTACTATATATTTGTATACTTGGATAACTACCCAACTTATAGATAATACCCTATATTGTTTGTTTATTAGGATAATTTTTGGTCTTCTCTTTCTGTTTGAGTGGATATATATGGTTCCACCTATTATATGTACATTATTGTCTTTTTTAATTTCTATCTCAACCAACACAGGTGCTTATGGTTTGTTTGTATTAAAGCTTTTAATTTATCCTAACTCAGTACATGGACTCTAGTGGAAGTATTCAGGTTTCATGGGAAGGCCTACGAGAGCTCTGATACCAAGTTGTCACACCCCAATTCCGTACCATTCGGAATAGTGTGATGAACCGTCAATAAACCAACGGTTCAACCAGGATCTCAAAATAGGCTATCCCATATATGATAAATCAAAACACATTCCACATTAATCAAAGATAATAAAATAAATAGCGAAAGTCTTACAGATAATGAACTGAGGTATAATCATGATAAGTAATTAATATTCCATTTATTTCCAAGTAACCAAAACATAATTTAATACATATTACAATATCCAAATACGAAAACTAAACACTAAACGTATCCACCGTTGAAACGCTCGCTTAACGAACCATGTTCGTTCTCCACAGCTTGCTCATTCATAGCGTCCACCCGTTTATATGTTGGCATGTAGACAAAATCTTCAATCATAGTACCTGCAACATCAGAAACTAAAAAGAATTGCACGCGAGGGTCAGCTCTCCAACTTGAGCTCAGTGAGTAAACAAAACAATGCAACAATACATATGCATGCAGTCAATTCATATCTTTGGTCTGGTTTAAAGTTTATAATGCACTATAGAAAGGTTGGGTGGTCAAAGGTTAACGTTTATTGACCCTGACCCCGCCTCTATACACAGGGTGTGGAAGTCCACTTGAAGGTTAACGTTTATCATCGTCCCCATCCACTCTAATCATGAACATTATATAACAAACTTTAACGCTTATTGCTATATAGTGTCATACCAACACGTAAGCCCTTGTTAGCGAGGGCTTGCAAACTGGGCTCGCAACTTACCAATCCTAATGCCAAACAGTGTATCCAAGGCCTCACCCCAACATCCCTCAGAATGTCCATTGAGATAGAGCTAAGGCCCCCCGGTAGAGTCAGAGACTACAAGGACCGAGACCACCTCCCCTGATACTCTACGACATAATAGTTCTGCTAAAGTAATGGCGAAATGACGATGCTAATGTACAATACTTGAGTTAGAGATAGAGCTAAGATGCTGAGACCCGCCAAAGGTTAACATTTATTGACGTTCTCATCACACCTCCCCTGATACTCACTCGCATCAAGTACACCAACCACACACATACAATCACATGCCTATTCCTACCATCATCATCATCATCATGTTATAAACAATAAAGTAAATATGCATGAACAAATAATAGAAATATTGGATGACATGTTATATGCACATTACAAACATATTCGCATAGAATCAAACATGGCATTGGACTCAAGAAAAGGAAAATAGTTTGTTATTAACCAATTAGTTTAGAGTTCTGTTTCCTCACCTTAGCTTGTCAATAGATCTTTTTTCAAGCTTTAGAATCACCTTTATAATGTTATTATATTGCTAGAAGACCTAACAAAGTCAATAGAATTTAATTAGAATTAATTCCGAATTTAAAAACCATGCTGTTAACTGAGGGTCGGAGGTAGGGTCGGAGTCATGATCGACCTTGGGTGCGACCCTCCCCCTAATCTGAACTTCCCGAATACTGAGGGTCGATGCTAGGGTCGGATCTGCCATCGACCCTAGGTGCGACCCTCCATGGTTTGAGTCAAAAATATCAGATTTCGTTCTCTCTTTCATGGTTGGGTCCTATGGCTTACTTCCACAATCCATTCTATACATGTTCTATGGTTTAGAACTATACTTTATTCACCTACATGGTTTTAATGATCTCCTCCATGGTTTCCATTGAAACGAAACCATGGATGGATGTTTTGGGTTTTTTCTAAGTCATACCCTCTTCAATAACCATTCTAAAGTCTTAAATAAATCATGGGGACTGTCTTCATACCTTAGGTTTGCTGAGATTCAGAGTTCCTCTGAATTTCCTCTTCTTCCTTAGCCTTTTCTTCAAGTTTTCCTTCTCTTCTTCTCTTCCTTCTCTTCTCTTTCTCTCAATCCAATTAGGGTTGTAGAAGGAGTGAAAGAGGCTTAGGGACGTCCTATTTATAGGGCAAAACCTCCCAAAATAAGTCCCATTGAGTTTTAGGAAAGGTTCCAATCGAAATTAGGAAGGTTTCTTAATTTTCGGTTCGTTCTGTTTTTCCTGAATACCGAGGGTCGATGGGTGGGTCGGACAACTCATAGACCCTACGAACCATGGTTGAGGGTCGATGGGAGGGTCGGACCTGTCTGTTAAGACATGCAACCTACCCTCATTTTGATTGTTTTTGGGTAAATTTTCATATTGGGTCTTGGGTTTCTTCACACACTTGGTCCACTTGGCTCGACCATGATATGTAGATGGTTCACGACAGGAAATGTAAGGTTAGGCCGGGTTCGTGGCATGTGGGTCTTACAGCTAAGGCCCCCCAAAAGAGTCAAGACTACACGGTCCAAGACCACCTCCCCTGATACTCTACGACGTAATAGTTCTGCTAATGTAATAGCGATACGATGATGTCAGTGGACATGACTTGAGTAGAACCATGGCACAATATACACCCCATGAAAATGGCATGGCTGTACCGGTTGATACCATCCCCTACCCACACCATATACACAAACCACAAACATACATTCACATGCCTATTCCTAGCATCATCATCATCATCATGTTACAAATAAACAGAATTAAATATGCATGAACAGTAATAGTAGGAATATTGGATGACATATTGAATCCACATACAAGCATACACGCATAGAATCAGTCATGGTATTGGACTCAAGAAATAAAAATAATTTATTATTAGCCAATTAGTTTAGGTCTTGTTCCCTCACCTTTGCTTGAGTGTTGATCCTTTTTCAAGCTTTAAAACCACTTTTATATCAAAAGAAAAACCTAACAAGTCGATAGGTTTTGGTTAGAAGTTATTCTGGCATCATTAGGCTTGTTTTTAAGCACGGGTCGCAAGGTGGGTCGCAGGTAGGGTAGTAGTCTACATCGACCCCCAGGGTAGGGTCGATGCCAGGGTCGGATGTTTCATCGACCCTGGGTGCGACCACCCCTATTCTGGACTTCCCGAATACTGGAGGTCGATCCTGTGGTCTAGTAGGGTCGATTACCAATCGACCCCATGTGCGACTCCCCGTGGGTTGAATCGAGATTTTCATTCTACAGTCCATTCTTAGATGTTTGGGTCCTATGGCTTACTTCTACAATCCATTCTAGGCTTGTTCTGTGGCTTAGAACACTAGGTTTCTTCCTTACATTGTCTACCATGATTTCTCCATGATTTTCATCAAAATCTTCCCATGTGTGTATGATTTGGGTTTCTCCTAGACCATACTCTCTTCATGAGCTATTCTAAGGTCTTAGATTATCAAGTAGAAAGCCTGCCCATACCTTAGGTTTGTTAAGATTTAGAGATTTCTCTGAATTCTTCACTTAGGTCTTCTTCTCCAACTTTCCTTCACTTCTTCTTCTCTTTTCTTTCTCTCACTCTCAATTAGGGTTTCAAAAGGAGTGAAAGAGGCTTAGGGACATCCTATTTATAGAGTAGAATATCTAAAAATAAGTCCCATTCAGATTAGGAAGGAATCCCAATGAAATTTAGAAAGTTTCCTATTTGCGGTTTCTGTCGGCAAACAGGGGATCGATGAGGGGGTTGGAGATCCCGTCGACCCTCAGTTCCTAAGTTGTCCGACCCCCAGTAAAAATCAGGGGTCTGACTTCTATGTGAGGGGGGGTCAACCCTACTGGTCTGGGTATGCGACCCTACCCTCATTTTGACTATTTTTGAGTCAGTTTAGTACTTGGTTTTTCCATTTCCTTCACGTACTTGGTCCATTTGGTTCGACCATGATGGGTAGACCTGATACAAGGTGGTAAGACCAATTAGTTCGATGCGGGTCTTACAGTCTATGCTGAGGACTATGACAGAGATCGCGAGGCACTGCCTATAAGACCCGTGTCAATCTAACCCGATCTTACCACCTTAAACCAGGTTTACCCGTCATGGTTGAGTCAAATGGACCAAGGGCGTGAAGGAGATCGAGATCCCAGGTATCAAATCGACCCAAAAACACTTAAAATAGGGGAAGGGTCGCATACCCAGCTAACCAGGGTCGGACTTCCCAAAACAAAAAGTCAGACCCTTAGTTTTGAAGGGAGGGTCGGACAGCTTAGGACCCTAGGGTCGACGGTATCATCGACCCTCCCATCGACCCTCGGTTGCCGTAAGAAAATAAAATTAGGAAACTTCCTAATTTTTTATTGGGATTCTTTCCTAATCTCAAAGGAACATATTTTAGGATGTTCCTACTCTATTTAAAGGACATCCCTAAGCCACTTTCACTCTTTTCACAACCCTAATTGAATTGAGAGAAAAGAGAAGAGAAGGAAAAGAGGAAGAAGAAAGGCAAGGAAGAGAACTTAGCAAAAAGGAGAAGAATTTCAGAGAAAAAGTAATCTTCTCAGGTATGGATACTAATTTCATGAGTTTATACAGACCTTAGGTTAGTTATTGTTGAGAGTGTGATCTCGGAGAAACCTAAACCATCAATCTATGGTTAGGTTTCATGGAAAACCATAGAAGAATGCATGAAAACTATTTAGAGGGATTATACAAGGTTCCAGACCATGGAATGAATGTTTAATGGAATGTAGAAGCAAGCCATAGGACCCCAAACATGAAGAATGGATCAAAGAGAGGGAATTGGATGAAAGTGCACAGAGGGTCGCACCGAGGGTCGATGACCATCTGACCCTAGGTGTTCCTGACCATCGACCCTCAGTGTTCGGGAAGTTCAGAATCTGGGGAGGGTCGCACCCAGGGTCGATCAGGACTCCAACCCTACCTCCGACCCTCAGTTAATAGAATGGTTTTTAATTCTGAATAAATTCTAATTAAATTCTATTGACTTTGTTAGGTCTTCTAGCAATACAATAACAATATAAATGTGATTATAAAGCTTGAAAAAGTATCTATTAGCAAGCTAAGGTGGGGAACCAGAACTCCAAACTAAATTGGTTAATAACAAAAACTGTTTTCTCTTTCTTGAGTCGTATGCTATGCGTGATTCTATGCAAATATGTTTGTAATGTGCATACAACATGCCATCCAATATTTCTATTACTTATTCATGCATATTTACTTTATTGTTTATAACATGATGATGATGATGATGATAGGAATAGGCATGTGCTTGTATGTGTGTGGTTGATGTACTTGATGCGAGCGAGTATCAGGGGAGGTGTGATGAAAACGTCAATAAACGTTAACCTTTGGCGAGTCTCAGCACTTTAGCTCTATCTCTAACTCAAGTCTTGTGCATTAGCATCGTTGTATCGCCATTACTTTAGCAAAACTATTATGTCGTAGAGTATCAGGGGAGGTGGTCTCGGTCCTTGTAGTCTCTGACTCTACCGGGGGACCTTAGCTCTATCCCTATGGACATTCTAAGGGATGCTAGGGTGAGGCCTTGGATACACCTTTTGGCATTAGGATTGGTTAGTTGCGAGCCCAGTTTGCAGCCCTCGCTAACAGGGGCTTACGTGTTGGTATGGCACTATATAGCAATAAACGTAACCATTGTTATATAATGCTCATGGTTGGGTGCATGTGAGTTGACGATAAACGTGGTCTTCGGGTAACGTCACACACTCGTGTATAGAGGCGGGGTCAATAAACGCGACCTTTGGCTACCTAAACCTTTTGATTGCATACTGCAAACTTTAAATCGGACCAAAGATATAAATTGATTTGCATGCATATGTATTGTTGCATTGTTTTGGCTACTCACTGAGCAGTGATGTGTGCTCACCCCTCGACGTCGAATATTTTTAGTTGATGATGAAGGTTATACCGTTGAAGACTATATGAATGCGTCTGCGTACAGGAATGTGGCAGCGATGGAAGTTGAAGCTGAAGTGGATACACACGACTCCTCTTGCGAGTGCAACTCGTGTGTATTTGATTAGATATTTTATAGGTTTCTCTATTTGGATTTATTAAAGACTTGTATTGATATTTACTTATGTCTCGGTTGATACATAATAAATTGTTATTTAAATTTTAATATCACATAGATTCTCAGTTCATTTATTTATAAGATTTCCGCTATTGTGTATTTACTCTGATTATGATTACGGATGTGTGTAAGTTTGGATAACGCGGGGATAGCCTATTTGAGATCCTGGTTGAACCGTTGGTTTATTAGCGGTTCATCATATCATTCTAAATAGTGCAGAATTGGGGTGTGACAACTTGGTATCAGAGCGTCTCAGGCCTTGCCCGCCGAACTAACATACATTCAAGACAAAGGTGAACTGAGATAGGATAAAAGTAAAAACAGTAATCTAAACAAACTGTAAGCACCATTGATGATTGAGACCAAATTTAAAAAGAGAATAATGCATCTATTAAAGGGGAAACAAGTTAAATACAATGAGTGATAGAAACAAAATGTATATACATAACTAAAGCAGAGTACAGTCCACAACCCGGACAATTACTTTGTAGTACATGAAGATAAAGTACAATCAAGAAGCTGGAGGCGAAGGAGGAGGCGGGGCCTCACGATCTCGGTCATAGTCCTCAGCATAGACCCTAGTCAACCAGGCCACTTGGGCTTGGGTCGTCTGGAGACTAGCTGCAAGATCGGCTACCCTCCTATCAGTCGCCCGCTAGACCAATAATAGCTCATCCACCCTCATACGTTGAGCGTCTAGCAACTCCTCCATCCTCAGATCAAATCTGCATTGAGCCTCCCTGATCTCCTGCAGCATCTCCATCATGTCAGAAGGTGGGAGTGAAGGACCAGCCGCATGTGAAGGACCAGCCTCAGGTACAGGATCCGTCGCAGAAGAAGTACCAACACCAGCTGCATGTGTGGGTGAAGGCGGTGGTATCGAGTCGACATCCATATACATACGGTCATCATCGTCGACAGGATCCACACGAGCTCTAGCGGCGGCAGCAGCAGCCTTAGCGTCAGCCATCTCGATACGAGTGTGAGGGCGCACCATCACGTTGCTCTTCTCATCACTAACCTGGGCATCCCGCATACCCATCTTGCAGATTGCCTCCCAATCTAGAGGCGACGAGAAGGTCTTCTCCTGGATCTTCTCATCTACCAGGTCAACCCCCAGACGGGTCAGTAGCACTGTAATCATGCGTCCATAGGGTAGATTACCCCTATGACCGGACAATGTAGCACTAATCATAGTCTGCATGATGATGTATGGAAGGCAGACGGGCTGGCGAGTGCAAATACTGTATATCAGGAACTGGGTCAGCTGAGAAACCCTCTCATAGTGCCCACTCTGCGGGATCAGATTATGCTGGATAATCTTGCAGAAGACCCGTGGAGCTGGACGCAAATAACAAGCTCTCATCTACCATCGATCAGGACAGAGCAACTGATTGTCGATCTCTGCCCTCATCTCCATCTCAACAAACTGGGGCTCTCCAGGCGCACAGTACACCATGGGGCCATCATAAGGAATGCCCAATAAGTCGGCCAGCTGCCGATAGTCGAAAGAAATATCTACCCCTTTGATGTAGCTGGTGATGCGCAACTCCTAACCATGCTCAACGTCATTGTAATTCCCCACCACCTGGAGATTACGATAGAACTGGCGCACCAAATCCAGACATGTGCACGCATCGTAGCTGAAGACAGGAAGCCACCCCATGTCACCAAAGGCTCCATCTACGTTGAACACGGCTAACTCAGCCAAGTTCACCATACGACCACCCTCAACCTTCTTACGGGCAAAGTCAGCATACCGTGCCTCGGCTTCATTAGAACGGAAGCGAAGGGGATCATTTACTCTGGGTACCTTGGTACGAGCCATGGTATCTGCAAAACAAGAAGGAGAAGGAAAAATAAGGAAATTATGGGATAAAAATCCAAAATTGATTTAATAACGACGTAAGTTGACCATAAAGCCACATTCCTCACCATACAAGTGGGCATGAGAACTTACGTAGGTTAAAATACATCCTACAACCCACATACAGTAGGAAATTTTAACTAACGAAGTCCAATTTGAAGAAATTTAAGAAAAATAAAAAATGTCGACAAATTAGGGCAAAAAGAGAAAATTTCAAGTTTCTCAATAACCAACCAATGAAACTCAAAAATTTTTGAGGGCTTTCGTTCCTCGAGACACCAATAACAAAATCCCCCAATAAAAATCGAATTTTTACGGTTGGAAAAAGTTTAATTTGGAAAATATAAGTTAAATGTGCGAAAACCTAGAAATGGAAACCTAAAAACAAGTAAAAATGGAAAGACATACCTGTAGGGATGAAGTGGACGTCGAAACTCGGAATAAAATCGACCAACAACAGGGGAGTAGCACTGTAGCAACTCAGAGTGGAGAGGCGAGTCGAAACGGGAGGGAAATAATAAGAAATAACCCAGAATCGGATCTTAAAAATCTGATTTTTGGTCCGAGGATCGGACAATTCGACTAGAACAATCGACCCTCGAATCGACCCTCGCATCGACCCTCGGCTCTTGGGAATCTGACAGAAAATCAAGGGTCGGAACTGAGGGTCGGATACCCATCTACCCTCGCATCACCCTCAGCTCTCGGGATGAACAGGTCACTCCCAGGGTCGGATACCAAGGGTCGGACACACCATCGACCCTCACCATCGACCCTGCATAGAAAAGATAGTATTTTTTTTATAAAATGAGCTAGAATTGGAATTGATTATTGGTTAGCGTGCCTACATGAAATATAAATGACTTCTCACCTATTTTGATGATTTTCAGGCACCACCAATCACAGAAAAGAATTATGTTTGGACGTACGGTGACCCAACAGACCCGAAATGCAGTCCCACCACCACCACCCGTGGAGGAGATTAGTCAAGAGAATAATTATGCATCGGGTAATCCAGAACAGGCAAACCCTACAAATTTTCCACCTCCACCACCAGAGCTAACAACCGTGGTGATGATTCTGGCATAGCAGCTGCAGCAGATGCAACACGCACAGGCTCAGATGCAGGTTGCCATGGGAATTATATTTCAAGCCACTCAGGCTGCACCCATGCACACAGGACAAGCCAGTGCAGCACCGGTGGGTAACCACCCAGCTCATCAGACACCTCCACAACCTGCTGCATAGATTCTAGTGCAGGTTCCAGAAGCAGCTCAGGGTGATTACCAGTATCCACACCATATGTTTGGGGCAAACCCCCAAAATCAGCTGGACCACTCCCGACTAGTGGAGAGATTTTTGAAGATGAAAACCAAGGAATTCAACGGCAAACCGTCTGATCCGATGTGGCCAGCACACTGGATAGACGAGATGGAGAGAAATTTCCTCATGATGACTATCACAGAGGAAGAGAAAGTACTATGCGCCACCTTCATGCTCAAGGGCGACGCACATCATTGGTGGAAATCAACGAAGGCATATCTACTGACCAAGCACGCCCTACTGACATGGGCTATATATAAAGAAGCCTTCTTTGAGAAATATTTTCCACGGAGCTTCAAAGATTCGATGGAGAAGGAGATCCTGAGTCTTTATCAGGGACAGATGTCAGTGGATGCGTACCAACAGCGTTATGAAGAGCTGTTTTTCTTCGCACCACTGAGTATGCAAGAAGAAGAAACCAAAACCCATAGGTTTGTCACGGGACTGAGAGGAAACATCAGAGAACATGTTCTGGGCTTAGAAAAGAGAATTTATAATGAAGCTGTTCAGATTGCTCGAGTTATAGAATCGAGCCAGAAGGAGAGTTATTTTACTCAAAACAGAGGCATCAAAAGGCCAGCCGGAAATTCTTACAACGGAGGCAATAACAAGACATATAAGCCTTTCCGTCCTCAGAATTTTACTGCTGCAACCAAGACTACTCTAGCAGCTCAACCTTAGCCAAAGCCAAATTCTGAAGTCCTGAAGTGTTTTAACTGCAACCAGCCAGGACATATGGCAAGGGAGTGCCCTAAGCCCAAGAAGCAATTCCATCAGGGATGGATATATGCTGTTACGTTCGAGGATGCGGCCGCATCACCCGATGTGGTCACAGGTATGACTGAAACATTTTTTAAAAGTTATAATGACATGGATGAGCATGTAGACTAAGTAAAGATGAATCACAGGTATTGTACCTATAAATGGCGTACCCGCCAAAGTACTCTTCGATTTCGGAGCTACTCATTCATTTATATCTGTGTCTTTTGGAAAGAAGACGAAATTATCTATCAAAACATTAGACTACAAATTACTTGTACGATCACCGATGGGGTTAGAAGTAGAACTAGAGAAAGGTTATGGACCATGTCCAGTTGTCATTGGAGAGAAGACTTTAGATGCAACCTTGATACAACTTGAGATGGCAGACTTTGATGTCATCTTGGGAATGGACTGGTTAGCTCGGCATTCTGCAAATCTATTATGCGTCGAAAAGAAGCTAACGTTCAAAGACAAAGAAGGAGCAAAATTAAGTTTTTCGGAAACCAAACTTCCCCGGAGACGCAAGCTCATACTTTCAGCATTAAAAGCTAAGAAGTGCCTTGAGAAGGGGGCAGTCGGGTATCTAGTATCCATGGTCGACCTAACCAAGGACGCGCCACGAATGGAAGATATTGATGTCGTGCAGGACTATCCTGACATATTTCTGGAGGAACTACCCGGATTACCACCCGACCGAGCCACAGAGTTTGTGATAGACCTTGTACCTGGAGCCGCACCCGTATCAAAAGCACCCTATAGAATGGCTCCTACGGAACTGAAGGAACTGAAGGTGCAACTAAAAGAACTACTGGACAAGGGTTATATTCGACCCAGTATATCTCCATGGGGGGCACCGGTGTTGTTCGTAAAGAAGAATGATGGTAGCGTTCGATTATGCATCGACTATCGGGAGTTGAATAAACTGACAATCAAGAATCGATATCTACTACCTCGGATCGATGACTTGTTCGATCAGTTAGAAGGAGCAAGAGTATTTTCTAAGATCGATCTTCGATCAGGCTATCATCAGCTGAAGATTAAAGAAGGTGATATTCCAAAGACAGCATTCAGGACCAGATATGGACATTATGAATTTTTGGTTATGTCTTTCGGATAAACTAATGCACCGGCAACGTTCATGGAACTTATGAATCGAGTTTTCCACGATATGTTGGATACATCGGTTATAGTATTTATTGATGACATATTGGTATATTCCAAGGACAAGGAAACCCATATCAAGAACCTAAACGCAGCCCTACAGCGTTTAAGGAAAGAGAAGCTATATGCCAAATTTACAAAGTGCCAGTTTTGGCTAAGTGAAGTCGCATTTCTAGGCCTTGTAGTATCCGCTGAAGGAATCAAAGTGGACCCTAGCAAGATCGATGCTATTGTGATGTGGGAAGCACCAAAGAGCGTTTCAAAAATTAGAAGTTTTCTGGGGCTAGCTGGTTATTATCGGAGATTCGTAGAAGACTATTCTCGGATTGCCGTACCTCTCACCAATTTGACTAAGAAATGTGAAAATTTTGTGTGGACCGACAAATGTGAGAAGAGTTTCCAAACATTAAAGACCAGATTGATATCCGCCCTGATTTTGACTATTCCCGTTCCAGGACAGACATTTACTTTATACACTGATGCGTCGGGACTGGGACTATGATGTGTGCTTATGCAAGGAGAGCAAGTAATTGCTTATGCTTCAAGACAGTTAAAGGTAGATGAGAAAAATTATCCCACTCATGATCTGGAACTAGCGGTAGTAGTACATGCTGTCAAGATATGGAGACATTACCTATACGGAGATAAATTTCAGATTAAGTCGGACCATAAAAGTCTTACTTATTTATTTAATCAGAAGGAGTTGAATATGAGACAAAGAAGATGGCTGGAACTATTGAAAGACTATGATTGTGATATCCAGTATCATTCGGGAAAAGCGAACGTAGTAGCGGATGCGTTAAGCAGAAAAGCAATGATAAAATTGCAAGGAGAGGGTAGCACAACTGCAGCAATGTGTACTACCGGAATGGTATTTAAACACGGAAACGAGCAGTATGTGATAGACGCAACGGATGAATCAGCCAACCAAGGGTTCATTCATCGGTTTTCAAATATGTTCGCTGCATTGAAGATTATACCGGACATAATGGATGAAGTGAAGACAGCTATCAAATCAGATCCTTATCTGAGAACAGTGCAAGAAGATATCGAGAAAGGTAGGACTAATCCTGAGTTCACCTTGGACGAACAAAGAGTACTGAAATACAAAGGAAGAATATGTGTACCTGAAACAGAAAGTATGGACATTAGACACCGACTGATGAAAGAAGCCATACCACCATTTATTCGATACATCTTGGAAGTACAATAATGTATCATGATCTAAAGAAACTATATTGGTAGAGGAGAATGAAAGCAGATGTAGCCAAGTTCGTGTCTCAATGCCGAAATTGTCAAAAAGTAAAGGCTGAACGACAAAGACCCGCAGGAATATTGTAGCCATTACCGGAACCAGTATGGAAATGGGACAGCATCACTATGGATTTCGTCACAGGACTACCATTGACCCCTCGAGTAGTTGACGTAGTTTGGGTGATTGTGGACCGTCTGACTAAAACAACTCGCTTTATACCTATACGACCTCAGTATACACTGGAAAGGTTAGCGAAGCTGTATGTGAATAATAATGTTCGATTACATGGTGTTCCAGAAAGCATTGTATCCGATAGAGATCCACGATTTACTTCCAAGTTTTGGGAAGGATTGCAAAAGGCTATGGGTACAACGTTGAAGTTCAGTACTGCATTCCACCCACAAACAGACGGACAGTCAGAGCGTACAATTTAGATTCTAGAAGATATGCTACGAGCATGAGTAATTGATTTCAAGGGATCATGGGATGAAAGATTACCACTGATCGAGCTCTCTTATAACAATAGCTATCAGGCTACTATACAGATGTCACCTTATGAAGCACTGTATGGCAGGAAATGTCGAACTCCCTTGTTCTGGAATGAAGATGGAGAACGTAGTATTGTTGGACCGGAATTTGTTAAAGAGACCTGTCGAGTGGTCGACATCATGAAGGGAAGAGTGAGAAGGGCTCAGAATCATAAGAAGCAATATGCAGACACTCGACGAAGAGATCTGGAGTTCGCAGTAGGTGATAAAGTATTTCTGAAGGTATCGCCCATGCGAGGATTGAAGAGGTTCGGACAGAAAGGAAAGCTAAGTCCAAGATATGTCGGGCCATATTAAATTCTAGCTAAGCGTGGAAAAGTGGCTTATCAGTTAGCACTACCGCCATCTATGTCAAGTGTGCATGACGTATTTCACATTTCCCTATTGAAGAAGTATGTCAAAGACCCAACGCATGTTTTGACAGTGGATTTGCCAGAATTGACTGATGAATTGACATTTGAAGTAACACCAATAGATATCACTAGTCGAAAGGTTCAATGTCTATGCAACAGAGATATCTACTATGTTAAGGTCACATGGAAAAGTAGAGACATGGAAGAAATTACATGGGAAGAAGAAAATGACATGCGAAAGCAATACCCTCACTTGTTTGATTCAAAAGGTACGTACAATTTCGAGGATGAAATTTTTATAAGTTGGGGGGAGTTGTAAGACCCGTGTCAATCTAACCCAGTCTTACCACCTTGAACCAGGTTTACCCGTCATGGTCGAGTCAAATGGACCAAGGGCGTGAAGGAGATCGAGATCCCAGGTATCAAATCGACCCAAAAACACTTAAAATAGGGGAAGGGTTGCATACCCAGCTAAGCAGGGTCGGACCTCCCAACACAGAAAGTCAGACCCTCAGTTTTGAAGGGAGGGTCGGACAGCTTAGGACCCTAAGGTCGACGGGATCATCGACCCTCCCATCAACCCTCGGTTGCCATAAGAAAATAAAATTAGGAAACTTCCTAATTTTTGATTGGGATTCTTTCCTAATCTCAAAGGGACTTATTTTAGGATGTTCCTACTCTATTTAAAGGATGTCCCTAAGCCACTTTCACTCCTTTCACAACCCTAATTGAATTGAGAGAAAGAGAAGAGAAGGAAAAGAGGAAGAAGAAAGGCAAGGAAGAGAACTTAGCAAAAAGGAGAAGAATTTCAGAGAAAAAGTAATCTTCTCAGGTATGGATACTAATTCCATGAGTTTCTACAGACCTTAGGTTAGTTATTGTTGAGAGTGTGATCTCAGAGAAACCCAAACCATCAATCTATGGTTAGGTTTCATGGAAAACCATAGGAGAATGCATGAAAACTATTTAGAGGGATTATACAAGGTTCTAGACCATGGAATGAATGTTTAATGGAATGTAGAAGCAAGCCATAGGACCCCAAACACGAAGAATGGACCAAAGAGAGGGAATTGGACCAAAGTGCACAGAGGGTCGCACCGAGGGTCGATGACCATCCGACCCTAGGTGTTCCTGACCATCAACCCTCAGTGTTCGGGAAGTTCAGAATCTGGGGAGGGTCCCACCCAGGGTCGATCAGGACTCCGACCCTACCTCCGACCCTCAGTTAATAGAATGATTTTTAATTCTGAATAAATTCTAATTAAATTCTATCGACTTTGTTAGGTCTTCTAGCAATACAATAACAATATAAAGGTGATTATAAAGCTTGGAAAAGAGTCTATTAGCAAGCTAAGGTGAGGAACCAGAACTCCAAACTAAATTGGTTAATAACAAAAACTATTTTCTATTTCTTGAGTCGTATGCTATGCGTGATTCTATGCGAATATGTTTGTAATGTGCATACAACATGCCATCCAATATTTCTATTACTTGTTCATGCATATTTATTTTATTGTTTATAACATGATGATGATGATGATAGGAATAGGCATGTGCTTGTATGTGTGTGGTTGATGTACTTGATGCGAGCGAGTATCAGGGGAGGTGTGATGAGAACGTCAATAAACGTTAACCTTTGGCGGGTCTCAGCACTTTAGTTCTATCTCTAACTCAAGTCTTGTGCATTAGCATCGTCGTATCGCCATTACTTTAGCAGAACTATTATGTCGTAGAGTATCAGGGCAGGTGGTCTCGGTCCTTGTAGTCTCTGACTCTACCGGGGGGCCTTAGCTCTATCTCTATGGACATTCTGAGGGATGCTGGGGTGAGGCCTTGGATACACCTTTTGGTATTAGGATTGGTTAGTTGTGAGCCCAGTTTGCAGCCCTCGCTAACAGGGGCTTACGTGTTGGTATGACACTATATAGCAATAAACGTAACCTTTGTTATAAAATGTTCCTGGTTGGGTGCATGTGAGTTGACGATAAACGTGATCTTCGGGTAACGTCACACACTCGTGTATAGAGGCGGGGTCAATAAATGCGACCTTTGGCTACCTAAACCTTTCTATTGCATACTGCAAACTTTAAACCGGGCCAAAGATATAAATTGATTTGCATGCATATGTATTGTTGCATTGTTTTGGCTACTCACTGAGCCATGATGTGTGCTCACCCCTCGACGTCGAATATTTTTAGTTGATGATGCAGGTTATACCGTTGAAGACTATATGAATGCGTCTGCGTACGAAAACGTGGCAGTGATGGATGTTGAAGCTGAAGTGGATACACACGACTCCTCTTGCGAGTGCAACTCGTGTGTATTTGATTAGATATTTTATAGGTTTCTCTATTTGGATTTATTAAAGACTTGTATTGATATTTACTTATTTCTCGGTTTATACAAAATAAATTGTTATTTAAATTTCAATATCACATAGATTCTCAGTTCATTTATTTATAAGATTTCCGCTATTGTGTATTTACTCTGATTATGATTACGGATGTGTGTAAGTTTGGATAATGCGGGGATAACCTATTTAAGATCCTGGTTGAACCGTTGGTTTATTAACGGTTCATCACATCATTCTGAATAGTGCAGAATTGGGGTGTGACACTGCCTCCTCCATCACCTCAAGCTCAATGATGTATTTTTCTTTTTTATTCTTCTTTTGTATTACAGAGTAACTGTCCGGGTTGTGGACTATACTCTCTTTTGGATATGTATGTAAACTTGCTTTTGGTTTGATGTATATAAAACTTGTTTCTCCCTTTATATGTACATTATTCTCTTTCTTAATTTTGTCTCAAACAACACAGTTGCTTATAGTGTGTATTAAAGCTTTTAAATTTTATCCTAACTCAGTTCACGAACATTTGTAGAAATATGCCGGTTTAATAGACAGGGCCTAAGAGCTCTGATACCAAGTTGTCACACCCCAATTCCGTATTGTTCAGAATGGTGTGATGAACTGCTAATAAATCAACGGTTTAACCAGGATCTGAAATAGGCTGTGTCCGTTTGCTTAAACCATACATATCTACAACCATAATTAGAGTAAATACACAATAGCGGAAGTCTTAAATATTAAATGAACTGAGAATCTAAATGTGATAATCATAAATAAAATACCCAATTATCTTTCATTGACTAAGACATAAGTAAATAAAATAATCAATTACTTTATTTACTCAATAATCCAAATCTAATAAAAAACGCATGAGTTGCATTCGCATGACGAATTATGCGTCTCCATTATATCTTCTGTGTCCATCGTCGCATTTTGCCCGAATACGGGAGCATTCATATAATCTTCTACGGACATACCTACATCATCAACTAAAAATATTCGAATTCGAAAAGGGTGAGCACACATCACCGCTCAGTGAGCAAACAAAACAATGCAACAAACATATGCATGCATTCAATTCATATCTTTGGTCTGATATATAAGTTTGCAATGTGCTATAGAAAGGTTCGGTAGCCGCCTCGCCTCTATACACAGGGTGTGTAAGCCCACCCAATGGATCAAACACCATTGTCATCTACATCCACCCCAACATGGAATAGAGATAGAGCTAAAGTGCTTAGGATCACACCGCATCACACTTCCCCTGATGCTCTACCCATACCAACACGTAAGCCCCTGTTGGCGAGGGCTTGCAAACTGGGCTCGCAACTAACCAATCCTAATGTCATACAATGTATCCAAGGCCTCACCCCAGCATCCCTCAATACGTCCATAGAGATAGAGCTAAGGCCTCCCGGTAGAGTCAGAGACTACACGGTCTAAGACCACCTCCCCTGATGCCCTACGACGTAATAGTTCTACTAAGGTAATGGCGATATGACGATGTTAGTGGACAAGACTTGAGTAGAAATAGGGCTAAAGTGCTTAGGATCGCACTGCTTCACACTTCCCCTGATGCCCCACTTGCATCAAGTACACTAACCACACACAAACATTCACATGCCTATTCCTAGCATCATCATCATCATCATGTTATAAATAAACAGAGTTAAATATGCATGAACAGTAATAACAAGAATAGTAGATGACATGTGATATGCACATTACAATCATCCAATCATAGCATCATACATGGTATTGCACTCAATAAACAAAAATAGTTTATTATTAGCCAATTAGTTTAGATCTTGTTTCCTCACCGTTGATTGAGTGTAGATCCTCTTTAAAGCTTTAAGAATCACTTTTATATCACTAGGAGAACCTAACAAGTCGACAGATTTTAATTAGAATTAATTCCAACAATTTTAAGCTTGCTGTATTGCTAGGGTCGCAGGTTGGGTCGCTAGTAGGGTAGTAGTTTTCTGTGACCCCAGAGTGTAGGGTCAGTTACCCATCGACCCTAGGTGCGACCACAGCCTCCCTGGACTTTCTGAGAGAATGGGGTCAATCCTGTGGTCGAGTAGGGTCGGTTACCAATCAACCCTACGTACTACCACAAGTAGTTTGAGTCGACCTTTCATCCTATAGTCCATTCTTTCATGTTTGTATCCTTTGGCTTACTTTTATAGTCCATTCTATGATTGTTCTATGGCTCAAAACTCCAAGTTACATAGTTTATTTTGTTTACATTGATTTCCTCCATGGATTCCATTGGAATTTATCCATGGAAGGATGATTTGGGTTTCTCCTAGATCATATCCTCTACGTGAACTATTCTAGGGTCTTACATAACTCTTGGAGAAAGTATTCATACCTTAGGGTTGCTGAGATTCAGAGATTTCTCTGAATTTCTTCTCTTTAGTTTTCTTCTCCAATTCTCCTTCTCTTTTCCTTCTCTTCTCTTTACCTCACTTTCAATTAGGGTTTTAAAAAGAGTGAAAGAGGCTAAGGGACGTCCTATTTATAGAGGAAAACCTCCCAAAATAAGTCCCATCGAGATTAGGAAAGGATCCCCTGAAATTAGGAAACTTTCCTAATTACGGTTTCAGTCTGTCATCCTAGGATCGATGCTAGGGTTGCAGGAGCCATCGACCCTAGGGTCTCAAGTCATCCGACCCTAGGACTGAAAAGTCATGGGTTGGACTCTATTGAGGTGGGGTCGACCCTACCTGTTTAGGCATGCAACCCTACCCTCAATTTTACTATTTTTGGTCAATTTCATACCTGGTCTTGTGATTTCCTTCACGCACTTGGTCCACTTGGCTCGACCATGATAGGTAGACCTGGTATAAGGTGGTAAGACCGGTTAGTTTGATACGGGTCTTACATACTAAGCTTAAATAGATATGTGGAAATGTCCTAAGTCTATGGACAAGGCCCCTCATCTAATTGCACAAAGAGTGCAGTAGTAATAAGAAGCTTTGGTAGAAAGCTTCCACCTTACTCTTTTCCAATACCTATTTAAGCATATAAGCTTTCATTAGTTGGTTTCATAGCTTTTAAATCATCATGGCCAGGCCTTGCATGTCCATATACGAGTCCCAAGACAAGCCAAGAACCCAATGATTGGTCTTCTTATTCATTACTATGTATAATAGCCAAAATAGACTGAATCGAAGGATGAAACCAATTGATAGTTCCCCTAGTACAGTCATCTGGTTAATACTTAGAGTATTTTCTAAGTAACAGAACCAGAGGGTCGAGCGGATGGTCGAGGATTCGATAGATCATATGGCTCCTATATTGTCACACCCATTGGGGTTCTAGTAGGTCTTTTAGAGGCTTTGCCGGGTGGTTTATCATTCGGCACTGCCTCCGCTTAGTATTAAACCTAAACGGAGGGCCCAGGTCATTTGGACCCATCGGGTAACCGATTGGATGACCATGAGCATAATCAGAGGATCATAACTCTAAGAGCTGCTCCGGTACGAGGCTCTGGTTGGTTTATTAGTAATAAGCCAAGGCATTAGCCATACCAGAGCCATGGTCTAAGCTACCGGAAGGAATGGTCATAAGCAGGCCTCCGGTTGTGCCTCTGGTTTAGACCCATAACTAAGTCATGAACCAAACTTCGTCCCCAACTTGGGATACTTGATCTCTACTACAAAGTTCCCATTTTAGTTGGTAGAAAACTTATTCCCACCATTATGAGGTACAATGGGAGCCATTTATGGCTCCAATAACTCCCTTAATGGAGTTGGGTGAGAAAACCTAACATTTTTAGGTTATTAATGGAGTCTCCATTAATGGAGCTCAACCACCCAAGGTTCCATGCCTTAAACACCAAACAAAGAGAATGGGAGGTTGATTAAACTTACCTCCAAGGGATTGATGCTAGGGCTTAGAGTTCTAGAGCTTTAAGTTCTATCATCTTCTCCTCTTTCTCCACTCTCACTCTCTCATAGCTCCAAGAAGGAGAAAAGGAGGGCTTAGTCCCCCTTTTATAGAAATTGGGGATAGAGAAGGGCTAATCTCTCAATCAACCAATTGCTAATAATCGGGTGGTTGATCATCCGATTGGGCCAAAATATAGCTTATTGGCCAGCTATTTGTCCCAAATGCTTTGGGATACACATCCATTCCACCTAAAGTCTATTAGGGAACCTTACCCTACCACATATCATAGTAAAGACTTACTTATGGCTTAGATACCACCATCGAGTCCACATCAGCTGCTCCATCAGTCGATGTGTTTAGACTTAGCACAGGAGGAATTTGGGTTAATAAAGGATTCTGGGTACGGGTCTTATAATCCCCCCAATTTATAAGAATTTTACCCCTTAAATTAAGGAGTACCTGAGTCTTCAAACAAATGCAGATATTTTTTGTGCATTGTATTTTCGCTTTCCCAAGTGATTTCTTCAATAGCATAACTCTACCAATGAACCCTTACATAGGAAATGGAATGGTTCCACAGTTGCTGCACCTTTCTATCCAAAATCACCAAAGGCTCCACGGTGTAAGATAGGTTTCGATCAATCTGTGGGACTTCCGCACTCAAGATATGTGATGGATCATAAACGTACTTCTTCAGAAGTGAGATGTGGAAGACATCATGAACTTCTGATAGTATAGGAGGCAAAGCTAACTAGTATCCCACCTTGCCACTTCTTCTTAAAATCTCATACTGACCGATATATCTGGGACTTATCAACCTTTCTTGCCAAAGCATCGAATACCGTGGTGGGGTGATACTTTGAGAAAAACTTTATCACCAACCTAAAATTCTAAATCCTGACGTCGTCCATCAGCGTAACTCTTCTATCTGCTTTGAGCTACCTTGATTCTGTTCCTGATCAAATCCACTTTATCGCAAGTGTGTTGAATAATATCAAGCCCCAATATTCTCCACTCACCTATTTCATTCTAATACAGTGGGGTTCTGCATTGCCTGCTATATAGTACCTCGTATGGAGCAGCACCAAGGGTAGCCTAGTAACTGTTATTATAAGCAAACTCTATCAAAGACAAGTATTTATCCCAACTGTCTTTAAAATTCGTTGCCCAAGCTCGAAGCATTTCTTCTAAAATTTGTACTGTGCGCTCAGATTGTCCATCAGTTTATCATTGTATACCTATTTCCTTTTGCAAACTATCCCATAGCTTGGATGTGAGTCTCAGATCTCTGTCTGACACTATGCCTGCTAGCACGCCATGCAATCTCACTATATTATCTACATATAGCTTGGCCAACCTATCCATAGTGTATGTTGGCCTAATAGCTATGAAACATGCCACCTTTGTGAGACAGTCCACGATTACCCAAACTACATCAACGTTGTTTAACATCAAGGGTAATCTTGTCACAAAATCCATAGTTATATGAACCCACTTCTACTCTAGGATCGATAACAGTTGAGGTAGCCCAGTCGGTCTTTGTCTCTCTACCTTCACTTGTTGGCAAGTATGGCACTTGTATACAAAAGCTGCCAAATCTGCCTTCATACCTCTCCACCAGTAGGATTTATTTAAATCTTGGTGTATTTTGGTACTACCAGGATGCACTAAAAAACAAAATGAGTGAGCTTCAATCATGATGGTCTCCATCAATGACTGGCCCAATTATAGTACACATACCCTTCCTCTATTTCTAATCAATCCCATGCTGTTAACAGAAAAGTAGGGATCATGTCTTCCTTTCTCAAGATCTTCTTGAGGGTCTTTAAATAGATATTATTGCCAATGGCATCTTTGATCTCGTCAAGCAAGGTAGGTCGAATAGTCAAAGTATTGAGCAGCACTGTTGTCACCTTAATCCATTTTGACACAACAGTATCAGTAGTAGTGGCTTCAATCTTTAGAGGAGGTTCAAGAACCAATGTATGGGCCATACTATGCCCTTCGTTACGTTCTACTGACTCAAGAGTTTCCCCTTCTAATATGACCAATGACTTTTGACTGAGGCCATCAGCTACTACATTGGCCTTGCTAGGAGTAAGCTGTCACACCCCAATTCCACACTGTTCAGAATGGTGTGATGAATCGCTAAATAAACAACGGCTCAACCAGGATCTCAAATAGGCTATCCCCGCGTTATCCAAACTTAACACGCATCCACAATCATAATCAGAGTAATACACAATAGCGGAAAATTTATAAATAATACATGTCTATTTATAAATAATACATAAATAACACACATGTTTATTTATAAATAATACATAAATATTTAAATACCAAATACATGTCTTATAAATCCAATAAAGAAACCTACGAAAAATATCTAATCAAATACACACGAGTTGCACTCGCAAGAGAGATCTTGTATATCATCTTCAGCTCCAACGTCCATAGCTGCAACGTTTCCGTACACTGACGCATTTATATAATCTTCAACTGTATAACCTGCATCATCAACTAAAAATATTCGACGTCGAGGGGTGAGCACACAACACGGCTCAGTGAGTAGCCAAAACAATGCAACATTACATATGCATGCAAAAAGTCAATTCATATCTTTGGTCCTTGGTTTATAGTTTGCAATGTGCAATAGAAAGGTTGGGTGATCAAAGGTTAACATTTATTGATACCGTCTCTATACACAGGGTGTGGAAGCCCGCCCGAAGGTTAACGTTTATCGTCGTCCCCATCCACCCTACCATAACATTATACAACAAAGGTTAACGTTTATTGCTATATAATGCTATATCAACACGTAAGCCCCTGTTAGCGAAGGCTTGCAAACTGGGCTCGCTGCTAACCAATCCTAATGCCAAACAGTGTATCCAAGGCCTCACCCCAGCATCCCTCAGAATGCCCATAGAGATAGAGCTAAGGCCCCCCGGTAGAGTCAGAGACTACAAGGACCGAGACCACCTCCCCTGATACCCAACGACATAATAGTTCTGCTAAGGTAATGGCGATACGACGATGTCAACGCACAAGACTTGAGTTAGAGATAGAGCTAAAGTGCTGAGACCCGCCAAAGGTTAACGTTTATTGACGTTCTCATCACACCTCCCCTGATACTCGCTCGCATCAAGCACATCAACCACACACATACAAGCACATGCCTATTCCTATCATCATCATCATCATCATGTTATAAACAATAAAGTAAATATGCATGAACAAGTAATAGAAATATTGGATGGCATGCTGTATGCACATTACAAACATATTCGTATAGAATCAAACATGGCATAGGACTCAAGAAATAGAAAACAGTTTATTATTAACCAATTTAGTTTGGGGTTAAGGTTCCTCACCTTAGCTTGCTAAAAGATATTTTTCCAAGCTTTAGAATCACCTTTATAATGTTATTATACTGCTAGCAAACCTAACAAAGTCGATAGAATTTAATTAGAATTAATTCAGAATTTAAAAACCATTCTGTCAACTGAGGGTCGATGCTAGGGTCGATGCTAGGGTCGATGGGTCTATCGACCCTCCCTCCATTCTGAACTTCCCGAATGCTGAGGGTCGATGGTCAGAAACACCTAGGGTCGGATGGTCTATCGACCCTCGGTGCGACCCTCGGTGCACTCTGGTCCAATTTCAACTTTTTAATCCATTCTTCATGTTTGGGGTCCTATGACTTGCTTCCTACATTCACCCAACACTCATTACATGGTCTAGAACCATGTATAAACCATCTAAATAGTTTTCGTGCATCCTCCTATGGTTTTCCATGAAAACCTAACCATGGATGGATGGTTTGGGTTTCTCCGAAATCCTACACTCAACCATATCAAACCTAAGGTCTGTAGAAACTCATGGGATTAGTATCCATACCTGAGAAGATTACTTTTCTCTGCAAATTCTTCTCCTTTTTGCCAAGCCTTCTTCCTAGCCTCCTTTCTTCCTCTTTTCCTTCTTCTCTCTTTCTCTCAATTCAATTAGGGTTGTAAAAGGAGTGAAAGTGGCTTAGGAACGTCCTTTAAATAGACTAGGAATGTCCTATAATAGTCCCATTGAGATTTGGAAAGAATCCCACTCGAAAATTAGGAAATTTCCTAATTTCAGTTTCGTCAGAAACCGAGGGTCGATGATCCCGTCGACCCTAGGGTCTTAAGCTGTCTGACCCTCACTCAAAAACTGAGGGTCTGACTTTCTGCTTTGGGAGGTTCGACCCTGCTTAGCTGGGTGTGCGACCCTCCCCTAAAATTAAGTGTTTTTGGGTCGATTTTATACCTGGGATCTCGATCTCCTTCTTGCCCTTGGTCCATTTGACTCGACCATGATGGGTAAACCTGGTTCAAGGTGGTAAGACCGGGTTAGATTGACACGGGTCTTACAACTCCCCCAAACTTATAAAAATTTTGTCCTCGAAATTGTACATACCTTCTGAATCAAACAAGTGAGGGTATTGCTTTCTTATAGCATTTTCTTCTTCCCATGTAATCTCTTCCATGTCTCTACTTTTTCATGTGACCTTAACATAGTAGATATCTCTGTTGCATAGACGTTGAACCTTTCGACTAGAGATTTTTGTTGGTATTACCTCAAATGTCAAATCATCAGTCAGTTCCGGCAAATCTACTGTCAACATATGTGTTGGGTCTTTGACATACTTCTTCAATAAGGATATGTGAAATACGTCATGCACACTTGACATAGATGGTGGTAGTGCTAACTGATAAGCTACTTTTCCACGCTTAGCCAGAATCTCATATGTCCGACATATCTTGGACTTAGTTTTCCTTTCTGTCCGAACCTCTTCAATCCTCGCATAGGCGATACTTTTAGAAATACTTTATCACCTACGGTGAACTCTTGATCTCTTCGTCGAGTATCTGCGTATTGCTTCTGACGGTTCTGAGCTACTCTTACTCTTTCCTTGATTATGTCGACCACTCGACAAGTCTCTTCAACAAATTCCGGTCCAACAATACTACGTTCTCCAACTTCATTCCAAAACAAGGGAGTTCGACACTTCCTACCATACAGTGCTTCATAAGGTGACATCTCTATAGTAGCCTGATAGCTGTTATTGTAAGCGAACTCGATCAGTGATAACTTTTCGTCCCATGATCCCTTGAAATCAATCACACATGCTCGTAGCATATCTTCTAAAATATGGATTGTACGCTCCGACTGTCCGTCAGTCTGTGGGTGGAATGCAGTACTGAACTTCAATGTTGTACCCAAAGCCTTTTGCAGTCCTTCCCAAAATTTGGAAGTAAATCGTGGATCTCTATCGGACACAATGCTTTCTGGAACACCGTGTAACCGAACAATGTTATCCACGTACAACTTTGCTAACCTTTCTAGTGTATATTGGGGTCGTATCGGTATGAAGCGAGCTGTCTTAGTAAGACGGTCTATAATCACCCAAACTGCGTCAACTACTCGAGGAGTCAATGGTAGTCCTGTGACGAAGTCCATAGTGATGCAGTCCCATTTCCATGCTGGTTCCGGTAATGGTTGTAACAGTCCTGCGGGTCTTTGTCATTCCGCCTTTACCTTCGACAATTTAGGCATTGAGACACGAACTTGGCTACATCTGCCTTCATTCCCCTCCACCAATACAGTTTCTTTAGATCATGATATATTTTTGTACTTCCAGGATGTACCGAGTAGATGGTGGTATGGGCTTCTTTCATGAGTCGGTGTCTAATGTCAACACTTTCTGTTTCGGGTACACATATTCTTCCTTTGTATTTCAGTACCTTCTCGTCATCCAAGGTGAACTCAGGGTTAGTACTATCTTTCTCAATATCTTCTTGTACTGTTCTCAGATAAGGATCTGCTTTGATAGCTGTCTTCACTTCGTCCACTATATCCGGTATAATCTTCAATGCCGCGAACATATTTGAAAACCGATGAATGAACCCTTGGTTGGTTGATCCATCCGGTGTATCTATCCCATACTGCTCGTTGCCGTGATTAAACACCATTCCATTGGTATACATTGCTGCAGTCGTGCTGGTTTCTCCTTGAGATTTTATCATTGCTTTCCTGCACAATGCATCCGCTACCACATTCGCTTTTCCCGGATGATACTGGATATCACAATCATAGTCTTTCAATAGTTCCAGCCATCTTCTCTGTCTCATATTTAACTCCTTCTGATTAAATAGATAAGTAAGACTTTTAAGGTCCGACTTAATCTGAAATTTCTCTCCGTATAGGTAGTGTCTCCATATCTTGACATCATGTACTACTGCCGCTAATTCCAAATCATGGGTTGGGTAATTTTTCTCATGTACCTTCAACTGTCTCGATGCATACGCAACTACTTGTTCTCCTTGCATAAGCACACATCCTAGTCCCAATCCCGATGCCTTAGTGTATAAAGTAAATGTCTGTCTCGGAACGGGAATGGTTAAAATTGGAGCGGATATAAATCTGGTCTTCAATGTTTGAAAGCTCTTTTCACACTTATCCGTCCATACAAACTTTTCTCCTTTCTTGGTCAAACTGGTGAGAGGTACGGCAATCCGAGAATAGTCTTCTACGAATCTCCGATAATATCCAGCTAGACCCAGAAAACTTATAATTTCTGAGACGCTCTATGGTGCTTCCCACTTCACAATAGCTTCGATCTTACTGGGGTCCACTTTGATTCCTTCCGCGGATACTACATGGCCTAAAAATGCGACTTCGCTTAGCCAAAACTCACACTTAGAAAATTTGGCGTACAACTTCTCTTTCCTTAAACGTTGTAGGGCTGCGTTTAGGTTCTTGACATGGGTTTCCTTGTCCTTGGAGTATACCAATATGTCATCAATAAATACTATCACCGACGTGTCCAACATATCGTGGAAAACTCGGTTCATAAGTTCCATGAACGTTGCCGGTGCATTAGTTAGTCCGAAGGACATCACTAGGAACTCATAATGTCCGTATCTTGTCCTGAAAGCTATCTTCGGAATGTCACCTTCTTTAATCTTCAATTGATGATAGCCTGATCGAAGATCGATCTTTGAAAATACCTTCCCTCCTTGTAACTGATCGAACAAGTCATCGATCCTGGGTAGTGGATATTGATTCTTGATTGTCAGCTTATTCAACTCCCTATAGTCGATACATAACCGAACGCTACCATCTTTCTTGTTTACGAACAACATCGGTGCTCCCCATGGAGATATACTGGGTCTAATATAACCCTTATCCAGCAGTTCTTGTAGTTGCACTTTTAATTCCTTCAGTTCAGTAGGAGCCATTCTATAAGGTTCTTTTGATACCGGTGCGGCTCCAGGTATCAGGTCTATTACAAACTCCGTGGCTCGGTCGGGTGGTAATCCGGGTAGTTCCTCTGGAAATACATCAGGAAAATCTCACACTACATCAATATCTTCCATTTCTGGCACGTCCTTGGTTAGGTCAACCACTGATATTAGATATCCGACCGCTCCTTTCTCAAGGCACTTCTTAGCCTTTAATGCTGAGAGTATGAGCTTGCGTCTCCTGGGAAGTTTGGTTCCCGAGAAACTGAATTCTGCTCCTTCTTTGTCTTTAAACGTTTGCTTCTTCTCGGCGCATAACAAATTTGCCGAGTGCCGAGCTAACCAGTCCATTCCCAAGATGACATCAAAGTCTACCATCTCAAGTTGTATTAAGGTTGCATCCAAGGTCTGCTCTCCAATGAGAACTGGACATGGTCCATAACCTTTCTCTAATTCCACTTCTAATCCCATCGGTGATCGTACAAGTAATTTGTAGTCTAATGTTTTGATGGGTAGATTGGTCTTCTTTCCAAATGACAAAGATATTAATGAATGGGTAGCTCCTGAATCAAAGACTACTCTGGCAAGTATGCCATTGATAGGTACGATACCTGTGATTCATTTTTTTACTTAGTCTACATGCTCAATCAATTCTAATTATAGCCTTACATGTTTCGATCATACCTGTGACCACATCGGGCGACGCGGCAGCATCCTCTGATGTAACAGCATATACCCGTCCTTGATGTAGTTGCTTCTCGGGCTTTGGGCATTATCTTGCCATGTGCCCTGGTTGGTTGCAGTTATAACACTTCGGGGCTTCAGAATTTGGTTTTGGCTGTGGTTGAGCTGCTGCAGTAGACTTTGGTGCATTCGCAAAATTTTGAGGATGGAAAGGTTTATACGTCCTATTGTTGCCTCCGTTATACGAATTCCCAGCTGGCCTTTTTATGCCTTTGTTTTGAGTGAAATAACTCTCTTTCTGGCTCGATTCTATCACTCGAGCGATTTGAACAGCTTCATTATATATGTTCTTCTCTAAACCCAGAACATTTTCTCTTATGCTTCCTCTCAGTCCCGCGACAAACCTACGGGTTTTGGTATCTTCTTCCTGCATGCTAGCTGGTGCAAAGAAAAGCAGCTCTTCGTAGCGCTGTTGGTACGAATCTACGGACATCTGCCCCTGGTATAGACTCAGAAATTCCTTCTCCATTGAATCTCTGAAGCTTCTTGGGAAATACTTCTCGAAGAATGCTTCTTTATATATAGCCCATGTCAGTAGGGCGTGCTTGGTCAATAAGTACGTCTTTGTAGATTTCCACCAATAGTGTGCGTCGCCTTTGAGCATGAAGGTGGCGCATAATACTTTCTCTTCCTCAGTAATAGTCATCATAAGGAAGTTCCTTTCCATCTCGTCTATCCAGTGTGCTGGCCACAGTGGATCAGACGGCTTTCCATTGAATTCTCTTGGTTTCATTTTCAAAAATCTCTCCACTAGCCGGGAGTGATCCAGTTGATTTTGATATGCCCCAAACATAGGGGGTGGATACTGATAGTTCCCTTGGGCTGCTTCTGGGGCTTGCACAGGAACTGGTGCAGCCGGTTGTTGAGGTGTCTGAGGGGCTGGGTGGTTACCCACTGGTGCTGCACTAGCTTGCCTAGTGTGCATGGCTGCAGCCTGAGTGGCTTGAAACATAACTCCCATCGCAACCTGCATTTGGCTTGTGCATGTTGCATTTGTTGTAGCTGTTGAGCCAGATTCATCACCACTGTTGTTAGCTCAGGTGGTGGTGGTGGCAAATTTGTAGGGTTTGCCGGCTCGGGATTACCCTGTGCGTAATTGTTCTCTTGACTAGTCTCATCCGCCGGTGGTGGTGGTGGGACTGTGTTTCGGGTCTGTCGTGTAACTCTACGTCCAGACATATTTACTTTTGAGATGGGTGGTGCCTGAAAATTATCAAAATCAGTGAGAAATCATTTATACTTCATGTAGGCACGCTAGCCGATGTAAAATTCAAAATCAATTCATTCTGAAAATTTTTACTGTCTTTTCTATGTAGGGTCGATGGTGAGGGTCGATGGTATGTCCGACCCTTGGTATCCAACCCTGGGAATGACCTGTTCTTCCCGAGAGCTGAGGGTCGATGGGTGTCCGACCCTCAGTCCGACCCTTGAATTTCTATCAAATTCCCAAGAGTCGAGGGTCGATTGGAGGGTCGATCCGAGGGTCGATGGTGTCAGTCGAATTGTTCGACCCTCGGAATAAAAATCAGATTTTTAAGATCCGATTCTGGGTCATTTCTCACTATTCCCCCTCCGTTTCGACTCGTCTCTACTCTCCGAGTTACTACAGTGCTACATCACTATTGTGGATCGTTCTTAGTCCGAGTTTCGACATCCACATCACCTCTACAAGTAAAATTTCCCAACTTTCCCTGTTTTTAGGTTTTTATTTCGAGGTTTTTGCTGATTTAACTCGTATTTTCTGAATTAATCTTTGTCCAACTGTAAAAATTATATTTTTATTGGGGGCTTTTGTTATTGGGGTCTTGAGGAACGGAAGCCCTCAAAAATTTTTGAGTTTCATCAGTTGGTCATCGAGAAACTTAAATTTTTCTCCTTTTGCCCTAATTTGTCGATATTTTTGGTTTTTCTTGCATTTCTCCAAATTGGACCTTATCCGTTAAAATTTTCTACTGCATGTAGATTGTAGGATATGTTTTAACCTACGTAAGTACTTACGTCCACTTGGATGGTGAGAAATGGGACTTTATTGTTAACTTACGTCGTTATTAAACCCAATTTTGGATTTTATCCTACTAACTCCTGGTTTATTTCCTCTTTCTTATTTCTGCAGGTACTATGGCCCATACCAAAGTGCCAAGATTGCGTGATCCTCTCCGTTTCCGTTCAAATGAAGCCGAGGCACAGTATGCCTACTATACAGGCAAGAAAGTGAAAGGGGGTTGTATGGTGAACCTGGCTGATCTAGTCTTGTTCAACGTAGAGAGAGCAATTGGCGACATGGGGTGGCTCCCTGTCATCACATACGACGCGTGCACATGTCCAGACTTGGTGCGCCAGTTCTATTGCAATCTCCAGGTGGTGGGGGATTACAATGATGTCGAGCGTGGTCAGGAGTTGCGCATCACTAGTTACGTCAAGGGGGTGCACATTTCTTTTGACTATCGGTAGCTGGCCGATCTGTTGGGAATTCCCTTCGATGGCCCTATGGTGTACTGTGCGCCAGGAGAGCCACAGTTTGTTGAGATGGAGATGAGAGCTGAGATCGAAAATCAGTTGCTCCGTCCCGATAGATGGCAGATGAGAGCTTGCTACTTGCGTCCATCTCCACGAGTCTTCTGCAAGATTATCCAGCATAATCTGATTCCGTAGAGTGGGCACTATGAGAGGGTGTCTCGGCTGACTCGGTTCTTGATCTACAGCATATGCACTCGACGGCCCGGTCCGCCTTCCTTACATCATCATGCGGGCGATGATCGGTGCCACATTGTCCGGTCATAGGGATAATCTACCCTATGGACGCATGATTACAGTGCTACTCGACCCGTTTGGGGGTGGATCTTGTTGATGAGAAGTCACACCCCAATTCCACCCTGTTCGAATGGTGTGATGAACCGCTAAATAAACAACGGCTCAACCGGGATCTCAAATAGGCTATCCCGCGTTATCCAAACTTAACACGCATCCACAATCATAATCGAGTAATACACAATAGCGGAAAATTTATAAATAATATGGGCGAGAACTAAAATGATATCCATAAATAATAGCAAATTATTACGTGTTTAAGCGAGACATAAATATTTAAATACCAAATACATGTCTTATAAATCCAATAAAGAAACCTACGAAAAATATCTAATCAAATACACACGAGTTGCACTCGCAAGAAGAGATCGTGTGTATCATCTTCGGCTCCAACGTCCATAGCTGCAGCGTTTCCGTGCGCCCGGCGCATTCATATAATCTTCAACCGTATAACCTTGCATCATCAACTAAAAATATTCGGCGTCGAGGGGTGAGCACACAACCCGGCTCGGTGAGTAGCCAAAACAATGCAACATTACATATGCATGCAAAAAAAAATCAATTTATATCTTTGGTCTTGGTTTATAGTTTGCAATGTGCAATAGAAAGGTTGGGTGGTCAAAGGTTAACGTTTATTGACACCGCCTCTATACACAGGGTGTGGAAGCCCGCCCGAAGGTTAACGTTTATCGTCGTCCCCATCCACCCTACCATAACATTATACAACAAAGGTTAACGTTTATTGCTATATAATGCTATACCAACACGTAAGCCCCCGTTAGCGAGGGCTTGCAAAGCCGGGCTCGCTGCTAACCAATCCTAATGCCAAGCGGTGTATCCAAGGCCTCACCCGGGCATCCCTCGGAATGCCCATAGAGATAGAGCTAAGGCCCCCCGGTAGAGTCGGAGACTACAAGGACCGAGACCACCTCCCCGATACCCTACGACATAATAGTTCCGCTAAGGTAATGGCGATCCGGCGATGTCAATGCACAAGACTTGAGTTAGAGATAGAGCTAAAGTGCTTTGAGACCCGCCAAAGGTTAACGTTTATTGGCGTTCTCATCACACCTCCCCACGATACTCGCTCGCAGTGTATGCACATTACAAACATATTCGCATAGAATCAAACATGGCATAGGACTCAAGAAAAGAAAACAGTTTATTATTAACCAATTTAGTTTGGGGTTAAGGTTCCTCACCTTAGCTTGCTAATAGATACTTTTCCAAGCTTTAGAATCACCTTTATAATGTTATTAGACTCGGTGCACTCCGGTCCAATTTCCACTTTTTAATCCATTCTTCGTGTTTGGGGTCCTATGACTTGCTTCCTACATTCACCCAACACTCATTCCATGGTCTAGAACCATGTATAAACCATCTAAATAGTTTTTCGTGCATCCTCCTATGGTTTTCCATGAAAACCTAACCATGGATGGATGGTTTGAGTTTCTCTCGAAATCCTACACTCAACCATATCTAACCTAAGGTCCGCAGAAACTCATGGAATTAGTATCCATACCCGAGAAGATTACTTTTCTCTACAATTTCTTCTCCTTTTTTGCTAAGCCTTCTTCCTAGCCTCCTTTCTTCCTCTTTTCCTTCTTCTCTCTTTCTCTCAATTCAATTAGGGTTGTGAAAGGAGTGAATGTGGCTTAGGAACGTCCTTTAAATAGACTAGGAATGTCCTATAATAGTCCCATTGAGATTTGGAAAGAATCCCAACCGAAAATTAGGAAATTTCCTAATTTCGGTTTCGTCAGGATCTCGATCTCCTTCATGCCCTTGGTCCATTTGACTCGACCATGATGGGTAAACCTGGTTCAAGGTGGTAAGACCGGGTTAGATTGACCCAGGTCTTACAACTCCCCCAACTTATAAAAATTTCGTCCTCGAAATTGTACGTACCTTCGAATCAAACAAGTGAGGGTATTGCTTTCTCATAGCATTTTCTTCTTCCCATGTAATCTCTTCCATGTCTCTACTTTTCCATGTGACCTTAACATAATAGATATCTTCATTGCGTAGGCGTTGAACCTTTCGACTAGTGATTTCCATTGGTATTACTTCAAATGTCAAATCATCGGTCGGTTCCGGCAAATCTTGTCAACATATGTGTTGGGTCTTTGACATACTTCTTCAATAAGGATATGTGAAATACGTCATGCACACTTGACATAGATGGTGGTAGTGCTAAGCCGATAAGCTACTTTTCCACGCTTAGCCGGGAATCTCATATGGTCCGACATATCTTGGACTTAGTTTTCCTTTTCGTCCGAACCTCTTCAATCCTCGCCTAGGCGATACTTTCGGAAATACTTTATCACCTACGGCCGAACTCTAGATCTCTTCGTCGAGTATCCGCGTATTGCCTCGGCGGTTCCGAGCTACTCTTACTCTTTCCTTGATTATGTCGACCACTTTCGACAAGTCTCTTCAACAAATTCCGGTCCAACAATACTACGTTCTCCAACTTCATTCCAAAACAAGGGAGTTCGACACTTCCTACCATACGGGTGCTTCATAAGGTGACATACGTATAGTAGCCGATAAACTTGTTATTGTAAGCGAACTTCGATCGGTGGTAACTTTTTGTCCCATGATCCCTTGAAATCAATCACACATGCTCGTAGCATATCTTCTAAAATCTGGATTATGCGCTCCGCCGCCGTCCGTCGGTGCGTGGGTGGAATGCGATCCTGAACTTCAATGTTGTACCCATAGCCTTTTGCGGTCCTTCCCAAAATTTGGAAGTAAATCGTGGATCTCTATCGGACACAATGCTTTACGGAACACCGTGTAACCGAACAATGTTATCCACGTACGGCTTTGCTAACCTTTCGAGTGTATATTGGGGTCGTATCGGTATGAAGCGAGCTGTCTTAGTCGAGACGGTCTACAATCACCCAAAGCTGCGTCAACTTCTCGAGGAGTCAATGGTAGTCTGTGGCGAAGTCCATAGTGATGCGAGTCCCATTTCCATGCTTGGTTCCGGTAATGGTTGTAACGGTCCTGCGGGTCTTTGTCGTTCCGCCTTTACCTTCGACAATTTAGGCATTGAGACCACGAACTTGGCTACATCCGCCTTCATTCCCCTCCACCAATACGGTTTCTTTAGATCATGATACATTTTTGTACTTCCGGGATGTACCGAGTAGATGGTGGTATGGGCTTCTTTCATGAGTCGGTGTCTAATGTCTACACTTTTCGTTGGGGTACACATATTCTTCCTTTGTATTTCAGTACCTTCTCGTCATCCAAGGTGAACTTCGGGGTTAGTCCTACCTTTCTCAATATCTTCTTGTCTTGTTCTCGGATAAGGATCCGCTTTGATAGCTGTCTTCGCCTCGTCCACTATATCCGGTATAATCTTCAATGCGCCGGAACATATTTGAAAACCGATGAATGAACCCTTGGTTGGTTGATCCATCCGGTGTATCTATCACATCTTGCTCGTTGCCGTGATTAAACACCATTCCATTGGTATACATTCTTTGCGGTCGTGCTTGGTTTCTCCTTGAGATTTTATCATTGCTTTCTGCTCAATGCATCCGCTACCACATTCGCTTTTCCCGGATGATCTTTGGATATCACAATCATAGTCTTTCAATAGTTCCAGCCATCTTCTCTTGTCTCATATTTAACTCCTTCGATTAAATAGATAAGTAAGACTTTTATGGTCCGACTTAATCCGAAATTTCTCTCCGTATAGGTAGTGTCTCCATATCTTGGCGGCATGTACTCGCCGCTAATTCCAAATCATGGGTTGGGTAATTTTTCTCATGTACCTTCAAGCGTCTCGATGCATACGCAACTACTTGTTCTCCTTGCATAAGCACACATCCTAGTCCCAATCCCGATGCATCGGTGTATAAAGTAAATGTCCGTCCCGGAGCGGGAATGGTTAAAATTGGAGCGGATATCAATCCGGTCTTCGGTGTTTGAAAGCTCTTTTCACACTTATCCGTCCATACAAACTTTTCTCCTTTCTTGGTCAAGCGGTGAGAGAATGCGGCAATCCGAGAATAGTCTTCTCTCGAATCTCCGATAATATCCGGCTAGACCCGGGAAAACTTCTAATTTACGAGGCGCTCTTTGGTGCTTCCCACTTCACAATAGCCCGATCTTCTTGGGGTCCACTTTGATTCCTTCCGCGGATACTACATGGCCTAAAAATGCGACTTCGCTTAGCCAAAACTCACACTTTGAAAATTTGGCGTATAACTTCTCTTTCCTTAAGCGCTGTGGGGCTGCGTTTAGGTTCTTGACATGGGTTTCCTTGTCCTTGGAGTATACCAATATGTCATCAATAAATACTATCACCGGCGTGTCCAACATATCGTGGAAAGCTTCGGTTCATAAGTTCCATGAGCGTTGCCGGTGCATTAGTTAGTCCGAAGGACATCACTAAATTCATAATGTCCGGTATCTTGTCCGGAAAGCTGTCTTGGAATGTCACCTTCTTTAATCTTCAATTGATGATAGCTCGATCGAAGATCGATCTTTGAAAATACCTTCGCTCCTTGTAGCCGATCGAACAAGTCGTCGATCTGGGTAGTGGATATCGATTCTTGATTGTCGGCTTATTCAACTCTCTATAGTCGATACATAACCGAGCGCTACCATCTTTCTTCTTCTACGAACAACACCGGTGCTCCCCCATGGAGATATCTTTGGGTCTAATATAACCCTTATCCGGCGGTTCTTGTAGTTGCACTTTTAATTCCTTGGGTTCGGTAGGAGCCATTCTATAAGGTGCTTTTGATGCCGGTGCGGCTCCCGGTATCGGGTCTATTACAAACTCCGTGGCTCGGTCGGGTGGTAATCCGGGTAGTTCCTCCGGAAATACATCGGGAAAATCTCGCGCGACATCAATATCTTCCATTTGTGGCACGTCCTTGGTTAGGTCGACCCGCGATACTAGATATCCGACCGCTCCTTTCTCAAGGCACTTCTTAGCCTTTAATCTTTGAGTATGATGAGCTTGCGTCTCTGGGAAGTTTGGTTCCCGAGAAACGAATTCTGCTCCTTCTTTGTCTTTAAGCGTTAGCTTCTTCTCGGCGCATAACAAATTTGCGAGTGCCCGAGCTAACCAGTCCATTCCCAAGATGGCGTCAAAGTCCGCCATCTCAAGTTGTATTAAGGTTGCATCCAAGGTCCGCTCTCCAATGAGGGCCGGACATGGTCCATAACCTTTCTCTAATTCCACTTCTAATCCCATCGGTGACCGTACAAGTAATTTGTAGTCTAATGTTTTGATGGGCAGATTGGTCTTCTTTCCAAGCGACACGGATATAAATGAATGGGTAGCTCTGAATCAAAGAGTACTCCGGCGGGTATGCCATTGATAGGTGCGATACACGTGATTCGTTTTTACTTAGTCTACATGCTCAATCAATTCTAATTATAGCCTTACAAGTTTCGGTCATTCGCGGCGACCACATCGGGCGGCGCGGCGGCATCCTCCGATGTAACGGCATATACCCGTCCTTGATGTAGTTGCTTCTTGGGTTTTGGGCATTCTCTTGCCATATGCCCCGGTTGGTTGCGGTTATAGCGCCCGGGCTTGGGAATTTGGCTTTGGCCGTGGTTGAGCTGCTGCGGTGGACTTTGGTGCGGTTGCAAAATTTTGAGGGCGGAAAGGTTTATACGTCCTATTGTTGCCTCCGTTATCCGAATTCCCGGCCGGCCCTTTTTAATGCCTTTGTTTTGAGTGAAATAACTCTCTTTACGGCTCGATTCAATCGCTCGGCGATTTGAGCGGCTTCATTATATATGGTCTTTTCTAATCCCGAACATGTTCCCTGATACTTCCTCTCGGTCCCGCGACAAACCTACGGGTTTTGGTATCTTCTTCTTGCATGCTAGCCGGTGCGAAGAAAAACAGCTCTTCGTAGCGCCTTGTTGATGCGAGTCCCACGGACATCCGCCCCGGGTACGGACTCGGGAACTTCCTTTTCCATTGAATCTCGGAAGCTTCTTGGAAAATACTTCTCGAAGAATGCTTCTTTATATATTAACCACGTCGGTAGGGCGTGCTTGGTCAATAAGTACGTCATTGTAGATTTCCACCAATGGTGTGCGTCGCCTTTGAGCATGAAGGTGGCGCATAGTACTTTCTCTTCCTCAGTAATAGTCATCATAAGGAAGTTCCTTTCCATCTCATCTATCCGGTGTGCTGGCCCCGGGGGGATCGGGCGGCTTTCCGTTGAATTCTCTTGGTTTCATTTTCAAAAATCTCTCCGCTGGCCGGGAGTGATCCGGTTGATTTTGATATGCCCCAAACATAGGGGGTGGATGCGATAGTTCCCTTGGGCTGCCTACGGGGCTTGCACGGGGGGCCGGTGCAGCCGGTTGTTGAGGTGTGTCGAGGGGCTGGGTGGTTTCCCACGGCGGCGCTGCACTAGCTTGCCCGGTGTGCATGGCTGCGGCCCGAGTGGCTTGAAACATAACTCCCATCGCGGCCTGCATTTGAGCTTGTGCATGTTGCATTTGTTGTTGCAGCTGTTGAGCCGGATTCATCACCCTGTTGTTAGCTCGGGTGGTGGTGGTGGCAAATTTGTAGGGTTTGCCCGGCTCGGGATTTCCCCGGTGCGTAGTTGTTCTCTTGACTAGTCTCATCCGCCGGTGGTGGTGGTGGGGCCGTGTTTTGGGTCTGTCGGGTAACTCTACGTCCGGACATATTTTCTTTTCGAGATGGGTGGTGCCCGAAAGTCATCAAAATCGGTGAGAAATCATTTATACTTCATGTAGGCACGCTAACCGATGTAAAATTCAAAATCCTCAATTCATTCCGAAAAATTTTCTTGTCTTTTCTATGTAGGGTCGATGGTGAGGGTCGATGGTGTGTCCGGCCCTTGGTATCCGACCCCGGGAATGACCGTTCTTCCTCCGAGAGGCGAGGGCCGATCCGGCGGTCGATGGGTGTCCGACCCTCGGTCCGACCCTTGAATTTCCGTCGATTCCAAGAGTCGGGGTCGATTGGAGGGTCGATCCGGGTCGATGGTGTCGGTCGGAGTGTCCGGGCCCTCGGACTAAAAATCAGATTTTTAAGATCCGATTACGGGTCATTTCTCACTATTCCCCCCTCCAGTTTCATCGGTTGGTTATCGAGAAACTTAAATTTTTCTCTTTTTGCCCTAATTTGTCGACATTTTTGGTTTTTCTTGCATTTCTTCAAATTGGACCTTATCCGTTAAAATTTTCTATTGCATGTAGATTGTAGGATATGTTTTAACCTACGTAAGTCCTTACGTCCACTTGGATGGTGAGAAATCGGACTTTATTGTTAACTTACGTCGTTATTAAACCCAATTTCAGATTTTATCCTACTAACTCCTGGTTTTATTTCCTCTTTCTTATTTTCCGGCAGGTACTATGGCCCGTACCAAAGTGCCAAGATTGCGTGATCCTCTCCGTTTCCGTTCAAATGAAGCCGAGGCGCGGTATAGCCTACTATACGGGCAAGAAAGTGGAAGGGGGTCGTATGGTGAACCCGGCTGATCTAGCCTTGTTCAGCGTAGAGAGCATTTGGCGACATGGGGTGGCTCCCTGTCATCACATACGACGCGCGTGCACATGTCCGGACTTGGTGCGCCCGGTTCTATTGCAATCTCCCGGTGGTGGGGGATTACAATGATGTCGGCGTGGTCGGGGAGTTGCGCATCACTAGCTACGTCAAGGGGGTGCACATTTCTTTTGACTATCGGCGGCCGGCCGATCTGTTGGGCATTCCCCTCGATGGTCCTATGGTGTCTTGTGCGCCGGGAGAGCCCCGGTTTGTTGAGATGGAGATGAGAGCGGAGATCGACAATCGGTTGCTCCGTCCCGATAGATGGCGGATGAGAGCTTGCTACTTGCGTCCATCTCCGCCGAGTCTTACGCAAGATTATCCGGCATAATCTGATTCCGCGAGTGGGCACTATGAGAGGGTGTCTCGGCTGACCCGAGTTCTTGATCTTCGGCACACAGCGCTCGGCGGCCGGTCCGCCTTCCTTACATCATCATGCGGGCGATGATCGGTGCCACATTGTCCGGTCCCGGGGGTAATCTACCCTATGGGCGCATGATTACGGTGCTCCTGACCCCGTTTGGGGGTGGATCCGGTTGATGAGAAGATCCGGGGAGAAGACCTTCTCGTCGCCTCTAGGTTGGGAGGCTATCCGCAAGATGGGGCTGCGAGATGCGGAGGTTAGCGATGAGGAGAGGAAGCGCCGAGGTGCGCCCTCACACTCGGGTCGAGGTGGCCCGATCTTGCGGCCGCCTGCTGCTAGGGCTCGGGGAGATCCGGTCGGCGATGATGATCGTATGTATATGGATGTCGGCGCGATACCCCCGCCATCACCCCCGGGCGGATGGAGTTGGTACTTCCGCTGCGGCGGCCTACGCACCGAGGCTGGTCCTTCTCACTTTCGGCTGATCCTTCGCTTCCACCTTCGGCCATGATGGAGATCTTTGCGGGGAGATCGGGGATGCTCAGGCGCGGATCTGATCCGAGGATGGATGAGCTGTTGGCTGCTCGGCCCGCGCCGGGCGCGCGGATGGGAGAGCTCCTAGAGGTGCGGCGTGCGGCCCGATCGGAGGATAGCCGGTCTCACGGCTAGTCTCCCGGGCGACCCGGACCCGGGTGGCCTGGTTGACTAGGGTCTATCTTGGGGACTACGACGAGAGATCGTGAGGCACCGCCTCCTCCTTCGCCTCCGGTTTCCCGATTGTACTTTACCTTTCTTGTACTCCGAGTAGCCGTCCGGGTTGTGGGCCGTACTCCGCTTTAGCGATGTATATACGTTGTAGTTCTCTTACTCCTTGTATGTAGCCGGTTTTCCCTTTAATAGATGCATTATTCTCTTTTTAATTCGGTTTCAATCATCACTTGTGCTTACGGGTGTGTTTGTATTAAAGCTTTTAATTTATCCTATCTCAGTTTACAATTCTGTTGAATGTATGCTAGTTCGGCGGGCAAGACCTGAGAAACTTTGATACCAAGTTGTCACACCCCAATTCCACACTGTTCGGAATGGTGTGATGAACCGCTAAATAAACAACGGCTCAACCCGGGATCTCAAATAGGCTATCCCCGCGTTATCCAAACTTAACACGCATCCACAATCATAATCGGAGTAATACACAATAGCGGAAAATTTATAAATAATATGGGCCGAGAACTAAAATGATATCCATAAATAATAGCAAATTATTACGTGTTTAAGCGAGACATAAATATTTAAATACCAAATACATGTCTTATAAATCCAATAAAGAAACCTACGAAAAATATCTAATCAAATACACACGAGTTGCACTCGCAAGAGAGATCGTGTGTATCATCTTCGGCTCCAACGTCCATAGCTGCAGCGTTTCCGTGCGCCCGGCGCATTCATATAATCTTCAACCGTATAACCTTGCATCATCAACTAAAAATATTCGACGCTGAGGGGTGCGCACACAACACGGCTCGGTGAGTAGCCAAAACAATGCAACATTACATATGCATGCAAAAAAAATCAATTTATATCTTTGGTCTTGGTTTATAGTTTGCAATGTGCAATAGAAAGGTTGGGTGGTCAAAGGTTAACGTTTATTGACACCGCCTCTATACACAGGGTGTGGAAGCCCGCCCGAAGGTTAACGTTTATCGTCGTCCCCATCCACCCTACCATAACATTATACAACAAAGGTTAACGTTTATTGCTATATAATGCTATACCAACACGTAAGCCC